>VCCN01007177.1:2037841-2062723 GCA_006491835.1 Architeuthis dux
ACATGAATAACCTAAACCCAGCAATTACCCAGTGTTGTGGGTAGCAGTGATTAATAAAGCCTTTAATAGAAAATAAGTTTCTAATTTAACTTGAGCACAAATCTGTGAGTAAAAAGCACCAAAAGAGTGAAATAAACACCAAGCACAAAGATGTTCAAATTCTGAGTATAATGTAAAAAAATAAATTGCCTAAAAGAAGGGCTGAAAATAAAAATTCCTTATAGCTTAAGTTAGAGGTTCTCAACCAAGGGGAGGGAGTTCTATGGGTTCCAGATGGGAAATTGGGACCACAGATTGGCAGATTCAAACTGTTGGAACATTGATCTTTTGACACTGATAGTATAGTTAAAATTATGTTTCCTTTTTAAAAATAACCCAAGTAAATGTATATTTGCTAATCTAGAAAAAAATAAAAGATGTTCAATATTATATGCATATTATTCAGAAGGCACCTTTTGACAATCTTGGAAGGGGGGAATGACATTCTGAAATAGGGTGAAAAACAAAAGGTTGAGAACCACAGGCTTAAATCATCAGGTAATATTCTACTAACATATTTGTAAATTCTAAATATCAATAAAATAAGACATCTGCCTGGAGGAAATGTGAACTAGTATAGTAGTAACTTAAAAAGGGAATCAGCCAATCAGAGTTCAAATACTGGTCATGGCTAATGTGACTCTTGTGCTAAAGCTTTTCAGAATTTCCCCTATGCTTTGTCCTATTGCGAATCATCTAATCTTGCTACTGGCATGCCACAATGGTAGACATGAGAGAGTAAGTACAGGCCCGGCCCTAGGGTTTCTGGCGTCCCGGGCAAGCTGAACTTCGGCACCCGATAAAGCCTGACTGAGCTTGTCGCCATCATGTCATGAGAATTTCCTTTATCACTTATATTAAACTGTCAGATATTCCTGAAAAATCTGATTTCAAATCAAAGAATGTTATTTTTACTGTTTTTATTCTGTTCAATTCATTCATTTTCCGATTTTTCCATTTGTATTTGGAAAGTACTACTATCTCAGACATATGACAGGCGCCCCCTAGTGCTTGGGGCCCCGGGCGACTGACTGTTTTGCCGGTACCTAGGGCCGGCCCTGTCTCATTTATCTACTGAGGCAGTAGTCACAAAATAGCCAGTGTTGTGTTTGGCTATCCAAGTGCCAAATTTGCATGCAGGAATATTTCTAGTCTAAGTGCAACAAATTTGCATATTTTTTTTATTGAAAAAGAACAGATACTACACTTACCAAAGGAAAAATTAAAATTTTTGCAATGTCCCTGGGATATTCCTTGCCCTAATACAGAACAAATACATTTCTCATTCTATGAACTGTTAGAATATGAAACCTAAAATATGTCAAGCAAAATTATCTACTTTTTCTGTAAAAATATGATCTGTCTACAAGATTGTTATCCAAAGTTTTCAAAATTCAAAGTTATTTTCCAAATATTTTTATATCTATGCAAAGCAAACATTTTGTAACAGGCAGGATAGAAAGCAGATGTATGTATGTTAACAAAGATAAGGGGGGAAAAAAGCTAATTTGTAATTGTACATAACACTGTGCAATGCAATGTTTGTTCCTGGGTAGTGAGTGTTATTTTTTGATTGCTTATGTATAAAAAGTATAGAAAATGGCTATTATTCCCTTCAAACTTTGCTTTTGTGGCCAGGACAGTGATATTCATATGCAGTTATTTTTCTTACTTTATGTGATTAAAAATGCACAAATTCACCCGTTGTCCAATTGGAAATAAGTAGATTTCAAATTATCACTGTCCCGGTCACAAAAGCAAATTTAGACGGGAATAATTGACATTTTTCTATTCTTTTTAGACATGATCAATTAGGAAATAACATTTATTACCCAGGAACAAAAAAAATATAAAAAATATGTTGCACAATGTAATCCAAGTTAAGTTCAAAATAAAAATATGAAATCTTTGTCAATATCACAGAAAATAAGATGGTTTATAATAAATGTTATGAGAAATAAGCTTTACATCTTTAAAAAAAAATATATATATAAGCTGAAAATAAAATCTTAGAATATTTGATACATTTTTTTCTCATGAAGAAAATACTTTCCTTCAATTCACCAACATGTATGTGTGTGCATGTATACATATATGTACAGACATGGTAATTCATAAAAGCTTGAAAATCCTTCGTCACATTGGATGAAATAAGCAATTCTATAGAACTTTTTGTTAGTGTAAAAAAAGTATACAATTTGTATCTACAAGCACACATCATAACAATCATATTTACACAATATCTAGGGCCTTAAACATTTGCAGTGGTTGATAGTACTACATACTCTGGTAATCTATTCCATAGTCCTACCACTCTATTGCAAAAAAAAACTTTCTAATACTTAATATAATTCTATTTACTTCTACTGTATATGTGTGGCCTCTCAGTCCCTTGTACTCCCTTCTAGTAAAAAATACATTAGGTTCTACTAATTCTAAACCATGCATAATCTTAAACGTTTCTATCAAGTCTCCCTGATCTCTCCTATTTTCTAATGTTGTTAACCCTAACTCCTTTAACCGATCCTCATAAATCATACTTTTTAATTGATACATCAAGATGCTCCTAACGAAAACTGTCACCATAACTGTCAAAATAGGTTTCTTCAGTTTTTGAGTTGGTCTGGCTGGCTATGTATGTATTATGGTTACAGGCAGCACCAATGGAGCTAGAGGGATGAAAATTTCAAAATTTACTCCTTATTATGTCTAGAAAAAACATTTTCTTTTTTTAAAATTCCCCCCATAATAGGTTTTTAGTGGGGGTTCAATTTACAATGTAGGTTAATGCTAAATCGATCCCTTAGTTTGTGTCCGCTTGTTTTTTTGGGGGAAAATTCAGACTTTTTAGTGATCACTGCCCAATAAAAGGTGAGAGAAGTAACTTATTCATTGATCAACCTTTTATCCAATTTAAAAAAAAATTTTTTAGAAAGACATTGGTCACATGATAGTTTCTATTGAGTGACTAACCTGTGTTTTATATTTTAAGGTTATTTTTTCTTGTTAAAACTTTAATATTCTATTATATAATTTCAGCCTACACTAAAGAAATAGTTATTTTTTATACATCTGTGCTATCGCCAAGTCATATAGAAACTCATCTTTCACCCTTCTTCAAATATGCGTCTTGTTTAAGAAACTATACTTTCAACTAAGAACCCTTCTTACAGCTGGTTTACAATGTAACCCATTTTAGGATACAGCTCATCCAAAAAGCTATCAGTTGTCTAGCTTGAAAAAACCCAAAAAAACATTTGACTCTTAAATTCAGGTCAATTGATAGGAGTGGTATCAAGCGGTTTATGAATTTAAGAGTTGAATTTTTTTTTTTCAAGCTAGACAACTGATAGTTTTTTGGATGAGCTCTATCCTCCGCTTCGAAGGACAAAACAAATTCATTATGTCAGATGGAATAAAAAATAAATCAAAAAAATTCACCTAAAGCTGAACGGGAGGTCACTTTGATCAGTAGTTATCCTCCTTGATATCAACATTTAAATTTTCTCGTATGAATTTAAGAGTTAAAGTAGAAGCATTTTCTCGCCATTTAATTATACCCTGAAGTAAAAGCTGACCTCGCAAGATATCAAAAATATTTCAAAATCAGATCATTCAATGTCTCGGTTATTGTTGCTCATTTCCTGTTATAACAAGCTTAGAAACAGAAATGTTGTCAACACAAGAACATACTTATGAGGAACTAATTTTTAACTTTAACATTTTTTACAGGTACACTGAGGTGCCTTTGAAATGCTTCATGAATAAATCCATTCTCAAAAGTTAAACTCATCCCTTTTAATTAAAAATGCCAGGTCTATTAATGTTATCAATAATCAATATTAGCAATTGAATCAACAGAAGAACATTAGTTATTTTTTTTAATCTCTTAAATATTGTGTTACGATACTTCAGCCAATAATAAGAATAAATTAAAGATTGCTTTATTAAGACAACTATGTCTCAAAAATAAACAAACATGGCATCGTTTATTGGTTGTAAGGAGTGAATTTAAAACCCATAAGAACCCAGACCCATTTCTACTTGAAGGAACATTATGTGGAATTTGGGGTAGGCAAATTGACACACAGTCACGTGACTGCACCAGGATGTTCAGTAGATGTCACTTAGTACACTTCATGAGTTAAAATCAAGGATAAAATATATTATATAAGAGACTGTGCAGATCAATTAAATTGTATGTGACACCGGTGTCACAAGGGTTCTTATGAGTTAAAAGGTATAAAATCAGCTTCTGCTAACTATAGAGCTCCAAATGGTTAAGGCAGCCAGGCATATACTTGACTCCCTCTGGTTAGAGGGTGTCAGTTAGATTCTCACCAGAGGCTTACTCTTTATTCCTGATTGCGCTGTTTACGTAGTCGTAGAATGATGGCCCGAGTCAAAGTTGTGATAAAACAACTAAAAATTAAGATGAATGTGAAAACTAGTCAAAATTAATAAAAATATTGTGTTACAATACTTCATCCAATAATAAGAATAAATTAAAGAAATGTTTGCATTATCAAACTTAAAGAAATTTACTACTATGAAACCATACAGAAGATCAATACATAATGAGTTTTTATTTATGACTTTTGTTTTAAGTAAAACAATTAAATGATTTAAACATATATTTAGAAAATTAAAATTCAAGAAAACTAAGCATTAAAAAATATTTACATAATAATCCTAATGAGCAAATCATGCAGTTTTTGTAGGGATTAAGGATTATTGAAATTTGTAGATATTTGTTTTCATTTATCATCAAACTTTATCATTTATCATCCAGGAAAGAGTGGGATTTATGTAATTTTATATATTGGAAATTCTGATCATCAAAAGCATAGAAGGGCTTCTTGAAAACGACCCCCCAGTCCTCAATGGAGGGGGACCCCCAAAAGTTTCAGAAATAGTAGTTCACCTACTGTATTTCTACTGATCTTACTAAATGTTGAAGGGCCCCCTCAAGAAGCCAAGCCCTCCGGGCCCCCAAATCCCTAGCTACCTCTCTGCTGATCATACTACAGAAATCATTTCAAAAGGGTCAATTAGTGGCAGGAAAGAAGAAATAAACAAAAAGGTAGGAATCTGTAAAAGAAAAATTAGAGAAAAGATGAAAATGGATTACTTAACAAATATCATATAAACATAACCTTGGCAAACACTGAGCAAAAGTGAAAGTGAAACTGATTGAAATTTCATCTATTGTAGTTTTCTATAAATCCCATCTAGCCTAACACCTTTAGCTTGTAATGCGAGTGAAACAGACATTAAAACTGCATATAAGACAGGGTTGCCAGATCTGGCCAGAAGGGGAGATAATCCAAGCTTGCTCTCGGAGACCTACCCAACACAAGCATCGGAATAGTGATGCCTGTGTTGAGGTAAGTCTGTGAGATAAAGCTTGGATTATCTCCCCTTCTGGCCAAATCTGACAACCCTGATATAAGATGTAATTAATCAGATATACAGAACAAAATAAACATACTCCATCAAGAAAATAAATATACATAAATTTGAAGAAGCTTAAAATTTCTAGATACAGTTTTTAATGCACATTTAGAAGGGACCAGACAACAAGCAATGTTAAACATAAGGTAAAGAAAAAATAAAGATAATAGAAGATATATCTTAAAGGTGTCTAATGAAATAAACCATTGTTTAATTGTACAAATACAGGAAAGCAATCAATTCAACAAAACTGGTACATTTTTCTCTGAATATAATCAAACAACAAGGAAAAACTAAAAATGTATCTGCAAAAAAAAGTTTTCACTAAATACTGTTAACAAAAAATAAAATTTTTAAAAACACAACTCCATTGGGCCAAACAATACTGGATCAGGAATGAAAAAGGTTCTATAAACACAGTTTGAACTTTATATATTTGAAACCAAAAGACAAGTTGATGTTCATAAAAAGTTGGTGAACATCTCAGTGAGTCACAAATTTGATTAAACATGGAAGAAGATACATCATCACAACATTGTTTTGATAGACAAAAAACTGGAAATTTTGATTATGTGAATCTATCAGGGATTATTAAATTCAGTGTTGTCTGATAGTATTTAAACAGCTTTATCTGCCATCTTTAATCTTATATTCTAACTCCACAACCTTCTGATCACTTGCCTATCCTTTTTACATCCTAATGGACTTTTCTAGAAAGTATGACCTGGGTACCCTAGCTTTGACTTGGATGCTGTATGCATTGTATATATCGTGGGACCCTGTGTATTGGGGTGGTTCTGTTCAATTCAAGAAGCAGCTCTGGTTGTAAGCACTTCTCTTCTGTTAGCCTCAGCTTGGAATCTACCTCAATCTCTTTAATGAGTTTAGTGATTGTTCCTGAATACAGAAATATAATCCTGTCATACCTTACTTAAATTATCATTGGAGTAAATCTTTTAAATGATTCCTAACATTCACTTGAATTTTCCAAGTACATTAAAAAGGTTATCTCCTAACATAATTTACATACAAGTGGTTTGCAACAAACTAGATTATCCAAGTACAGAGGTCTGTCACCAAGAAACAACCATTTGAGAACCTAGACAAGTCCAAGAATAACAAGAGTTAATTTATAAATAAAGCCAAAAGAGATTACTTTGTTGTAAGCTGTGGTTAGGATTACACTGTGCAACACAATTTTTGTTCCTAGGTAGTGAGTATTATTTTCTAATGGGTTATGATTAAAAAGTATAGAAAATGGCAATTATTCCCTTCAAATTTTGCTTTTGTGACCAGGACATTGATATTCATGTGTAGTTGTTTTTCTTACTTTATGTGATTAAATGTGCAAATTCGCCCGTTGTTCAATTGGAAATAAGTAGATTTCAAATTATCACTGTAGGTCACAAAAGAAAAGTTTGAAGGGAATAATTGACATTTTCTATACTTTTTAGATATAATCAATTAGAAAATAACATTTATTACCCAGGAACAAAAAAAAAGTAGAAATATGATGCACAGTGTTATTGTTAAGTACAAAATTAAGCCAGCAATAAAACTTTATTAAAATGTTCATCCAACAGACAGGTATAACAGGGAAAAGAATTCCCTACAATCAAAACAAGTTTTAAAATATTATAAGATTAATTTGTATTGGAATTAGAATAAACTTCACTAAAATCAATTAAAACATGATTGAAAATGCAATAGCTTAATTTTACTATTGCATAAATAATAGAAGTAGTAAATGTTAATTATTATAGAACTAAGTAAATTGTTACTTTACTACTTCTGAAATACTGTGATTTGGGAATATAAACTATCAGAGTAAATAATCCCAATCTTAGAAAAGGAAGATAAAACAGTATTAAATGATTATATAAAATTGGTCAGTTTCTACATAATTCAAACCATGCATATGCCATTAGTATTGGTGGGAATACCGACCATAACATGCTTCAGTAGTGTATGATGAACAAGCAGCTAGTATTTCCAATGCTAATAGCATAAAGAAACCAGCACAATCACCCTAAACATTTATTTTATGTGACTCACAAAATCAAATTAAAAATGAATTATGATCCAGGATTCAGTTTGGGAATTCAAACTCACAAGCTTTCAAAAACTCCCTTAATAACACATGCTTTAAGGAAAAAGAAATATATATATATAGCTAATTTTACTCAAGCTTTTTTGGCAAGAGTTTCTGAATATAGAAAACGATTTCAATTACACCAAAAGGATATTTTATTAATTTAAAAAAAAAAAAAGAAAAGAATTTCTACTGACTGAATTAGAAACCAAAACAAAAACATGCTCAGTAAAATAGTACTCTTCCAATTCATGTTATACGTGCATTTAATGGGTTTAATTCAATGGAACAAGACATTAGATAATTGTAGTAGTTTCAAATGTATTATTTTGTTTTCAAACATTTTTGTATTTAAAAATGTTTAGAAACCACTGTTCAGTGAAAATTATTAAAATATTTTGTAAGTAATTTATTATTCCTTTTATTATTTGATGAGTAATGACATAGAAATACCAAAAATTTCAGTTGTCTTACAAGATATAATTTGTAAAACTGACTTGAAAGGAGAAGAGGTTTAATTAATCAGCTGGTAGGAATAACGGTCAGAACATGTTTTAGAAAAAAAAATGTTAGTGGCATAAGTTAGAATAAACTGGTAAACAAACATGGAAGGCAACAAGCAGAATAAACTAAGCAAAAATATAGGAAAATAGATGATATTTCAAATGTCTATATCATAATATAAATCAAATGTCCCTCAGATGAATAAAACCCCAGGTTAATAGCTCTTCAGATTATATGAAGAGAAAGCAACCTAAAACTTTACCTTATCTGGACAGCCAAAATCTGAATACAACTGCAATTGAAAACAATCTAATATGACTACCAAGTAAAACAAATGTTTCTAAATCCAATACTTTCAACAGTATCTGTGTATAAAGCATGCTCTATGCACAATGGATATAAAAATGTTCAAATGTCAAGTCGACTGCAGCAAAATTATCAACAGTGTCTCAGTTTTAACTCTTAGATTCATGAACTGCTTGAATCCACTGTGGAACTCTTCAATGAATAGAGAGTTTTTAAAATAGTCCTCTTTTGTGAATTGATTTTTTTTAAAATTACCAAAAAGTGAAAGGGAAGTAACTTTAATCAGAAATTACTCCCCTTTAAGATTTAAATATCCTAGTATGAATTTAAGAGTTAATGGCAAAATGTGATTATTACAAATGGCAAATAGCTTCAGAATAGGAAATATTTTTGGACACAATTCTGTCTTGTGAAGCTGTTCATGTAACATTTTTTTTAAGTATTGCCATCACAATGAAATTATCCAACAGAATTATTTAGGTTTTTGATAACAGCCATTTTATACAGAAAAGCCATTTGTTATTCCATTTCTGGTTGATTATGCTTAAATAGATCAGTAGTTTACTGAAACGACTGCAATAACCAACAATTTCTGATTGAGATAAGGGCATCAAGTTATTAAAAATTAAAATTAAATAAATAATAAATTGCAGACATGCAAGTAATATAAGCTTTCATAACTGGGGTTAGTTTCAATGATATTAAAAAAAGAAATTATGATTAGAACTTGCAAATTAAATTTAGAAAGTTAAGATATCTTGACAAAAATTGAACAACCTATTTTAATTCTCTCTATATATCAAAATCTAAAGTGATAAAAGCTTAAATTTCCTCTTTGCATTCAGCATATGTATTCAAAGTAAACTAATATAATTGTATCTCTATTACAAATAAGAACCCCAAGACCAAATGTAAAATATGGTCACCTTGGCAATAAAATTCAATAATCAAAAATATTAAGCTAAATATATTATCATCAATAGGAATAAACAGGGAAAAAAGGTGGAAAATATTATGATTAACCAAAATGAAAGCAACAATATTCTTTTTGTATTTTCACTATGAGTAAATAAGAAACTGATTGATATCAACATTTCTATTGAAAACCTTTTCTCACTTTTCTAACATTCAACACTTGATCTCATGTTGAGTTATTGCTCATTAGCTATCCACTAAAGTTAATACAAATGGCTTTGTATGAAACAAAATGTATCAACTAATAAAAATGAAAAGCTCTCTTTTTCTCCACAAAAATCAAAGAATTATATTAATTCTAAGATTTTTAAAAATTGAAGTTTATCAATAATTCATACAGGTTTTCAATGGATATAACAATTCCAGATAATACTAGAAGCATGGCGATTGCTATGTTATAGCAACTGTTTCACCTTCTCAAACTGAAAGAATATTTTTTTCAAATAAAATTTTTAAAATCTATTTTATTAAACTTCCATTTTTACTGTAACCATTCCACTTCTTTCCTATTCAATTTATTATGTGCATTTGGCTTTTACATCACATTTTATCATGCACATCAATTGTATAACAAACTTGTATGAATGTCCCCTCCAGGCGCATGCCTGGGCGAAGCGTATGGAGATCCTGGGATGCCAGTCTTCAGAATCCCCCTCTCAGCCTTGTCGTCAGAATCACCCTCTCGGCCTTGCTGGTAGTCCATAGGAAAACTGTGAGCGATACATCTGGCATCAGCTTGGCTGCAGGAGCTACAAGAAGGGCGTCAAACCGCCTCATGAGGGCTCCGCTCCCTGGTTTGGAATCAGAGTTGTCCTTCTCCTAGACTGGTTGCCTTCCCAGGCTAGAGAGCCCAATCTGCCCTGCTATTTTACCCATAGCTGGGGGGAGAAGAGATGGATTCATGCCTTTCCCAAGGACATTAGTGCGAAGAGAACATAACTAGCCCCGACCAGAGTTTGTACTCGGGTCGCCAATTCCATTGTCCGCGCCGTTACCAACTACACCAATCGCACCTCCTACAAACAAACATACCATTCCTTTATTTGCAAACTTTTCAATTTTTATCTAAGCGATAACTGTTTACCGTTTCCAATTCTAGACATGGCTTGGATTCTTCTCTGAAGATCAGCGGTGACAAGTCTCGCTTTGGATCCAAGAGCATTGCTTCTGTCAGAATTATCTATCTTAATAAGTTTATAACTCAATCTTTATTATTATTGGATGAGGTATTGTAACACACCACTTTTTATTAAATTTAACTAGTTTTTACCATCATCCTAATTTTAGTTGTTTTTATACAACTTATTAATTCGGGCCACTGTTTTTATGGTAACAAATAACAGCGCAATCAGAAATAAAGAGTAAGCCTCATTGCCAGAGGGAGACTAGTTTACGCCTAGCTGCTTTTACCAATCGGCAAAGAAGACTTCATGGATTTCCGATTGCGTTGTTATTCGTTGCCATAGAAGCAGTGGCCCGAATTAATAAGTTGTATAAAAACAACTAAAATTAGGATGATGGTAAAAACTAGTCAAATTTAATAAAAAGTTTATCTATTTGTCTATCTCTATTAATAACTGTCTATCTTGGTTCATATCTATCTATCCCTCTTTCCCAGTCTGTTGATATCTGTCTGTGTCTATTCATCTATCATCACCTGATGTTGTGCAGTGATTTAGTGAACTGGTCCAATATTGATAGTGATCCCCCTCCTCACTGATTGCACCATTAACTTGTATTTGTCTTCCCAAAGGACAAATGCGATACAGGGTTCTTTTTTAATTATGAGGTACCCAACACACTCATGATGGGTAATCCAGAAATTGTCTGGTTCCCTGGGATATTGACTCATATCAGATATTACCTATAGATTAGCTTCAGTTTAGGGGTGATGTTGGAAAATCTCATGGTTTCCCATAAGGCTGACTGCCATACCCAGTCAAGGGCTTTTCGGAAGTCCACAAACACATGGAACAGGTGTTGCTGAGCTTCAGAGAAGAAGCCGAGCCATGGAAATTAGATGCTACAAGAAAATCTTTGGCATCTCCTACACTGAACCAACATAGAGGTTCGCTTGAAGAAACAAACCAATGGACCTCATGATGACTTTCTTGCGATCATCAGGATACGGAAGCTGAAGTGGTACGGGCACGTCACCAGATCAGACAGGTTTGCAAAAACCATCCTGCATGGCACCGGAAGAGAGGCAGACAAAGGAGGAGGTGGGATGACAACATCAGAGAGTGAACAGTTCTGAGCACCAGCAAATCTCAGAGAGCTACAACGGACAGGGGCAGATGGAGAGAGCTGGTTCATTGTAAGTCATCTGTGGTGCCCAAACGACCCTGCACTGGGTTACACGACAGGTAAAGGTAATGCGTAAATTATACACAAATTATCCTCTATTAACACCCAAAGATTACTGATCATGAGACTTTCTTTTCAAATTTACCTTATTATTCTTTAGTAAAAACAATATTCAATATAAAGAAGTTTAATTTTAAAGTTAAAAAAACCTTTTGTTGTTTTCATACAAGCTAAGAGTTATTAAAAGCATTTAGATTATGAAAAAGCAGTTACAATATGAATACACTATATAAGTAAATTTCTGATGAGCCATCGTTATTACATTTCTCCTAAATACTTTCACGATTATTACCTTTAATAACTCTTAGATTCATGAACCACTTGAAGCCACTCCTATAGACTTCGGAACTCTTTTGTGAATAGAATAAAAATATAATGGAACTATGAATAACATTTTTAAAAATCAAAAAAAAATCTACCTAAAAGTCAAAGGGAGGTAACTAATCACTAGTTATTTCCCTTTAAATTTACATTCAATTTTTTTTATATGAATTTAAGAGTTAAAATTACTTGAAAGCTAGAAATAGTCTGAAGCAATAACATATTAATGAAAAAAAAATGTGTTAAGGCAAGTTAGCAAGTGGTAGGAGGATAAAAAGTGGAAAAGAATGCTGGGAATTTGTATGTAATGTATCTGTGAAAGAAACAGTGGCGTAGCTAGAGATTTGGGGGCTTGGCTCCTTGAGGGGCCCCTTCAATAGTTAGGGAGATTTGATGAAAAAGGTAACTTTGCAATAAATAGACATGCACTATCACACTTAATTGGTGGAAAACAACCCGGAAGGCTGAATTATTATTTAAGCAATTCATGTATGTAAAAATATATCCTTGTTATTGTATAATGCCAGTAGAAATGCAGTAGGTGAACTACTATTCAAAAAGCTTTTAGGCTGCCATTGGAGGCCTGGGGAGCATTTTCAAATAGCCCCCACCTTCCCCCTACCTCAGCTACGCCTCTGAAAAGAAAGCATTCTTTTTGAAAGTGAAAGGAGCAAGCTAATGACATACAGTGTACAAGCTGAGTGAAAAGGATGTCTCTGATATAAGTTGGATTATCAGGCAGATAAAAAAACTTTCAAAAATGATCATTCAGGTGTTCAGAGAAGCAGATTCACAATAATATGATTCACCATTAATGTGACACACTGGGGAAAGAAAAATCACTAATCAAGTAGAATTTTTTTTTAATTATTGCAGTTGCAATATTTTAAAGATATCTGAAGCAAAAACACTGAATAACACCACATGCCTGAAAAAACTATTAGGGTAGTAGACCAAATAAGTTTGCTAAAAAAAAAAAAAAGAACAAACTAAAGGTTAAACCTATAACCCCTGCCTCTATGTAGAAAGTGATGTAAAGAGAAATTAATTCTTAATTTCATGAACCACTTGAAACCGCTCCTAAACACAGTGGAATTCTTCAATGTATAGAATTTTTTTGTGAATTGAATAAAAACAATTTTTAAAATTTACCTGTGCAAGGAAAGTAACTGATCAGATTTTATTTCCCTTGATTTAAGATTTGATTATTTATATGAATTTAAGAGTTAATGTTTAAATAAAATGATGCATAAGAAGTCAACAATTTATTAAACTTTTTTCTATGGTTTTGAGAAGGATCATTAATTTTTTTATAGTTTTGAGAAGGGTCATTAATTTTTCTATAATTTTGAGAAGGGTCATTAATATTCAAATGGTTCTTCGGACGATTGAACTCCCTCTTGTTATTTGTGCTGTAAACACAACTGTAAATGTGGTATTATCTATACCGGAGAAACGGGCCACTCCCTCAAGGTCAGACTTGATGAACACAAGAAAGCCATAATCAGAGGCGAGATAGATAAATCGGCTATGGCCGAACACATCTGGAGAGAGAACAGTGATCATCTTCCTCTATGGGAGGAAGTCCAGATTATTGACAGAGAACGATGTTGGAAGCAGAGAAAAATCAAAGAGGCAGCTCACATTAAAATGTTGACTAAATGCATTAGCCAGACAAGTGCGGATTTCAACCCGATGTGGCTTCCACTTCTCAACAAAGACAAAGACATAGAAACACCCGGGCCATGTGCTATAAGGGTTATCCCCTTTAAACATAACTTCTGTTTAACCCATCACACTTGGATTTTACACCTGAAGAAGGCTGAAGAATGGATCGGCCGAAACATTGTGTTTACAACACAAATAACAAGAAGGAGTTTAATCGTCCGAAGAACTATTTGATTATTAAGCTTTGTTCTTTTTATCATTTGGGACCATTCACTATTTAGCTTTGATCAGACATGAATCACATCCAGCAATCTCCAAGGTATTATAAATGGAACTTCGTCCAGGGTCTTCATATCCATTCTTCTATCTAAACCAAAGAATGCTAAAGATGTTGAATCATGATATTTCTGACAAGGGATTGCAAATATGAAATAAACATGATTATATTGAATGATAATGGAGATCTATAATCATTGTTATAATGATAATGAACATTAAACTTTTAAAATTTATAATTATAATTTTTCTGTGACACAAGAAACAGAATATAAAATTAGTGCTAAGCAAGTTCTGTGTGTGTACATGTGTTCATTAGGCTGCTGGTACATCGAGAAAAGAAGAAAGTCAAAAAAATAAAATGAGGTGGAATTGAACACAGCGGGCGGGGCTGGAGAAGCAGGGTAGGGGTACACTAAAGGTTAGAGTGAAACAAAGATATTCGTTAAAGGAGAACAGCTGAGTGTGTGTGTGTTACTATTACTACTGTTTCGTTGTATACCCAAATGAAGATGATACTCTAGGTTGGCATTATGAACTATGAAAATAAGGATAATTTTATTCTATTAAATATGTCTTTCTTGTCCCTTATACTCTCATGAGTTTTTTCAAATACTGTAGTGCTTTAGATTTCCACCCCCTAGGTTTACCTTTAGCAAAGCAACAAGTATTTTACTAGTACTTCTGATATGTCCTGAACATATTAGCAGAGTTCTTTCATTTTTTGTTCCTTAAATTGATTTAAAGGAAGATTCCTTATATTATACTACAATTAAAAAGGTAAAATCCATTTCCCATTATAAAATGTTTCAGTAGGATAGAACAACATAGAATTAACAAAGATTACCTATTTTGACCTAAAGAGCTACAATTTCTTATTTCACAAATTATAAAACTAGGAGGTGATAAATTATTTCAAAGATTTAATCTAAACAAAATTTTAATTTAAAACAATAATCTGAAAAATCCTACATATTAGTATATGATCATCCCAATAATATCAGAATATTATTTGTTTCGAGTAAAATTTTATATGTAGTTATAAAAATAATAAATAATAATAAGGAGGGGGCATAGAGAGGATCAGTCAGAAAAAAAAGAAAGGAAAAAAGGCTACAGGAACTTATACTAAGTTAAAACTTGATAATAGAAAGAAAGGAGAGAAAAAAAAACCCTCATAAACGCCTAGCAGAAGGAAAACTCCAACAGAAAAATCACTACCTCGAGATCTTGCTCCCATCATCCCACCATGCCATGCAAACCCTTGGTTCACAGGGTGGGATCATTATGCACACGCCGCACTTCAACTTAAGACTTCATCGCACAGGCCTGTGAGCTATTCCCAGAAATTCTCCCGCATAGGCCTAGCTGGCCACCTGTGCGCTTGCAACAGACATGGAAAAAACCCTTCTAAATCTTTGTTCGCGAAGCCATGATAATGATGATGATGATATGTATCTCAGGCAAGTCTTTCACACTTCATATCCATCACATAAAATACTTGCAAAATTTGCAATACCCAAAATGTATAAAGATCTAGAGTAACAAGATAAAGAAAAAGCAGCACACAAATTTATAGACATATAACTATAATATAGATATATGTATTTTCAATATATGTGTTTGTGTGTGTGTGTGTATGTACATCTTGTAAAATTTATATATATACACAAGGTGTAGCTATTAAATAATGAGACTAGGCTTATGCAAGTCGAACCACAGCGCGCATGCGCGAACCACATGGTATACATTGACCAATGGGCAAGCATAAATTATTAAATATCTTCAGTTCGCTGTTACGCATCGGTTGAAGTGTGCATGTTTTTCTGATGTGTCGTGAAAATGATCAGTTTAAAAAAAAAGGCGAGCAACATATAAATTTGAAATTTTTGGTGAAATTGAACCAAACGGCTACCAAATCTTTTCATATGCTAAACAAAGTTTATTGGGAAGAATGCATGGCACATGCACTTGTGTTCGAATGGCACCAGAGAAATATGTATTGAAAACACATAAATAATTCTTTTTTTTTCTAAAAACAAACATTATTTATCACTTTGTCAAAAAGAGGATTATAGATTCTGGACTATTTTGTGAAGTACATATTAAATTTTAATTATTTAATGAGATTCAGTAAGTGTATCAGTTTGTTTTTTTTAAATGTTACTCTTTCTTGAGTACATGTGACAAAGATTTAAAGAGGGGGGTAAATAGTATCAAGTTGGAACAAAATAAATGGCTGTTTTGAACCACAAACTTTAAAACATAACTCGGCTCAAACAACTTTATTTGTCAAAGTAAGCACCAATAGAATCGACACAATGTTGCCAACGATCCGCCGGTGAATTTAATCCATCACGATAAAATCTGGGGTTATGAGAGTTGACTAAATACTGGAAGGCATTTTTGACCTGGTCCACATTGGTGTACACCTGCTTATGCATCTAAGGCCTAAGTAATTGGTCATAACTGCATCAGGTTTTGCCAGGTGGTTCATGTAGTATGAGATCTTGCGTTATCCAGAAGCAGGATAAGCCTCTTCCTTTTCACGACTGCTGGCCAAAATATTTGAAACTTTTGATACATCAGTCCCAAATCACAATGGAACTCTGCCGTGATGGCCTGACCAGATTGCAAAAGATTGGATTACACCATTACAGCACCACCAAATGGTCAGGAGCATCTTTGTGGTGTGAAGATTTGTTTTTGGGAAGGTTAAGGGAGCAAGTTTGTCGACCCAAAGAAAGCCATGTTCCTGATTATCATACAGAAAACACTTTTCATCAGCATTAAGCACACAATTATTAAAAAGGGTCATTGCAGCAAGTGTTGAGGCGTGCAATCTGCTGATCATCAGTCAAATCATAAGGTACCCAATTCTGCATTTTTTACACTATACAGATGTGTGCCAGATGTCTTACGACTATTGTATGGGCTACACCAAGCTTTGCTCCCAATGCCTTAGTGTTTGTTTCTGGATGAGCCTCCACGGCTGCCTTCAATTCTTAATTGTCGAGTGCGGACTTGCGACTGTGATCTGGCTCGTCTTGGAGACCCAGACCACCAGAAGCAGATTTTTGGAACCAACAACACACAGTCCGTTCCGAAGCGGACTCCTGCCCCCAAACACTGTTGAGGGTAGCTTCAGCAATGCAATGGCTCAGTTTGAACTCATGGAGTTCATGACACAAAAATCGTGTTTATTCATCTTTACCTCAACACCCTATGAAAAAAAAATAAAAGTAATGAAAAAATTCAAATAACACCCTAAAGAGGAGACGCAGAGTTTTAAAACGATATATAGATGTATGCATTAACAGAAGAGTTTGGTGGGGGGGGGGATAATGATCGCTCTAATGCAACGTAAATATGGCCATTTATTTTGTTCCAACCTAATAGCAATAATTAAGTGTGAAATAGGTTTCAGTATTTTGTGACACTGCTTCAATGAACTGCAGAAGAGTATAAGGAAGGAATATGTATATGGATAAAAGACAGGTTCAAGAGAGAAAGAAAAAAGCTGCCACCAT
Organism: Architeuthis dux; assembly: GCA_006491835.1. NCBI lineage: Eukaryota > Metazoa > Mollusca > Cephalopoda > Oegopsida > Architeuthidae > Architeuthis > Architeuthis dux. The sequence continues at coordinate 2,055,374 of VCCN01007177.1, forward strand.
ATAGTTACAAGTTGTTATGCCCCATGTTCCCAAATTCCTGATGAAGCAAAAGCTGCCAACATGCTTTGGGGCATAGTTGGGCTACAAAAAGCTCATTTTAATTTCTTTTGTACATGAACTCACTTGATATATATGCTTTGCAAGTAGATAATCGTCTGGATAACATGGATACCACTGTTGCTGCAATTAAGGTATTTAAATACTGAGCACTAGTTTGTATAGCACAAGGTCAAGAGCAAAAATAAAGAATTCCTATGTAAGACTTATAGAGCAAAACATATTGAATTTAAATGAGCTTTAAGCAATAGCAATGCATTAAATATTGTTTCGTTGTGGTGCCTTTTCTGACATTATAGACTTAATGGTAGAATCATAGTTTCCGTGCGTAAATTGGAGATAACTCCTGTTAGCCTTAAAATGTACTAAGGCTTATGGGATTATCTCACCCATGAAATAAAAACAAGAGTAAATACATAAATTATATTCAAATGGTTCTTCGGACGATTGAACTCCTTGTTATTTGTGTTGTAAACACAACGTTTCTGCCAATCCATTCTTCGACCTTCTTCAGGTGTAAAATCCGAGTGTGATGGGTTAAACAGAAGTTATGTTTAAAGGGGATAACCCTTATAGCATATGGCCCAGGTGTTTCTATGTCTTTGTCTTGTCAGATTTAGGTTTGTTGAGAAGTGGAAGCCGCATCGGGTTGAAATCCGCACTTGTCTGGCTAATACATTTAGTCGACATTTCAATGTGAGCTGCCTCTTTGATTTTTCTCTGCTTCCAACAATGTTCTCTGTCAATAATCTGGACTTCCTCCCAGAGAGGAAGATGGTCACTGTTCTCCAGATGTGTTCGGCCATAGCCGATTTATCTATCTCGACCCTGATTATGGCTTTCTTGTGTTCATCAAGTCTGACCCTGAGGGGGCGAAATCTAAACCCGACAAGACTAAGACACAGAAACACCCGGGCCATGTGCAATAAGGGTTATCCCCTTTAAACATAACTTCTGTTTAACCCATCACACTCGGATTTTACACCTGAAGAAGGTTGAAGAATGGATTGGCCGAAACATTGTGCTTACAACACAAATAACAAGAAGTTCAATCGTCCAAATAACCATTTGAATATTAATGACCCTTCTCAAAACTATAGAAAACATCAAAATTATCATTTAGCTGTATATAGTCAAGAATTAAAATTAAGATGCTGAAGTCCAATGTAAATTCAATTAGCCCTCATAAATATATACAATCTTGAACAGACTAGAATAGATCACAACTACAGATAATATCCATAAATTATATTATTATTGCTTTGAATAAATTAAATAGTTAAGTTTATTTGTGTGCCATTTTTCAGTTGTTGTATACAAGTATACATCGACAAATTACATGGGGGGACATTCGTGTAAGCCTTTGTTCATTTTAAGGTTAACAGGAGTCATCTCCATTTTACGCACGGGAACTAGGATTCTACCGACTTAATAATTTTGGCCACTGATGCTCTATATGTATCGATAGTTTAACAGAAAATATCACAAGACTCACATGCTTTGACTGGCTAGATACATGAGAGACATCAAATTATACATGCACATATAATACAGTTTTAGAGAAATAGCCAATATCTATTCTAAATTCAGAACTTTTAATAGTAATTAATTTAAAGTACAAACTGACATTGACATTTAATTCTAAAAACTAAAACAACTTATATTCTTTAAAATAAATATTTCTTATAGAAAATGTCCGTATTTTTTAAAAAGGATATTATCAAAACCTTAAAGTGACCATGAAAGCAACTGTGCCATTAAAAACAGTCTTTAAAAAATTCAACGATGTTCCAACTATTACTTTAGTAGTTAATAGTGCAACCAATGACAAAATATCTTTGAATAAACTTTGTTATCTAAAGAAGCAAATTAAAAATTATAGTAAAACAAAGAAAATGATATATTTAATTTATTCAAGCTATTATTTTTATGGATTTCTTTTCTCTTTTATTAACATGTTCATTAACTGCTTCAAAAAACAATGTTAAATTTGTTCCCACAACACATTTAAATTGGAATTAAAGAGATGTTGAAAATGGCTTAAACAGCCATAATGTGTGCAGCAGAAGACATACACAATACGGAACTACGTTCATAAAAACGTTGATTTTAAAATTTTAAGGTTTTTTGGTTTTTTTAATTTTGATGTTTTGAAATTTTAACACTTATAATGTCCAGAAGACTGAAATTGAAAATAATTTTCATTTTTATAGTTGCAATTAAATTTAAATCTTTTTCTGAACCAACTGAAAACATAAGCCATAATAAATGAACAAGCCAAAATAAACGAAACCTTTGTCTGCTTCAACATCTGAAAAGTTATCCGTGCACTCTTGATGCTAATCAAGTACTTTTGGTTGTGGGCATTTCTTTAATTCTTCATAATTTTTAATTGCTTCTTAGAGACATTTTCCTAATTTCAATAGAATCAAGCAAATTCACATTTGTTCTATCATTTCTCAGTTTGTGAAACAAGAAGGCAAAAGAAAAGCAAAAAATGTCAAGTACAAAGAAAGTAATTTTCGTTGCAGATATTAATTACTACGAGTCAAAGCATTTCGGTGATGCAAATTAAGTATGAACATAAAATAAAGCTTGAACATTACACTAATCTTTTTTTCAATATAGTCTGAAAATAATCCTTAAAATCAAATGTTTAGCATAAGGCACAAGACAAGCAAGACTTGCAATGATATATATTTGTTCAGGAAAGTTCAGAGAGTTGTCTCTAGCTAAGCAGAAATAAAAAGGATTTTGCTGTGGTTGTTTTTTGTTTTTTTGTTTTTTCAATTATATTTTTATTGATTTAAAGAGTGAAAAAAATTTTTTTAAATGTATATTTGAAAATAGAAAGTTACAAAGTTCTCAGATGTAAAGAATGCGGTTTACTTACGTACACTGATGAGCCAAAAACATTATGACCACCAGCCTAATAAAGGTGTGGGTCCTCCATGTGCCCGCAAAACAGCTCTTATCCGATCAGGCATGGACAAGACCTCTAAAAAGGTTTCCTCTGGGGTCTGGTGCCAGGATGTTAACAACAGGTTCTTTAACTGCTGCAAGTTACGTGGTGAAAGTTCTGCTGCGCGAATTTGTCGGTCCAACACATCCCAGCTCAATGTGATTGAGATCTGGGAAGTTTGGTGAGCAGTGCAACACCGTGAAATTTTCTTCACGTTACTAAAACAGTTCCCGTAAAACTCATGCAGTGTGGTAGGGCAAATTTTCCTGCAGAAAGATGCCACTGCCATCGTAGAAGACTAGAAGTGTGTAACTGGTCTTCAATGATGTTATGGTAAGTGGTATGCGACAAAGTACTTTCAACATGAATGACAGGACCCAGTCTTTCCCAGCAGAACGTTGCCAAAACCATCAGACTGCCTCCATCGGTTTGTTGTTTTCCCACAGTGCATCCCGGTGCCACCACTTCCCCAGGATAACGACACACGCATACCCTGCCGTCCACCTTATTCAGCAGAAAGAGAGACTCATCGGACCTTCTTCCATTGATACAAGGTCCAGTTCCAATGTTTGCGTGCCCATAAAAGATGCTTTTAGCAATGGACATTGGTTAGCATGGGTACTCTGCTAGCCTGTGGCTATACAGCCCCATACACAACAAGGATCAATGTACTTTGTGTTGTGACACATGGTTGCCCAATGCCTTGTCAGCAGTTGGTGAATTTTCCCTCCCCAGACCACTGCCAATAGCTACACACCACAACTGAAATTTGAGCAGCCCACAAGCTTTGCCATTTCGGAAATGCTCTGACCTAGTCTTTTGGTCATAACAATTTTTCCTTTTATCAAAGTTACTCAAATCTTTCTTCTTGCCTATAACCACGGCATTCAACACATCAAAATAGAGGACTCAAGGCCAGCTTACCTGTTTATACACCTCTGACCCTGACATGCAGAGTTGTTACGCGACAGTAACTGCCATTCTTGTCATAATGTTTTGGCTCATCACTGTCTGTTATTTCTATTTATTTACAGTATCACTCAAAACAGTGGTTATTAACCTTTTCACCACCACGCTCCTCCCCCTTAGTAGTTGGACCTTGCCTCCACGGAGTCCCTCCCCCTCACATCTTCAACTAAATGATTAGTTTGAAATGGGTACTGCACATATGTGAAAAAAATAAATTTTAATATATCATGTTCATCATCACTATATTATGCAAACACTTGAGAGAATTCCCAAAATAATTAGAGGAATTCTTACTCTTTTCCTGCTGGCTCGCGCCTCCTCTTGGAATTACCTACGCCCACCACACCCCCAGGGGCGACGAGGTTGCCCCCCTGTTTAAGAACCACTGACTTTAAAAGATAAAAACATTTCAAAGTTAACACTTCATAATAGTTCATTTTAAAACAAAAATAAATAATTCACATTCACAGAAGTAGCAAATAAAATCGGTGTTGATCAATACAATTTAATAATGATTATTTTGAGTAATCAACATGCAGATATATACTACATATTTTCAAACTATTTATCTTCAAGAGTAGACAAGATGAATTATAAATCATAATGAAATAGGAATAATTAATCCTGAATTATGCATTCAAATTAAAAATAATTTGAAAAATTGGTAGGATGAAAATTTGAAGAATACCGACTCGGTTAAAGAGAATCTTCTAAACTAGTAGGTTGGCTATAATTATATAAATATACATCTGAACATTTTGTATAGAGATTTTGTATCCTTTAACACTAAACACCTCACACACACACACACTAAACACCTCACACAAGCTTAATAAATATGATTACACCATGCAACACAACTTTTGTTCCTGGGTAATGAGTGTCATGGTTATATGGGGCAGGGGGCAAGTGTCCCCCCAAATTCAAGCAAAAAGCGTTCAATTTGAGGCAAATCAGTGTAATTCGAGCAAAACCGTGTAAAATTTCAGGCAAATCAGGCCTTTTGCCCCTCTTAATGAAAGAGTTCCCATACGACCACAGTGAGTGTTATCTTCTGATCGGTTATGTATAAAAAGTATAGAAAAATGCCTATTATTCCCTTCAAACTGTACTTTTATAAAGGCCAGGATAGTGATATTCATATGTAATTGTTTTTCTTACTTTTTATGTGATTTAAAATGTGCAAATCTTCCCACGGTCCAATTGAAAATAAGTAGATTTCAAATTATCACTGTCCTGGTCACACAAGCAAAGTTTGAAGGGAATAATTGACATTTTCTAGACATTTTAGACATAATCAGAAAATAACACTTATTACCCAGTATACAAAAAGAAAAGGTTTTAAAAAAAGTTGCACAGTGTTATAGACAAAAGAATGAAATTATCATAATTTTAGCATATTAAAATTTTAAAATTGATATTTATTATTATTATTATAATATATTTTTAATGGGTTTTTTTTCCTCAGATAAATAATGCCTCTAGTATAAATCCCTGAATTACTCTTTGAAGTTTATTCATATCATTTATGTTTACACTTACTTTGTTCTAAAATCCTCAAATCATATGGATGACCTTTTATGTGTCCAAATACAAAAATATAATTTAATTAAAGATTAAATCGCAAAGCAATAATAACTTATTCTTGAAAGTATTCATGCAACTTTCATCAACAATATTTTATCTAATACTAGCATTAGATTTTTCTAATACTAGCAGAAGTACCCGGCTTTGCCTGGGTTTTATGTATTCCACCCATGATGTCATTGCTTTTTTTGTTATGTCCCTCAGAGTCGGATCCAGTGCTTCAAGGGCAATTTTGTGGGCCATTGTGCATTCATCCCACACGAACAATTGACAACTCTATAAAAATAAAATTTTAACCCTTTAGGCACAGACATTTTATTGTAATAATAGGGAAAATAAATATACATCTATTTTTTAAAAATATGCAAATATATGCAGTAACATCGTGAAATATGTAATTATGTTGCAGTAACCAACCTAGAAATATGCAAATGTATACACTAACGAACCTTACAATATGCAAATCTGCAGTAGCAATAATATAACCTCCAAATTATATTGGTGAAGGTAAGTATCAAAATATTTTAATAAAGTGAAAAAATATCCTATAATATTTATTTTTTATAAAATACATGGATATAATTTTTTTTTTAAAACTCACCTGAAAATATTAAAATGATACTTTTTAAAAAGTAAATATCAAAACAAAAATTATTAAATTAGAATGTATTATAATATTATTAAGCATAATAAAAGGTTATCCTTTTAAAGCTATGGATTAAAAATTAGCATAAACAAACAAAAAATATTTATTTTTTTTAAAAAAGGTACAAAAGATTACATCAATAAATTATAGAGTGGCCTACCATTAAATTAAATAAATCAGTAGCTTCCCTTAGACCCCAAATATTCACTAAGCGAAAATTGGGTAAAATTTGAAAAAGATTTTGATCCACTCACATACAGTCAGAAAAAGTCACATGGTCTATGACCTTTGGCTTGAAAAGATGTACCGCTATGCCATATTTCAGCTTCCTATGTGCAAAACTGTGGCCTACAACTTGGAACGTACATACAGACGTTCACTTATATATATGTTTATAGTGTGGATGTGAGGGAATCCGACAGAATGATGGGTATGGTTAGACAATGTGGAAAAGGAAAAAGAGTGAGAAAAGCTTGTTACATCTCAAACATGTTTATTATCACGAGGATAAATCTTTATGCATTTCGTCGCGGCGAGCGACGTCTTCAGAAGAAAGTTGAACATGGCAGAAGTCCTGCAATTATCCGTGTGACCTGCAGCTAGTGATCCTGGATATGGACATATCCAGGATCACTAATAATAAACATGTTTGAGATGTAACAAGCTTTTCTCACTCTTTTTCCTTTTCCACATTGTCTAACCATACCCATCACACACACACATATATATATACATACATACATACATATATATATATACACACACATACACTAATGATATGAATGTTATACAACAGGTTTATTTCCTCAAATCTCTTTCCATAAAAAGAACTATGTATATATATGATATGCACAGGAATCAACTACTCGTCACAAGAGCAATGATGGTGAAATATTTAAAATTAGCAAAAGATTTTCAAACAAAATGCAAATTTTCTTTACATGTAGATTTTTATATTCAAAACATAAACCAGATGCTTAGAATTGAGTAAAAGGTACTCAAGTTTTATTAACTATTTAATAAAAAAAATGAATATAAACAAACCAATAAAGTATATCAAACTTCAAGATTTTCATCTGTTTTTAAAATAAATTTCTATAAAATCCGGCTGATGTACGTAAGATCACGT
>VCCN01007177.1:2062778-2073284 GCA_006491835.1 Architeuthis dux
AAGACATTTTTTTTTATTGGGAACATATATTTGATTCGGTTGTGAAACGAGTAGCCTAAATCATGTAAATAAATAAAGAAATGAGCGTTGTGTTGGGATCGAACTTGCATCTATCTTGGAAGCAGCCTTACACGCAGACTCTTCTCTTACCACTGAGCTAACAACACTCTCATGAGAAGGGCCTGCAGTTTTTAAAAAAAATATTTTAAAATCAATTCCGTCCCAGAGGCATCCTAGGGAAGATATTTGTTCGTCCCTAACAAATTTTTACCAACAACAGCACAACATTAATTTCAAGCGCTGTGCTGAACATTACATTAAAATAGTTACTTTTCTTAGAACAGGCATTACTGTTGGGATAAACTGGGTGTTATTTTTGGGACACCCCGTATAAAAATGTACTATACTTTATTTATTTATTCATCATATAATTCTTGTTACAATATCACTTGTATGTGATTGCAAGATTCTATTAATCAAGTTTGGGCACGGCTGCAGATATTAGGTTCTGAATGATGCTGGACAATTATTGAAAACTTTCATAGAATATATAAAAGCATCTTACTCATTCTTCAACATCTTCATAAGTCGACCATGCTTATTTTAAACATTCCTTAATTTTTACCACCTTTATAATATTCTCCTGATCTTGTGTACAATTATTACTCTTTTATTCTATACAATCCATGAAAATATCTTCAACCAAACTCTCATGCATTCACCCACAAACTTATATTATCTATGATCTTCTGTCGATCTTCATATTACTAGTACAGGTTGAGTACCCCTTATCCGAAACACAGAAAAATGTAATGTTACAAAACCCCAAACTTTTTAAAAGCCAACATGACGTTACAAAACCCCAAACTTTTTAAAAGCCAATATGACGTTACAAAACCCCAAACTTTTTAAAAGCCAACATGACGTAACAAAATCCAAAACTTTTTAAAAGCCAACATGACGTTACAAAATCCAAAACCTTTTAAAACCCAACATGACGTTACAAAATCCAAAACTTTTTAAAAGCCAACATGATGTTACAAATGTAAAATTTCACACCTGACCTCACTGTAGTATGATTCAAAGATGAGCAATGAGGCCAATTTCCAAGGCATTTAACTCGTTCTGACTAAAGTGAAAGCTTGTTTATCTTTGTAACTCTTTAGAAAAGTAAAACTATATTTATATTACTGTGAAAGATGAAACAAGTCTCAATCAAAACAAATTGTTGTCAATGCCAGACCTACATGCATCAATCACTGTATTGTTTTGCTTATTTCTCATCTGTACAAAGATATATTTTGAAAATGTAAAAAACGGCTGCAGATACCCCTATGAGTAACAGTGATAAGAACAAGAGAAAGCGTTTATGCTTATATATAACACAGGAAGTCGAGCAATTGGAGAAATAAAAAGATTTTTAAAATCCGAAACACTTCTGGTCCCATGCATTTCAGATAAGGGGTACTCAACCTCTACCTACTGGTGATCTCAAGCCTTAGCTTTGTTCTCATACTGCAGTCAACCGTAGGAGGAGGAAACCCGAAGGCTCTGCTTTCTTATCGCTACTATCCGTTCGGATAGGTGTGGGCGCAACGCCTATCCCTGGTTTGACAACCACTTAGCCTCAATCCTAAAAAATGGAATATTTAGAAGTACTAAACAGACTTAGCTTCTTTAAAATGTATATATCCATCGCAAATATGAAATCTAAATTAAAATAAAAGTATAGGTACAAAAAGAAATTCAAAAATAAAATGTGATATGTAGCAAGAACAAAACATTTAAAAACAGAAATTTTTAATATTTGGATGCTTCAAAAAGGTTAGAAATTCCTTTATGCATTGAATAATAATTTAAGAAAATAATTTATTGATGATTTAATTCATTTCCAATTTTGAATAATGATTTTCAATGTAACAATGTGAAAAATAAGGCTTTATATTTAATTGATATAATTTTGTTTGTCTGAAAAATCATAGAAAATACACTGCAAAATGAAAAGGAAGGTTTTAAGATTATCAATACCATTTGTTAACTCTTAAAGTTACTAAACAGCATGAGGCCGCACGTAAACAAACATGGCTGAAAATCCTAAAACACATGAGGTCGCACGAGTCTTTCTTTCCTGCAATACTGCCAATTTTCACAACAATCTGCCCACAAGTAAAGACACTATAAATATTTGAATGAACAAACCCATTTTTAGCCATGTTCTGCTCAATCATTACAGGAGTGAGCTTTTGACTTTGAACATTTTCAACAGGATGTTAAGAGTTAATGAAGAATTGTGAATAAAATATTTTAATAGTATTGATTTTTCAGATTCTCATTCTTTGGATATGTTTCTTGCAAATAAAATAAATGTAATTTAAAAGCATCCATTTTATGAATACATGCTAAATTCTCTGTTGATTTTCACGAAAAAAAGTAAACAGTTAATACCATAAAAATTTAAGTATATAATTTTAACAAACTTATATAAATAGGATTTATAGTACTGATTCAATGGTAAACGAGATGTCATATAATACATTATGATTGATTGATTTGTTTAGCGGCATATCAACCCATGATGGGTCATTTAATGCCGAAATCAGTTAAAAATAGAGTCTTGTGACTTTGGTGAAAGGTTACTTTTTTTTTTTTTTTAATTAGTGTCTTGCGAATTTGGTGAAAGAACAGGTGGCCCCTGGTTGGGGGGATCTTACCCTTCTGCAGGGGATGCAGTCGGTATATTCTAGGCCCCAGCCGACAGGGCACATAATACATTATGGTTATACAAATTATAAATGGAGTCAATGAAGTGAATCATTTGAAAAACAAAATATCCTAATAGATCCTACCATTTATGGCTATAATATTATAGTAAATCATATGAATTCAAGTTATAAAAGCTTGCTTAAAAGCCGCCTTCAGCAATCCTTAAGCTCGATGTCAAGTCATTGCCTATTTATATTTTAATTATTTGCTTATTCCTCATATTTTCTTATGAGGAACTTTAATTAGAAATAAATACACTAGGAGTAATTTCCCTTGGACAAACATTTTTTTTTGTCAATTTATACTTAATTGAATTAATTACTCGAAAATCAGTGGCCCAATTGGACTGGAAATTGCGTTATTTTTTAAGTTAGAGTATTTTAACGGTATAGCATTAACAAAGATCTTGCTACGATGTGCCGTTTTTGCTGTGTTACGATAACAAAAACCACATTCAAACAGAAATCAGATCATTATAATATAGATAACTAAAATCATATGAATTCAACTGAGAACCATTACTCTGTATTGTAGAACAAGAGTTATTATTAAGTCTGCTTAACAAGTATCATTCAATAAAAAGATGTGATAGGTAACAATAAGTATTAACACTAGACAATGTAAGATTTTGCTTACTGGATAATCAAAAATAGTGTGAAAAGAAAGATATCCCCAAGTATTTAAATTTGTTATCTACATCTTCTGCATAAAAGTCAGTGAATACGGTATACATAAAACACATAAAACAACAAAGAAAATAGGAAACACAACAGATAAATACTAAATGTTACATGAATCAAAAGTATCAATATTTCATTTTGTTTTGAATTATCTACAAGTGGATTTGCTAACTTTTATTCTTTATAAACTAAGGAAAATGTTTAAAAGATTGTGAGAGGAAAATTAAAATATAAAATGACAAATGAAAACTTTTCAGATGATAGTTTAAGAACAAGGAAATCAAACTTTACAAATCTTATAGTAATAAAATTTTAAACTATATTTTCAAAGAGTTCCATGAATCTGGAAGAAAAAAACAGAATTCTTTGGTCGGCAAAAAAATTAAGTTCATAATTTTAAAATACGGAAGACTAAAAAAGCCATCATCTAATGGATATTTTACGTAGCGACAATGACCAACTTTCAGGGGAAGTGTGTTTATTCACTTCATTGTCTTTGCTACTGCTGATACTAACCGGCTGGCAAAATGTACTATTTACAATAGCGAAGAATTAAAAGTCTGTTAGTGATATAAGGTACAATTTATGCCTTCCACAGCAACTAGCTGGAAAGCTGCCCTACTGTGCAGGTTTTCAGCTAGTATCAACTATAAAGAGAGCTGTGTATAGCATAATGATATCAATGCTGAGAACAAGACAGATAGGACTGAATTCCAAGATTTTACCATAATTGTAACATAAATAACTTTCACTTAATAATATAAGCACATGGCACAATAAATATGGAAATAGATAAATAAAAGCATATATAAAACAATAAACTATGAAAATGAAAAATATTGAAAATTATTTTCAATTTCAGTGTACTAGATGTATAAATATTAAAATTCTAAAACAAATTTTTTTTAAAAACCTAAAAAACTTTCAAATTAACGTTTTTATGAACATAGTTCCGTCTTGTGTAGGTCTTCCGATGTACATGTTACGGCTGTTTAGGCCATTTTCAACATCCTAACTGTTCTATTCTAGTATATTTAAAAGATATTTTGAAAAAAGAAAATTTAGAACAGATTTCTTTTACCAATATATATACTGGGCTGGGCAGAGCTGGTAATAGGCCCAAGCCATATGGGAAAAGTAGGCCCCCATTTCAAACTGTTAAGTATTTTTGTAGTCAGTGTTAAATACATGTTAAATATATATGATGTACTTAAAAGTAAAAAAACAGAATAAAAGAACTAGAACAATTCATAAAAAAGGTAAAGGCCCCCTCAAAATAAGGGGCCCATGCCAACTGGCTAACCTGCACCCCCTAAACATTGGGGCAGCTCAACCAAATTTAGCATACATACTAAATGATCCACGGGGAATGTTTTAAAGTAAACTTTTGAGAAATATTATTTTAAGGGTTTTCTACTTACTATGTAACTATAATGCTGAACTGAGCCCTTACTTTCTGTCCAATATACATATGATAATTATAAAGACATTGATTAATTGGGAACCCATATCAGCCCGGCATCAGTGTTAGCGATTGCTAAACGGGCAGCATAGATTGTATATAAACAAATAAAGAAACAAGCGCGGTTATTTGGGGGTCAAGTTTTTGTAGATGAAAATTTGGAAGCATCTATGTTTTAGTACATATGAGTATAAAAAAACTGGACAAGTTGAATACGCATATAATATTTAAGATATCAAGTCCGAAATATCTGCTAATTCGTTGTATAAACAAAAAGTTGCTTCAAAGAAATTAATTTGCTTGATACTTCACTATAGCTGAATGAGTTTGAAAACAAACAAGTTATATTAATATTTTATATTTATACCAATTTATACCTATATATTTATTTGCTGTAAATTTCAAATTTGTTTAATAGGTTTACTTAAATTAGGTTTCTTCATCACATATCAACCCTCACCTCACTCCCCATTTAAATTCTCAACCTTCAATACTTTCCTCCCCACCTCACCCAACTATGCATAATAATTTTTGTATGTACCCCCCCACCCACACACACAATTTCAAATTGCAACAGATTTGCTATATAAAAAGAAAAAAGAAACTGAACTTTTTGCTCATTTGAAAATCTGACTCAACAGTGAAACAGAGTTTAAACTTTGCATGAGCCCATCTTTTATCATACTTCAGCTCTACCCCTTTGTGTATTGAGCACTTTTATAATAAAACAATTTGAGATAATATACACACACGCGCAATATGTAATTATATGTATACAAAATATGTCATGTCATTTTTTTTTTTAACGGACTGTTCCCACTGTCACTATGGTGAACGTGTTGCCACAGACAACTGCCATCAACACAGGCTGGAAGAGCCAGGTTGTCTCACGCAGTTGTGGTACTGAGCATCTTTGAAACCTATTCGGCAGATGAGCTTCAATGCTTTGGGGGCCAATAAAGCCAGACGTCTCCACCGCAACCGGTACAAACCAGTGAGCGATATTTGGCCATCTTCCGTTCCTCGGCCTGTCAGCAACAACACCTGGCTCAATGAGAGGAAGTGGAGACCGAATTGGTCGATGGTTGCCCCATAGCGGCAGTGGTGAGGTTCGCGGATGCAAAGACCAAGACGAACAGCAACACCAATGCGGACACAGTCATTGTCCAGAAGAGTACCAGCAATAGGTAGTGGTAAGGCATTCAACCAGTCCCCACTGTGTGACTGTGATGCGGTACGTAGACATGCCATTTGATGCTGGTGGAGAAAGGCAAGAAGGTGATTGACCGCTGCCTTGCACATAATGTCATCCCATTTGCACTGTTTGGCTGTGGCATCCGGTGTGTCAAGACCAGCCTGGTTCCAATGATGATGGACACTGGCGTAAGCACTGTCCACATAGGGTCCGTTGGTGTTTTGGAGAACTTCATGAACTAGTGGGTGGCTGCGAAGAGGCCAGCGAAGACAGGTAAGCCTACGTCAGATGGAGAACGTAGGCCAAGTTCACCGCGTCGAGCGGGAAATAGCCACTTGTCGCCAACTGATGTCGTTGAAAGTTGTGCCGCATATTTATATAGGTATAATAAAAAAAACTTGAAAGAAAGAAAAAAAAAAGTTTGCGGTACATATAATCAATATCGGAAAAATTACTTTATTTTTAAAATTATCAAATTTATACTCTAATATACCCTAACAATGTGTAGAAAGTAGGTTAGATAATGTTGATAAGTCTTAATTGAGCTATACACAAAGAAAAATATTTACTCCAAGATAAAGAGACATTGAGTAATTGAGTTATAATTATTATATCTTTTACTATAATTTTATTAAAACCAAACAAAAATACAATTCATTTACGGTCATAACTGTTACAGCAAATCATTTTATCTTGAAACATTTTTGTCCCTGGTGGAAAAAAAGCCGCCAGGAACTATCATTCGCTATTGGTGTCTGACGTCGGCATCTTTGTCGTGTCCTTTTTCTCAATTGGATAACTTTGTTATTCCTTAATATATTTCAATGAAATGTTCTATGTAGGCTTGTGGAGAAATTCTAGTGAGTTGGCTGATCCGATTGTTTATTTATATTTTATATGTAAATAACCATATGTCAACAGGCAAAAAATATTGAACTTCGGAACTGCTGAACCAATTAGAATGGAAATTGTTATACAGGTTCTTCAACACCTAATTATTGAAAATATATAACGTTTTTAAGAATTTTATGGTTTGAATAAATAAAAAAAAGAATTTTTAATTTTAAAAAAATCGGGTATCTCAGAGTTAACGGTCCTAATAAATAACTAATTGCCACACTCTCTATTTCAACCGTTTTCTGCCATGGACCTTTAAACCTTTAAGATTAATCATAAAAATATAAAGATATTTGTAAACAATTCATTATAGAAAAAAGTGAAACCATATTAAAATTTTCAAAATTTAGCCAAAATCAATTATCACAAAATGAATTAGAAACTCAATTAGTGCCGATATTTCTCCTCCCCCCTCCACAATAAATATATTCATACTGAAATATATATGTGTGTGATTTATCCATACGTAAACAATCCCGCAATTTTGTGGCCCTGTTAAAACATGAACAAAAACAGTAATCAGGTGAAAATCAAAACTTATTTTTCATTGACTGTTCATAGGTTACCTAGCAACAATGACTTCTGGCTGCAGTGCATTTACCTTTTTCTTGTTGACTAGAAACTCTATTCGTGTTGACCGGCCTCTCCGCAGAAACTAGCTGGAAACCCGCCCTATTAGGCTGGGGGTTTTTTTAGTATGTAATCAGAACAAATACAAGTCTGTTGGTTTGTATTGAAGACTTCTTGAAAGAGGGCAATTAGATTTCTTGAGCTGCTGCTGAATGTAGTATGGACTTTTACTGCTACCCTTTGTGAGCCAGTGTTCAAACAGCAGGTGAAGGACTACTTTGAAGGAGCCTGTAGAAACTATGTGTTATGGTACATAACTTTTTGGTAAACATCTATGTCAGATATTCTACAATCAATACTATTATTACAGCTTTCATCTGTTCTATCCTCTTTACAGGAATAATTAATCATTGCTACCCACAACACTGGTTTATTGCTGGGTTTAGGTCATTCGTGTCTTCTGACATTTATACAGGGTGTCCCTAAAGTCTGGACACATAGGCAAAATGCATATTTTCAATAAAAAAAATTGAACATTTTATTTAATTGAAATATTAATAAATAGCATCTTCAATGTGTTTTCCACCATTTGTGATGCAAAGTTCAATGCGCTTTGCGAGATTCACATGAACCCGATGCATTAACTATATATGGTTAGTTATAAATAGTGATATTTCCTATGTGTCCAGACTTTAGGGACACCTTCTATCTATATATGTATCCGGATTTCGCTCAGCCCTAAATGTTTATAATAGAAACTTGAAATTTTGCACACACAAACTCCCCTCAATGAGTAGAGAAAATGTTTTTTTTGTTTTTTGAAAATTGCCCCCATAATAGGTTTTTAGAACACATATGCAATGTAAGTTTATGCTAAATTGGTCACTACTTTGTCCCTGCTTGTTTTTTGAAAATTCAGCCCTTTTTTTAGTGATCACAGCCCAACAAAAGGCGAGAGAAGTAACTTATTGATCACCCCTTTTTCCAACTTTTTAGTTGATCACCCCTAACACAGCATATATGGGTGGTGGTATTCATAATTTCCCTTGGAATGCTAGTTCCTTTTATTATTATTTCTTTATAAGCAGTCTTTTATTTAGTTTTTGACCAAGTAGCCTGAATTTACCTGAATTCAACTCTCATCCATTTTAGAATCTGTTATTAACATCTTGTCAAATTCTACTCTTTATATTTTCTCATTATTAGATTGACGTTTCACATTTAGATTTATGGAATTCTAATTAAACTTTTATGCAAGTCGTAATCTTTGAATAGTTTATATATTTACAAGTTTTTATCAAAGCCTATTATCTCTTCAGTATTTTCTTTATTGATTAGTAATGTATCAATATAAGGTATTTGTCAATACTTTTATATAAGTTAAGAATTAATTAAGGAGGTTGTTGTAGAAATTTTGAATTTAAAAAATTAGACAACTGATGCTCATCTTTACTAAATGGCTTTTGTTATACTAATCTTTGAATTTTGTGTTAATTTTTCTATAACTCAAAATCTATACCATAATAAGACTTACTAGGCCTTCTATTACACTATGCAATATATTTTTACTTTTTTTGGTTCTTGGGTAATAAGTGTTATTTTCTAATTGATCATGTCTAAAAAGTATAGAAAATATCAATTACTCTCTTCAAACTTTGCTTTTGTGACCAGGACAGTAATAATTTGACGTATACTTATTTCCAATTGGACAACAGATGAATTTGCACATTTATAATTATATAAACTAAGAAAAACAACTACATATGAATATCACTGTCCTGATTAGTAATGTATCAATATAAGGTATTTGTCAATACTTTTATATAAGTTGAGAATTAATTGAGGAGGTTGATGTAGAAATTTTAAATTAAATGTTATTAAAAGTTTGGTACAAATAGAAGAATGACAGAGTGTATCGTTATGTAGTATTATGCTTACCATATCTACCTTATGTCATAGTCAATACTAGTGCTATACAAGTCCAGCCTTATTAATACCTTCAACTAGTACTCTATAGTATTATCTGGAAATCAATTATGTTTTTATCTATTTTATCTTCTACTTGTAATGCGGGGTGTTATGGGTGAGGTGGGGATGGTGGTCGATGGCTTGGTAAGTAGCCTCTGTGACGGAAAGGCTGTGGGACTTGAGGGTTTCAAGGCCACGCCCTCCAAACAATGCATGCGAGGTCATCATCCTATTGCTGCTTCGTTTTCATCCGTTCCACTCTCCGTCGTTTTACTCGAGCAGTTGTCTATATTTGCTTCGGGCTTGCTAGGCCCAATCGAAGCTTCACTAGCTGATTGATTATAGGTTGGTACATCTGTCCAAAATGTTCGCTTCCTTTTAACCATCGCTACCCACAACAGACCGGTTTAATCACTGTTGTTGGGTTTAGGTTATTAATGTGTTCTGACATTTATACGTATCTATCTATGTATCCGGCTTTGCCCAGCCCTAACCATTCATAGTAGAAACTTGAAATGTTTTTTGAAAATTTTTACGTCTTTCTTCTTGCATATCAGTGATATATGAGCATAATAAATCAGCAGATGGTCATAAAACAATAGTTCTATGAAACTGGTATAAATTCAGGGATTTGTTAAACCATCATAGTAGTAATTTCTGCTTGTTGGTGGAAAAATATTTATAATATTAAATGAATTTTCCGGTATCTGATAACAAAATATTTTTCAAAAGTAATATAAAGGCATATTAATGAAGTGCGTTCAGATGGACTTCAGAGAAATAATGGAATAGAAGTTAAAAATAATAATAATTTGCCTGTATTACTTCAAAATGTTTAATCATTTCTATAATTTAGATTATTGGAATCTTTTCTGTTAGCCTAGAACAGTGGTTCCCAACGGGGGGGAATTTGGGTAGTCCAAGGGGGTATAAGGCTATTAGGTAAACATAAAAGTCCAGTCTAGAGATAG
>VCCN01007177.1:2163073-2179897 GCA_006491835.1 Architeuthis dux
AGTTAATTTCTTGTAGGGATCATCAGTTGTTGCCATGGGATGTTTATACCCCCATCAGAAATTAATTCCACAATCCATAGACTTTGGACTTGTACTTGTTTTCTCGCAAAATGCTGAATATTTAACTTCACATTTTGGGCTGTAACTTTTTAAGCCCAACGGATACCAATTGGGAACATGCATCGTTGGGAAGCTGATAAAATTCTCCTTCTAACGATATATATATGTATGTATATACACCCATCAGAAATTAATTCTACGATCCATAGACTTTGGACTGTGGACTTGAAGTTGTCTTCGTAAAATGCTGAATACTTAGCTTCACGTTTTGAGCTGTAACCTTTTAGGCCCAATAGATGCACCGTGACAAGACACACCATTGGAAAGCTGTGGAAATTCTCTTTCCAATGATATACACACACACACACACACATCTAGGAAATATATTATTAATAAATTAAATGTGACTTTAATCTTCAACATTTATTTCATTAAAATATTACTTAATTTATTTAAAACATTACTTATTTCATTAAAAATCATCTAAATAACAATTTCTGACATCAAAATACATGCAAAATGAAAAATATCTAAATTGGCATCACTGAGCAAGGGACATAACTAACATTTCGGTATGTCAGTCAGTAACGTAATCAATGCTAGCACATTTTTTTTATTAATACTCACCATGTAGAATAATGCTGGTTGCACATGTTCTGCCGACAGGAGAGACGTCTTGTTCCAGGGCTGCAGATTTACGGGAGCAAAATATAACATTTTTTTCTATACTGGAGAAAAGTCTCTCCCACGTGGTTGGATGGAAAGACAACAAAATTCATTATTTTCAATTGAAAATATGGATTCATTTTATTCCCATTGATAGCTTCGATTCTGGGCCAGTTCGCGGATCACTAAGGGGCATTGAATTCTGTTTCGGTTAAAAATTCAAATGAGTGGTTTCTTTACTGAAGGACTGACAATGATTGTAGCAGTTCAAATCAAGTTTCTTCCTCCTCCTCTCCCTCACCCTGACGGGCTGTGGAACCAAGCCCCCTAGCTTGTTTTACCCGTCGCTCCTCGGTGTCAGACCCTAACTGCCTCTAAACTGCCAGAGATTTGAAATCACAGTCACTCTAGTTGGTCGAACGCATTTTCTTTGTTCTGACTTGGTCGGCCATTTGACCTATTTTCTAGCCCTGGAAACATGATATGGCGTTTTAATCACGTACCATCTCCCCAAAACGTGCGAACACACACAACCAGAGTGTATTTCATTACAACTACAACTGATCCTGTCCCCCTAGCTGTATACCTTAGACCTATGGTGTTCAGCCTCACATATTAGAGTGGATGAACTATAATATTTGGATACTTTTGTTTACAGTTCATCTTTTAGGCTAGCAAATAAAAGATGTCTCAATAAAATTGACCTTTTTTTACAAACACCACCAAATCAATGTACTATCAATATTTTTCAACTGATTTCCCACCAGGAGCCTTAATGAAATCCAACCTAGTTTTAAAACAAGTTACAGAAGTTTCGGTACATTTGTTGCTTGCATTTTAATTCCTCCAAAACCTTTCCAATCGCTTGCTGTTGTTCTGTAGGCAAGGTCAAAAAGACTTTTTCAACAGGCCCCTTCATGATGGCTCCAAGATTCTTGGCGGGATTGAGGTAAGATGAATTGGATCAAATGTAGAATCCAGACCCCAAAATTGATTCAAGTCAAAAACCAAAGTTTTCATTTAATCAAAACAAGTATTTTGTGAAACTATTTCTTCACAATATTCAAAATATTTATGTAGTTAAAGGAATCTGAATTCTACATTTCATCTTGGTTTTGATTGAATTGAATTAAATTTTGAATACGGTATAATCTGAAAATTTGTGCTTTTGACTTGAATCAATTTTCGTGTCCGAATTTTACATTTGATCCGATGAATTTCTTGATCGCCTGCCAAATCAAACTTTTCCTACCTGTGTATGCGGCTCTGAACTAGGCACATGCAATCCATTTCTTCACCAATGAATCAGCCATCAAACTCAACAAAAGGAGGCAAATATTTATGTTTGTGCACAGATCACATGGTGTGCACAATGTCAGGAGATTGATTGATTGATTTAGTGGCATATCAACAATTGATGGGTCATTTAATGCCGAAATCAGTTTAAAATTCCAAAAAATAAAGGTTACATTTCCTTAACTAGAGTCTTGCGACTTTGATGAAAGGTTACTTTTCCTTAACTAGAGTCTTGTGACTTTGGTGCAAAAACAGGTGGCTCCTGTTTGGGGGGGGGGGTCGTCTTACCCCACCGCAGGGGATGCAGTCAGCGTATTCTAGGCCCCAGCTGACAGGGATGCAATGTCAGGCGAATCCAAGAAGATCACGTGTATGAATGCCAATACTGTTAGGTTCCAAAGAGAGTAAGATGCAAGCTCCTTTCAGAGTGAAAAGTTTAACTACAAAAAGGTTGGTTCTATTATGAGACACCCTTTAATATTTGAATACTTTGGGTTGTTTTAAGTTCAATCTTATAGGCAAGAAAATACAGTAATTCAAGCAGAGAAAACTGTAAATTAAAAAGATAAATCATGATAATGTTAATAAAGATTTTAATGACACAGATCAAAGGAATTTGCAGTGAACATTACAAATGTTAAATTATAGCTTTTTATAGCAAAAACCTGGATAAAAAAGAATTCATAAATGGAAAATAAAATAATACAGTAGTCCCCCTTTATAAAGTGGGTGTTAGGGTCCAAGAAAGACAACCGCGTTATGACTCAACCTTGGATAATCCAAGTCAATTACAAGTGCCAAATAACTTCACTGGTAAATGAAGGTGTTGTTTTCAGGTCATGGAATATTTACCAACAAGTTACCGACAGCAAATTACCAACATTTATCGAGATGTACAATTTATCGAGATATAATTTACCAAGATCTCTAAATTTACAAAAAGAATTTACTGGAATGAAAATATATTAAATGATTTGGCAATCATTCAGTGGAGGGTCCCTGCCGTATTCAGCTATTTCGGTACTTCCCTAACTTTTGACGAAAAAGCAATACATGACAAGAAAAAAAGTTAAAAACTTGTATAGGAATTATTTTTATTATAAGAAATATTTATGAATATGAATAGAGAATTTTTCAATCTAAAAATTATGTTTTTCATGTTTAGAACCGGAGATTTTTGTCTTTGAAAAAGTTTTTTTCTAGTGGGATGTAATTTTAATGTAAGTGTTTATTTGTGAAATTTATTTTAGTTTTATTTTATAATTTTAATTCATTTTGATCTTCTCAGTAATTTGTATATCTCAATAAATTGTACATCTTGGGAAATTATCGGGGAATTGTTATTGGTAATGTGTTATCGTAGTCGTTGTTTTCATCCCAAATCCAAAGAAATTTTAATGACATAGATTAAAAAAAGAAAAAGAAAGAGCCTTAAATTGATTACTGGTTGGCAAATTGAAGAATTTTAATATTTTAGTCATATTAAGTGAGTTGAAGGTGTTGTTTTTGTGTCTGGTCGTTTCGTCGAACAACATGTCACCAACACTCAATCAGCCATCAGCAGTTTCGTCCTGTCGCCAAACAGGTTGTCTCCAAATCATCCGCAGGATGAAACTGCTGTCAGTTGTGTGTTGGCAACACGTCGTTCGATGAAACGACCGAGAACCATTACTTTCATCACAAAATCAAAGAAATTATGTGGAAAACACCATGTAGTTATATGTTAATTGATTGCAAATTGAAGAAATTTAATATATTAGTCATATTAACATTTAAATTCATATTAAAAATTTCAATATCAAGGGAAATAACTATTGTTTAAAGTTACTACCGTTTGAACTTTAAGTAATTTTGAAAAAGAAATTTTCTATTCAGTTCAGAAAAGAGTTCTATAATTTTTATGCTATTCACAGAAGAGTTCCACTATCAATTACGAGTGGTTACCAGCGGTCCATGAATTTAAGAGTTAAGTAAGTCTTTTGATGAAAATCTGTTTTTATTCACGGTTTTCTGGACAATAATATAGGTAAAAATATTGGAGTCCACCACCCAACCGCCTTATATTGCGAACCGTACTATATCGAGGGACTCCTGTATTAATACTGAATGCATTTTGATGAATTAAACAATAACAATTTTCCAGTTCTTACACTGACGTATTTCCAGCATAGAACCTTTGCCCTGAGAATAAAAGAGACAATAGTTTGCACTGTTCAGCACAAATGATATGTTTTGGACGGCATGAAGATGTGCTTGTGTTCAATGCTTGTTATCAACATTGATTTTTGGACGTATTTAGAGTAAAATATAGCACCAATTAACTTCCTTCTGGCTACAAAGAATTGTTGCAACGATGAATAAATGAAACATTGAACCAAATGGAGATGGAGAATTAAAATAAAAGCCCCTTCCCACGTCAACAATATAAAAAAGTCATATACTCTGGTTCAGTGGAAGAGGCAGACAAGTGACATTAGGTTTATGGCTCCATGTTTCCACCACCAGATTGTCCTATAGGATAATGGCCTAGTGCAGTGGTTCAAATAAAAGTCCAGTCTAGAGATAGGGTTTTCTGCACTTCTATCTATCAAGTTGAAAGCTCAAAATAAGCTCCAAGTTGAGAATGATTTAAGATATGCTCTCTCACTAATAGACCCACAAATCCATGAACTGGTAGCAAAAAAAAACAAGAACAGAGATCACATTGATCAGTTACGATAGCAGAATTCTTCTTTTTTTTTTTAATAAATTGGAATTTCAAATGATGTGTTCTAATTATTTTCGCTGGCTATCTTTGAGTAACAAATACACAGCAGCAGCTAACGGCACTCGGAATGGACTCGGTGAGCCGAGTTCAAATCCAACTGGGACAGTTTGTGTTTACTTCACATTAATGCCCTTGGGAAAGGCATGAATCCATCTCTCCCTCCAACTATGGTTAAAATAGCACAGGGTGAAGTAAGTGACACCACTTCAGGTGATTGTCGTCTCTAAGTCTAATTCACATGCCGCAAACAGGCCGAGTAAGTAGTAATATTATACGTGGAGCTCACGCAGGAATGGCTGAAGCCGTAGCCAGCGTATGGGGAATGCTTACTTTATTAGACATAAGTGTTCGGTCACAAAAGTGATTTGAAATTTTTCAACTGAATTTTTGGAGCTTTGAAAACTTTCTTATAAAAATTAGGAATCTGTTTTTTATGTTATAAAAAAGAATAGAATTCAGTCAATATGGAAATTTAAGGCTTTTTATCTTGATATCAGTCATCTAGAACCACAAGGTACAATCAACCGATAATAGAAACCAGAGAAGTTTCTTAACTTTCAAAATGCCACAACTTTGAAACTATTGCACATATTCCCATAATATTATTTGTTGTGTAGCTAAAAGCATCTACTCAGTGGCGTAGCAAGAGGGGGGCACAAAGTCTACAATATATTTAAAAAAGAATCCCTGAATAAAAGTCACAGGAAGAAAAGTCACGGAACAAAAGTCACAATGTAGCGTTACCCGAGCTACCTAAAAAAACGTAATAGGAAGAAAAGTCACAGCAAAAAAAAAAATTATTTTTGCCCCCAGACGCTGAGAACCCTTGCTACACCGCTGCATCTACTTTAAGATACAAACACTTTCATCGGAAAAACTGTGGCATTTCGAAGCAAAAAAACTTTTAAACACGTTTTATAACCGCACAAATGATTTCAACAACCATGGTGGCTTGTACCTTGCAGTATTTATTGCCTGATATTTTACTTAGGTAAGTTTGATCTTTAAAAAAAAAAAAAAAAGAAACACATTTTAAAACACATCATATCTTTTTTTCCGGAAATGTGAAACCATCTCCTGGCGGAGGTGACTTGATCCACGAAAAAAACCATACGAGCAGCCACCGAGGCCCCAGGATATCAATGAGATTGTGTCTCCAACCAAGGTTGTAGGTGTTGATTTTCTTCTTCCTTTCGTAGTGTGTCTGGCCATTAAAAATCTGCACGAGTTGTATTTGTAGGAGCCACAAAAACACCAGAAGAAGCATAAAGCCGACTGAACTCAGAGTTGTAATGAGAAAAGTATAAGTGTCGTAGAATCCAAGAATGTAGCCAACATGAGGCATAAAGAAAGAAATCATGTTGAAAATCCCAAGACCACCTTTGACATTAACCACAAACTCGTAATTAAACAGATTACAGTAAATGGCAGTGATCGTCATGTATATCAACATAACCAAATAATAACGATGGTTCTTGTAGCCAATGCAGTAGCCGGCAAACCAACAATGATGATCCCTCTTAAGAATGCACACGTCACAAATAACACAATGGTGGGAACGGGGCGGCACTTTTGTCTGGCATTTTTTACAGTATCTCCAGCTTTCGCTTTCAGTTCCACTCATTGGAGGCTGTTCAATAGTTTCTGTTGATGTGTTTGTGGTGATGATCATAAACATGTTGCAGTAGATTTGGCCAGCCATCACCACCATGAAAACCCAGCGTGCAATGACGATTGTGCTGCTGGTTTCTGAATAGTAGGTGGGCGTGATTAAAACCTGTTCGTACCAAACCAGGAACAGTCCACCCAAGGTAAAAAAGGACAAGGCCAAGCGGTCATTGATCGTCTTTGGCCACGGCCACCTCCAGGATGAATTCTGGAAATCTAAAAAAATAATATTAGATTGTAAATTTTAGCCAATGACTAAAGAAAAGAATGACTTAAATACATTTTAGGAGATTGCAGTAATACATTTACAGTGTTTTTTTTTTGTTTTAAATTAAGAATCTATTAAAACTAATTTATAACAAATTTACATTACCATATATGCCTGCGTATCAGTCGACCCCCAAAACTAATGTGTTAATTCAAGTTTAGTCCAATATTTGCCGGATAAGTCAACTCTCCAACATAAGGCAGCATTGTGTCTATCAAGTTCATAGGGTCTAAACCAGTGGTTCCCAAAGAGGGGTGATTCCCCCAGGTGGGGAATTTGGGGAGTCCAAGGGGGGGAATAAGGCTATTAGATAAAAGTAAGAGTCCAGTCTAGAGATAAGGTTTTCGGCACTTCTATCTATCAAGTTGAAAGCTCGAAATAAGCTACAAGTTGAGAATGATTTAAGATGTACTCTCTCGCTAATAGACCCACAAATCGAAGAGCTAGTAGCAAAAAACAAGAACAGAGATAACATTGGCATATATATCAGTTATGATAGCAGATTTCTTAGCTTTTTTTGTAATAAATTGGAATTTCAAATGATGTGTTCTAATTATTTTCGCTTGCTTTCTTTGAGTAACAAATACACAGCAGCAGCTGTACAATTATAAAATTAAACTAATTCTTAGTATGAAGCTGTCTAATTATATGGAAAATAAAATTATTATTTGAAATTATTCTTTGTTGCAACTTAATAAATGGAAGTGGGGGGGGGGGATACTAGTAATCTTATTGACAAAAGTGGGGAATGACACGAAAATGTTGGGAACCACTGGTCTAAACAGACTAATATGATCCATTAGAGAAAATACTTGATGCTTAAAAAGTCAACTTATATACCGGTATATACAGTAATTATCAAGTTATTATTAAGTCTTAATTATATCTGTTATGGATTGTAATACAATTTGCTTCTAGTTAATTTTATTTGTGACATAAATAAATAAAAGACTTATATTTATTAGTACAAAAGATTAACTTTGATCAAAATAAAGTTTGTAGTAATTAAGATGAATTTTGATGAAAGTCGATTTATTTACAAAAAAGTTAAAGGAACGAGCAACGTGCGGGGGATCGAACCTGCATCCACCTTGGAAGCAACCTTATAAGCAGGTTCTGCTCTACCCACGTTCTCATGGGAGGCAGGAGTTTTTAGCCGTACATTTTGCTGGCCTCTCTACTCACACGTTCATAAACCATATATGCAGGTTCTGCTCTACCCACTGAGCTAACAACGTTCTCATGGGCGGCAGGAGTTTTTAGCCGTACACTTTGCTGGCCTTTTTACTCACACGTTCGTATTTAAGCACGAATATAATGTGGTCCCCTATGTCGACAGTATGAAATCAAGTAATGGATAATTTTTATATCGGACAGAATATGATAATTATAAAGACATTTAATTAGTTGGGAACCTATATTTGCCCGGCGCCGTTTCTTTATTTACATTTACGATTTAGGCCGCTCGTTTAGCAAAAAAGTTAATATAAGAAATTTATCACATAAATTCACGTGGGGAGACACTTATAACAATAAACTATACTGTATTTGCCGACATGTACGACGTATGATTTACAATGGTATTTATTTGGCCCACTGCTACATATCCAAGCCCCGTAGATGTCCTTTAGAACTTCGGCAGACGAATTCCTAATTATAATACCGACAGCTGAAAAAATGTTAGTCCCCCTTACGATAAAAAAAAAATTATAATTATATATCATGTGGCAAAAGAAACAACATCTCATATCGTTGCATTGGATAAAAAAAGCCGTATGTCCACTTTTTGGGAAAATAACATTTTTACATATTTACAAAACAAATGTTACATCAGTTTCTTACTTCAAAACATCCTTATGTCCAAATACACTCATGAAAAGGCTATCATATCTGGAGGTATTGACTTTCACTTAAGGTAAATCAAATACAGAAACTTGTGTCAAAAAGGCCTTAACTCCAAGTGCATTGATTCAAGAAAGTCTTATAGCACGTGGTATAAATATAAGCAGAGCTGTGGAAAGTGTACAAAATTACCAGAAACCATTGTTACAGTCACCTTTTCTGTTTTTTCTGCCATCAAAATATAACTGTTCAAAATATTTAATTGCTCATATCTCAAAACCATAAAAATGGACGTAAGGCCTTTTTTGATCCAATGCGTCGATATGGTTTCAGTCACGTATGTGTAATTAAATTCTTGGGCTTCAGCCAAATCTTGTGCTTTCGTGTTTTGACTAATTCCCCCTTACTATTACATATTATTAATAAATTAAATGTGACTTTAATAATTAACATTTATTTTATTAAAATATTACTTAATTTAATAAAAATATTACTTATTTTATTTTTAAAAATCATCTAAATAGCAATTTCTGACATCTAGACGCAACCAAAAACATCTTAATTGGCACCACTGAGCAAGGGACGTAACTAACATTTCGGTATGTCAGTCAGCGACGACAACCATGCTAGAAATGCTGACATTTTCCCAGTGGTAACAGAGTTCTTATTGACTGAAAGCACACAAAAAAATCCATGAAAAAATGTTCTAATAGGGTTTTTTTCGGCTTTGACTGAACTTACGAATCTTAAACCAGTATTTTTCATTCATTACATCTATTGATGGACATGATGTGCTTGTGTTTGTGATTACTTACTTGAATGAGAAAAAAAAGAAAGAATCTAATTTAATAGTGATCACTGATAACGTAAAGGTGATAAAGGAAAACAACGATTCATTCATCACAAGTAGCAGTCGTTCATTCATTCATCCAATTTTATATGAAATTAAGTGAAGACTTAAAGAGACTGAGAGAGAAAAGGTGTGGATGTGTAAGAAATCACCACTTCATTCAATTACACGGTAATTTGTGGTCTCTTATGTAATTGCCAAAACAAATTAAGGAGATTTATAGAGATAATAACATTAATCCAATCCATTATCAATAACAAAAAAGAAAAGAAAAAAAAGAAAGAAAAAAGTAAAGCTTCATAGATCAGGTGAGGCACAGTTATTACTACTACTACACGACATTAATACAAACTATTACTACACTACTACAAATACTATTACTGCACTATTACAAATACTATTACTACACTACTACAAATATTATTACTACACTATTACAAATACTATTACTACACTACTACTAACTACACTATTACAAATACTATTACTACACTACTACAAATACTATTACTACACTATTACTAACTACACTATTACAAATACTATTACTACACTAATACAAATACTATTACTACACTGATACAAATACTATTACTACACTAATACAAATGAAAGTCATTTTGGTACAATGTAGGGAAGGTGGTCCCGATTATAAAGTTTCACGCACTAGCCAACATGATGTTAAAAACATAAATATATAAATTATATTATTGGTTTGAACAAATTAAATTGTTTTTATTTGTGCGTCATTTTTTTATGCGAGGGTTGGGGAAAACTTTACAATCGGGACCACACCTTCCCTACATATTGTAATTGTAACTATAATTCAATTACACAATAATTTATAGTCTTAGGTAATTGACAAAACCAATTAATTAGGAGATTAATTTAGATAACATTAATCCACTATCAATAAAAACAACAACAAAAAACTACACTATACAATAATTGCTAAATTGCTACACTTAATACAAAAAATAAAAATACTTTAAAATAATTTTGGTGACTTTCAGAATAGATGCTTATTCAGAAAGATCGACGTAATTTTGTCTAATAATTGACAATTGACAGTGTATTTAAGGTGTATGTTTTCCTTTTTGTGTAATAACTTATTAAATAAAAAACGAAACATTGTATTTTAATGTTTGAAGATAATGTAGTGGTAACTTTAAGAAGTAGTGAATACACAAGATAAGGAGAGAAAGCTTTTTAGGTAATGTTTGGTTTTGACTCGTAGATTAGAGAAAATGATAGCTTGTTTTCTAATTATACTATTAAGTTGACTACTAATGATACTACTAACTAAGCTGATCTAACAATACCAACCTCGATGACCATTCCCAACTTGAGATTTTACCATTATTATTGATATTTGAATTTAAAATGATGAACATGAAGTCGCAGACAGCTGGGCTGTTTTGTTATTTTCCCCCTTTTTTTTATCTCTCGGTATCAAAGAGTTCTACCAGTGTTGCCAGATAGTTGGAGATTTCTGGCCGAAAAATGGCCAAATGTCAAAATTGTTTATAAAACATTACAATACTGCAGTACACACCAAAAATAAGAATTTATTAAAAATACTACTACAACAAATTCAACTTACGTCAATTATATATATCAAAGTTCTAAAAATCAGGGATCCCAAAACAAAAACAATCCTTAATCCCCCATTATCGACACCCAGACATGTACAACAACAAAAAATGATCATTAAGTAAACATACAGTTTTAGATATGGATGCGTTTCATTGCGGTTTGTTTAATTTTTAAAAAAAGGTTTATGGCCAAATACTTTTTTTAAAAAAGGCATGATTTGTCAAATTTGGCCATAAAATGGCTAAAATGGCAACCTTGACCTCTACTCGTCGTTTGCACATGACCTTTCTTCTTCCATCCAACTCTTGTGGTTCAGATACCACATTTGTAATTCCAGATGTTTGATTGGTGGGCCCCATTAATACAGATTCACATTTTTTTAAAAACAAATAGTATAACCTTTCGCCTCAGTGACCAGTCTAGTTGCATTTAAAAACAATACATAATAATATAAGGGCAGATCAAGGATTTTGGGCAAGGTATCCAGGATTTTGAGCAGTGCTTATGGGAGGGGGTTGCAGCAGGTGCATCACATCAGGGCCCAATGGGCCCCAGAGACTTTTGCTCAGACCAATTACCTCCCAGCAGTGAGCAAATAGCATTGATCGGAAAATAAAGAATAAGCCTCGGGTGGGACTTTTTAAAAAAAACAATTTGTTAGATGAAGTATTATGAATCATTATTATTTAAATTTTTATGAAGGATAGGTTTCAGGTTGTTATTTCGAGCTTCTGCTCCCAGTTAAGGCTCGGTGGCTTAATTGGTAAAGTAGACCGGGCTCAATGGTGCTTCCCTTGGCTAGGGGATGTGGGTTTGAGTCCCACCTGAGGCTTATTCTCTATTTTCTGATCAATGCTATTAGCTCACTGTCGGAGGGTAATCGGATGAAGCAATGTCAACCATAATTAATTTTTGACTAGTATTTCTTTCACCTTAATTTACCCCTGTCAATGAATTTGATCGCGTCTGTCTGTCTGTTTGCCTGTTCGTCTGTTTGCCTGTTCGTCTGTCCGTCTGTCCACACAATATCTCTGAAAGTACTTAATCGATTTCTATAAATTTTGTGGAAGGGTGGGCAATGGGGTAAGGAGGTGGTGGTTAATTTTTTGGGCGGATCCAGGAATTCTTTTTGAATTGAGAGATATTTTTCATTTTCTTTTCAATTACATTTATATATATGCTCATGACTGTCCACACGATATCTCCAAGAGTTCTCAATGAAATTCTGTGGAGGGGTGGACAATAGGCTATGGGGAAACTGATTAAATTTTGGAGCGGATCCATGCACATTTACTTCCACTACGTCAGTTATATTTCCAAACCACATAATGTCGCCAAAATTTTATGTCTGTCCACACGATATCTCCAATGAATTTCTATGACATTTTTGGGCAGATCCATGCACAGTTATCTGCCATACATCATAGTTATATGTGCACACCAAAAATATATCGCCAAAAGTTAATGTCTGTCCACACAATATCTCCTAAAGTTCTGTATGGATTTCTATGTCTGGTATTGACAAACAAAGGTCCTTAGTAGTTTATGAACACATAATCTTTGGAATATATATGATAAAAAAGTTGCAGTAATCATCTTCAGTCGGAATAAAAGTAGGAGTGGAGTTTGACCCTGCAGCAGCCAGGCTTGTCTTGTTGTTATTTTCTGCCTTGGCCCTAAACACTAGATGATATGACTGGGAGTATTTATACATTCTTCCACCAAAATGAAATGTGGCATGTTGCCTTTTCATCAAAACAACTTTTCATCGGAACGACTTTTCATCGAAATACCTTTTCATCGAAAAATGTACGAAATTGATAAAGATTTTTTTATTGTTTCAAATTTTTTAATTTTTCTATTTTTTCCTTTTTTTATTGTTTTAATTTTTTTAATATAATTAATGATCAAATAATTACTTATCTGTGACCTATAGCACATAATTTATAAAACTGGTAGTTGAGTTACTGTTTTTAAAAATTTTGTATTTAAATTATTAAAATTATTTTAAATCTTTTAATTATTTAAATTAGAAATTTAAAAAGTAGTTTCAATAAAAAGTGGTTTTGATAAAAAGTGGTTTCGATAAAAAGTCGTTTCGTTGAAAAGTTGTTCAATAAAAAGTTATTTGATGAAAAGGCTGTTCGATAAAAAGTTGTTCAATAAAAAGTTGTTTCCATAAAAAGTCGTTTTGTTGAAATGTTGTTTGATGAAAAGGCTTTTTTTAAGTGGGAACCCACATGTGCATGGGGAAGTACAAAAACTGCCTAGTTTCATCAGCCTACTGCCACAGGCACCAGAATAGCCCTGACCCTACCCCTTTTAGTGCAATAGGGAGGTACTGTCTGGGAGACAGATCTCCAGTAAGTTAACTTATACTTCTTATAATGATTCTTGGTCATAAATGACCAGAAATTAGGCAATGACTGTGATTGTGACCAATGATCCCTCTAAATCTTTTCATGGACTGCACGGGACCAAAGAGCCTGTGAGCAACTGAAGAAACAGAGTGTGCAGAAAATATTTTAATCCTTGATTTTTTGTCTAAAGTTTATGAAACAATAAGAAAATATGTATAATAATAAAAGAGATTTATTTGTTTTTTTTGAAAATTCAGACTTTTTTAGTTATCACTGCCCAACAAAAGGCAAGAGAAGTAACTTATTCATTGATCACCCCCAACACTGCATGCTGCCAAAGGATGTTGGTTTCTATTGAGTGACTAATCAGACCTGTTATTGAATCTTTTTTTTGTAGCTGAAACTTTCAAAATTCATGCACAACATTAATATCTTACCGCAGGGCATAATTTCTTCTTGTGTACAGTCACACAGCTGGCACACTGATTGTGACTCAAAACCACTTACAAATGACACACCATTGACTTATATTTGGAACACATAGTAGCCTCATTATATTAGACATCATTCCATCATTAAACCACTTTGGTACCGTTTAGGTACACATTCACATGTTACAATGGCCTAAACATACAATGGAAACAGACCCTATAAAATATTTGTTTTATTATCTAATATTTAAATCTGTCCATTGTACATGTTTAGCAGGGTTTTAAAACATTTTAAGAAGATGATTATCTTTTTAGTACACAATACTAAACTGGAAGTCTGAATTTTCAAAAAAATGAAACTAGAACAAAAATAAGAACAAGAACAATTTTTTTTGTTCCAGAATTGATAATTAAAACCCAAGTTGTCTATACTTTAATTATCAATTTTAATTATCAATTTTAATTATCAATTTTAATTATCAATTCTGGAACAAAAAAGATTGATAGATTTTAGCATAAGTATTAGATTTGACTTTATTTTGTTTGAATTGTTTCCATTATTTCCCTCTATTGAATTCAGGGGCGTACGGAAAAACGGTGGGTGGCGGGCTGCCGCTCTTTCTATCGGAAAATTTCTTCCAGGGTTGCCAATTTTAGCTGATACAATCTATGATAGCCAATTAAATCTGGTAAGTTTAATAAAAGTAAATGCTCAATTTTTATTAATTTATTTTAAATTAGAAGAGTCATTAATATGTTCATCAAGTCTGACCTTGATATAATGTGTTACAATTACTTCATCCAATAATAATAATGTGCTATAAGGGTTACCCCCCTTTAAACATAACTTCTGTTTAACCCATCACACTCGGATTTGACACCTGAAGAAGGCTGAAGAATGGATCGGCCGAAACACTGTGTTTACAACACAAATGACAAGAAGGAGTTCAATCGTCCGAAGAACCATTTGAATGAATTTGACTAGTTTTTACCTTCATCTTAATTTCAGTTGTTTTTATATACAACTGAAATTAAGATGAAGGTAAAAACAAATCAAATTTAATTAATATAATGTGTTACAATTATGTCATCCAATAATAATAATAATAATAAAGATTGGTTTCATTAATTTGTCTTAGTATATAGCTATTTTATTTGATAAATGGGCTTTAAATCAGTATTGTTATGCTAATGTAAGGGAATCTGACAGAATGGTAGATGTGATTAGACAATGTGGAAAAGAAGGATTGAGAAAAGCATGTTACATCTCATTCAATAGAAGGAACACACACGCACAGGCACATACAAACACACAATAACTTGACCTCAAATACCCACTTCAGAACTCCCACTTATCTGGACAGAACTTCCAGGAAACATAAATCACACCAACCACCCCTACCCACTTAACAGCCTACAAACAGAACCACCTAATCTAAACACCCCATCCCTACCCCCACCCACTTGATATCTGATACACATACACAGACCCATTTAATCTAAACATCCGCACCCAACCAGCTCAAAATGCATAAAGGTTTATCTTCATGATAATAAATATGTTTGGAACGTAACACGCTTGGGTGGAATCCACAATAGGGTTTGTGAAGTTTTAAGGAAAAAGGAAAAAAAAGTAAAATAGCCAGGCTTGGGTTTAGATGTATTTAATTTTCTCATAGGTTTTTTAACATAAAAATCGTAAGTTTGCCTTATGATTGTGTGTTGTCAAAAGGTGTTTGCAGATGTCTGCTCTTGCTGATAGAATTTATGCTGCTTTTGTAGGTCCGTAGTGTGTAGTTGGTCATTGTACTGTAATTTGATATCTGTGTTTTGGTCGTTTTGTTTTGCTTGGTGCTACTTCATTTCATAAATGTTCGCCAAAATATGTTAAAATAATCTACGCCGTAATAAATAAACAATAGATCCTTTTTCTACTTTTCATAAATCACGTGAAGACACATACGTTCGTAAATCCAATCCTTTTTTTCTTTTTCATAAATCTTATATACGATATATGTTATAAGTACTAAATCTTATCGTAAATAAATATCAGATTTACAATAGATGCTTTTGTTTTCATAAACTGTAAACATTAACATACCCCCATCGCAATAATTTTAGAAAAGAAACAGTTAACCAGTGTTTATGGTTCTGAAAAAAGTGATCAATCAATGTTCGGTAAGACCGACTTTTGGCAAGCTGATTTTCAGAAAGATCAACCAGACCAAACTTCTTCCATTATTCATCCTGCGCCCCCTCCCCCAATAAAAATTAGGTACGCCCCTGATTGATTTATTCGGACTGTAGTCTTTATCTTATTTGTTTTTATGTTCACAACATTTCAGCTGTGTACTCTCCTGCCTCCCTAAGGTGTCCATTTTGTTCTTATTTTGGCTGTCATATTCAGTAACTGTAAACATGAAGAACGGTAATTGGAACGTTGTCTCGACTTTCTAGCTGAGGTTCACGTTCGCCACTTGGCGTCTCAATATTGTCATCAGGTCAGTTAATTCAAATGTCACATGATTGTGTTATGATATGTGTTTCCAGACTAACTGACACCTGGGCGGAAATGTAAGTGAATCCAGTCACCTCAGGAAATAGGTATATTGTCTAAATATTGTCAGTGTCTAAAACAGGATGGGACTGGTGATTGACACCACGTAGGCTAGAGAAACCTATAAAGCAGGGCCGAACGGCAGAAGACTGTCATCCCTTGGAGCGGACAGAAATCTTGTCACTCAAAGAAGACGCAGACATCAGCAGATCCGAAAGGCACAAGACCGCTGTCCCTGTTGGGGACAGACTGGCGGTTCTCCTTATCATCTCTCTCCCACTCTTCACTCTGCGGCCGACAAAGATGTATGTTGTGTAATAAAAAATATGTCCAGATATTTTTATAAGCAAGTCTTTGAGTTTCCTTTATAATGAAGTCCAGGACAGACCACTATACAACAATTGAATTAACATTTTATTTTGGGGTTCATGAACATTGACTGTATGTACAGTATCACGATTGT
>VCCN01007177.1:2233413-2246678 GCA_006491835.1 Architeuthis dux
CCGGTCTCTTGTGGGTAGCTGTGATTAATAATAAAAATACTTAAACAATTTTTGCGCTTACCGCATAATCTGATGAAAAATGTTTAACATTTCTATGAAGTATTTGGCATCTGTTCAGTTAGTGTTAGTACAAAGCCATCACATTCTGATAACTGTTAAAGACTATCAAGCAAAACTGTCAGCAAAACTGTCAACATTGGTTTCTTCAGTTTTTAAGTTGGTCTGGCTGGCTGGCTGGCTGGCTGGCTGTTTTATTATGTCTAGAAAAAAACATTTTTTTAATTTTTTCACCACCCCCAATAGTGGGGAGGGGGGTCAATTTGTAATGTAAATTTATGCTAAATTGGTCCCTTAGTTTGTGTCCAGCAGAATTCATGCTTGTTTTTGTTTTTAAATTCAGACTTTTTTTAGTGATCACAGCCCAACAAAAGGCAAGAGAAGTAACTTATTCATTTATCACCCCTTTTTTCAATTGATCACCCCCAACGTGACATGCTGCCAAAAGATGATGGTCACTTGACGGTTTCTATTGAGTGACTAACCAGACTTGTTTGTTTTTTAAAAATTCCTATGTAACTTCAAAAATTTACATTGGAAATAAGTCATCTGTTTTAGAGCTGCAGTTTCTGTAATTGGCTAACGGCCAAATCACGTTGGATATACGGGTTCTCATGCGATCATTAAAGTTAAGCAATGTTGTACTGGATCAGTACGTAGATGGGTGACCGCTTGAGAATACCAGGTGCAAGAGAATTGTGAAAGCGAGAAAGGGGAAGTGAGTGATGCCACTTCGGGTGTGTGTTGCCTCTAAGTCTCTTTCACATATCGCAAGCCAAGACAAGATAAACTTGTGATATGGGAAGCTCGGACACAGGACGACTGATTCCATAGCCAGTGTAAGGGCACTAAAAGATTTTACAAATACTGCACTAATCACAAGAGAAAAAAGTCCTATAACTGTCGGTAATATCAACCATTGGCGATTTCTGCTACGGAAGACCATATGCATAAAAATGTCCTGCTTTAGAAACTGGTTTCTGTGGAGTAATTTTTTTTTTAAAGAATCTTATTAATACAATGTTTACTCACCTTAGTTGAGATCAGGTCTGAATTTAAAGGTTTGTAATTTAAATGTTTTTAATTTAAATTTATGGAAGGGCACGAATAATACCATGTTTACTCACCTTAGTGGAGGTCATTTTTGTTTTGAAATGTTTTTAATTTAAATTTACAGAAAAATTACAAACAAAAAAACAGAGAACCCTTGTTTAGAAAAAATCCCCGAAAAACTGAAGAAAAAAAAGAAGAATTTCTCCACAGAAACCAGTTTCTAAAGCAGGAGATTTTTACGCATATGGTCCTCCATAATAGAAATCGCCTGTTCATATTTCATGATTATTTACCTCTGCCAACGAAGTTGGAGAGGTATACGTATTTATCCCCTATATTAGTCTTTCCATCTTTCCACACAATGTCTCCAAAAGTTCTCTATGAATTTCAATGAAATTTTGTGAAAGGATGGGTCATGGGGTAAAAAAGAAATGATTAAAGATTTTGGGGCGGATCCAGGAATTTGTTTTAGATTGAGAGATATTGTTCCATTAATTTTCATACATTTATGTATTCACTCATGTCCTTCCACACAATATTTCCAAAAGTTCTCAATTAATTCCAATAAAATTTTGTGGAAGCATGGGCTAAGAAAGAAGTGATTAAATTTTGGGGCGGATCCAGGAGTTTGTTTTGATTGAGTTAGTGTACAGCATTGGCAGGCGTATGCGCTCTCTGAGTGCTTTCTAGTTTATCGATGATTTACATGTGAAATTGATTTGAATTCACAAAATAACTCTTGGTTCATTTAGAACACACGGCAGACTGACTGACAGAATTCTGTTTTAGAATCTTTTTTTAAAAAGAAATGACAGCCTTTGAATTCGTGGGGTTCTTCAGTGAGCAATCATTGATCTCAGGTTGGACTGAATTATTCATAAAATAAAAGCAAAATATATGATTGAGTGCATAAATCAATCTAATGATATTCATTGAGCATCGACAGTGAGTTCAGTCTTCATTGGATGCACCAAAACATTGGCTTTATTTCAAGTAGATGTTCTAGGATAATAGCGGGAGGAGGAGGAGGGGGGAGGAGGATGGTTGTGGTGATG
The DNA here is from genome assembly GCA_006491835.1 of Architeuthis dux. Classification (NCBI taxonomy): domain Eukaryota; kingdom Metazoa; phylum Mollusca; class Cephalopoda; order Oegopsida; family Architeuthidae; genus Architeuthis; species Architeuthis dux. The sequence continues at coordinate 2,235,579 of VCCN01007177.1, forward strand.
GTGATGATGGAGGAGGAGGAAAAACAAAACCAGTGAAAGGATGATGATGATGATGATGATAGTGGTGGTTATGATGATGGTGGTGGTTATGATGATGATGGTTATGTGATGGTGATGATGATGGAGGAGATGAAGGGGAGAAGGAGGAGGGGGATAACAACATGAAAAACAGTGAAAGGATGATGATGATGATGATGATGGTGTTTATGATGACGATGATGATGGTGTTTATGATGACGATGATGATGGTTATGATGATGATGCTGGAGGAGGGGGCGGAGGATAAAATCAGTAAAAGGATCATGATGATGGTGATGATGATGATGATGGGGGAGGAGGGGGAGGAATACAACATGAAAAACAAAACCAGTGAAAGGATGGTGATGATGGTGGTGATGATGATGATGGTGATGACAATTACTGAAAGGTAATTGTATTCTTAGGATGCATTTAAAAAGATTTAATCGTAGCAATTATCAATTATTATGAGAATGTTCTGTATCAAAGAATTATAATTATAAAAACGATAAGAATGCTGGCATTTCAGTGATTATACATACTAGCTGAAGATTTTTAGTGAGTTCAGCCTTTCTTGAAGATTTTCAGCTAGTTTGGTGAATTCTAGTAAGATAGATGGAAATCAAATCATTATTATCGGGTTGAGTGCAAACGCAGACCCCACACTATTATTTGGGGGGAAATTTTGAATGAATATTCTAAAAACATGCTACAGGGTCTCATTTGTACACACAGAAACTTTGATGTCCATAGCTCTCACCGTTCTTGAGTTTTGGTAACACAGACCGACAGAGAGACATTTGGTGAATTATAGTAAGATGTTGGTAAGCGTGATTGCAGACACTATTTTTAAAAACTAATAACAGAAATATTTAGTTTGAAAGTGCAAAAAATGTGAGGGATTGTTGGAGTAGAGGTAAAGTCAGTTGGCAGCAATATGAAAGGCTAAAACTCATTTCATTGAAAATCACTGAGAACCTTTTGAGATATTGTGTGGACAGACACAAGAACATTTGGAAATAGCTGTCCACACAATATCTCTAAAAGTTCTCAGTGAATTTCAAGTAAATTTTGTGGATGAGTGGCTATGGAAGAAATGATTAAATTTTGGGGCAGATCCATGCACAATTACCCGCCATTGTCATATTTATATGTACACACCACATATTATCACTAAAAGTTCATGGAGGTCCACACGGTATCTCCAAAGGTTCTCAATGAATTTCAATGAAATTTTGTTGAATGGTGGACAATAGGGTACAGAAGAACTGATTAAATTCTGGCGCAGATCCATGGACAATTACCTGCCCTCCGTCATGAGCGTATACATGCATGTATGATAAAATAACGGGAAAATATCTCTCAATCAAAAAAGGATTCCTGGATCCGCCCCAAAAATTAACCACCTCTTCCTTACTCAATTGCCCACCCTTCCACAAAGTTTCATAGAAATTGATTAAGTACTTTTGGAGATATTGTGTGGACAGATGGAAAGATGCGATCAAATACATATACTTCTCCCACTTCGTTGACAGAGGTAAATAAAAATTAAATGATAAAATATTTGTAACTCATTTTAACTCTACACTTGAGGAAACACTTGATCCCATTAAAATATGTATCATTCAATGTAAGTAAAACATCATTTACTAATGATAAGCAAAAAGTACATGCAATCAAAGTACAATAAGAATTGTAATCTTATAGTAATACCAAATTTACTAACATCCACAATTTTAAAGTATGAAAGCCTAAAAAGGAAAAAAAGATTAAATTGCATTTTCTTTTTATCGCTGACTAGAAACAAGTCAATCTCCGGTTCTAAACATAGGAAACAAAAATGATTTTTATACCACAATCTTTTCCAATCATTCTTATTACAAATGGCACAAAGATTTCCTACAATAAAATTAATTTTTATAAAAGTTTTGGTAGTTTTTTCATTACATATTGCTAGGGCAAGGACACTGTTGTAGCAGTAAGTAATAGCAGTAGTAGTAGGGCAACACAAACACAAACACACAAACACCCCTACCCTTTCTTCTCACAGAGTATCAGCAGCCAGACTGTTGATAGCCTGCCCTGAATGAGATCATTTGTTTTTTTAAATGAAGTTGAATGGAGTGAATAAAAAAGGCTTTCAAACAATGAAAACAAGAAACCAAATTAACTGTTCAGTTAAATAATTTCTTATTTCTGGATTAAATATTGGTAGGCCTCATTTAGGCCTTCCGCAATAACTAGCTGAAAACCTGACCTATCAGTTGGATTTCAGCTAGTGTAATATAAATATACATATACATGTCGATATGCAAACGACACATGGGTCACATGTCTCCAAAAATGCATAAGTGCATTTCTTCTCACTGATGAAACGTCTTGTTCCAGGGTTGCACATTTACGTGAAAGAAGAATGTGTGGCAGTAAACAAACAATTGGTCCATACAGGAAAAAGGCTCTCCTACATAGTCGGAGAGAAAGACGACAAAATCCAGTCATTTCAAAGAAAAATGGGTTCCTTTTATTTCTGTTGATAAACATTGATGCAGGGCAGGTTTGCGGATCAATCAGGGTATTGAATTCTGTTTTGTTGAAATCCTAACAAGTTGTTTAAGTTCTGTTTCTAGTTACTTTACTGAAAGACTGACTAGTATGGTGATCATAGCAGGTCAAATTAAGCCGCACTGGCTTCTTCCTCCCACTCTCTCTCGCATCCTGATGGGTGAGGAGTGGAACTCCCAAGTTGTTGACCCTCTTGCTGCTGTGCCCGAACAGATTAACCGACCCCTGATTTAAATTGACGGCGCAACCCCCAAAATACTGATTGGTCGAAAGCATCCTCTTTGTTCCCTTACTTCCCCTGTGACCTTGGTCATTCGTTTGACCCATATTCTAGCCCAGAATATGATACCCTCCATCTTTCAGTACACAAACTCACAACCAGAGTGTATTTCATTACACTAGTAATAACAATGAGATGATAAAACAGCTGAAAATAAGAGGAGGAGAATAACTGTCATAAGAACATTAATAAGAGTGGGAGTTAAGTCATGTTGATGATGGCCTTCATTTTCTGAAATTTATAGTTCTAAAAAAATTGCTGAAAATGCTTCTTCTTGGCAGAATTCAGAAATAGAGAACTGACATTGTAAGGAAATATTTTAAAACTTACTGTAAAAAAATATTTTCATTCCAAACTCTTGAAAAAGCCAATCCCAGTCAAGAAATAAAAGATTTGTTTATAAAAAACAACATTCTTTCGTTTTGCCTAATTTTTAATATCTGCAAACATAGACATTTTAAAGAATTGAAGTAATTCTATATCAGCTCTCACATGTGTGAATATTTATACTTCTTGTATATCATGGATTTCACAAAAACAGGAGTCCCTCAATATAGCACGGTTCGCTATAGTGAGGTACGCAATATAAGGAGGGTGGGTTAAAGTTTTTGCCTGTACTATTGCTCACTCATCCAGAGAACCGTGAATAAAAACAGAATTTCATCATATTAAATTTCTTCAATTTTCAATCAATTGACATATAATTACATGGTGTTTTACACATTTCTTTGATGAAAACGCAACCTTCATCCACTGGTGATTGACTTTTGATTATCTGCGGTTCAGTTATAACGTGGCGAGACAAAGCGAAGTTGTCTCCCCTGAAGGAAATTCCCTATTTCTACATACGGTCAGCTAGACCCTTGCATCCTCACACGCTGACAGCCAATCAGCGACCAGCAAGTAATCACGTGATAGACGCTAATTTTGAATCAGCCTCTTTCCTCCCCAGACCGTCATAACGTGAAGACGTGTCCGAATTTCACACCCCTTTTTCCACCCTTGGCTATTGGGCCACGTCCGCAGGAGCCAGAACCCCAGATTTTCCTAACAAGCCAATAATTCGACCCAAACTGTAAGTAAGACGCTTCATTTCCCACGTATACATTATCATAAAAGACCTTTTAGCCAAAACATTTTATTTACACGATCGCAATCCTACACTAAAACAAATATACCAGAACAAAGGACTTTTACATATTTACATACATACACACACACACACATAAACAATTAGCTAAATTTACACCCTTGTTTGAATAAAGAAATGGTCGTCTCTTTCAAGGATTGTCTCTTTTGTTTTTATCATTCGTTGCTGTTCCCTTTTTCTACCATTGATCGTATTTATATGGAATCATTTTTAACCCACTTTTGAAACCTTTACTATGGAGAAATCTCCCGTATCAAGCTGGTGTCGACAAAACCTTCCTCACAGAAGACCAGATTCTCATCAATAGATCAGCTTCTTTCCCCTCCACAAAATCTTCCGATGCCAGCAAACCAACCTCCATAATAACACGGTTGTCTTTCTTCGCCCACAACACCTGTGTCATAAGGGGGGGACTACTGTACTGAGTATATAGAGCATTTTTAGTTTCAGTTAGATATCCTTTTCTTTAGTGATTGTATCAAATGGACTCTACAATGTTGTATCTAGTTTTGAACTCTAGATTTCTCAACCCCCAGTCTTATGTTCTATTAGTTAGCTACAATTGCTTGTAAATATATATGCGTGAAAATATGGATATAGTCAAGAATTTTCTTTCTGAGATTCCTTAATCTATTTATATATTAGAACTCAACTGATTGACTTATATATCTTTCACATATCAACCTAATGGTACCTATCTTCACCCCAAGCTCCCAACACACACATCCACCCACACTCACACTTATGTTCTAGGTAAGAGACTTACCGTATTTACTTGAGTACAATCAGAGCCAGATTATACTATAAGGCTGAGTAGGCTTAAGCCTAGGGGCCTGTAGTTAACAGGGGCCCAGAAAAATTCTGGGATATTCATATTGTTCTTAATTTTATTTTTGACAGGACCATAGCCAGATTAGCCTATATGCAAACTACGCAATATAGCAATTTAGAAATGTATCACTACTACTACAGGGAAAATGAATTAAACAAAATAAGAACATTCTCTGATGTGAAGTCTGAGCGCTCACTATAATTGTTAAGATATTGTTAATAATAATCTTAAAACTTAATAAAAATGTCCTAACAAATATCTCTTTAAAAAATGGAATGACTATATTACACATTAGCACATAACAATCCACTTTATTCACATGATTGACAGATTGCATTACTAATGCTGTATAGTGCCTTGGCCCGCAGAAGGAAAATCGTGAACTTGGCAAGAAAGGAAAAAGGAAGACTCAAAACTTCTTTATAAAAATATCTGGATATATTTTTATTTCATAAGATACATTTTGTCGGCCGGAGAATGAAGAGTGGGAGAGAGATAATGAAAACCGACTGTCTGTCCCCAACAGGGACACTGGACTCGTACCTTCCAGCCCAGCCTAGGCGGTCTGCCTCTCTGTTCTGAGTCCCCTGAGCTTCTCCACCCCATCTCTCTCTGCCCTTTGCTGGTGGCCTGTGTCTTCTTTTATCAGGTTTGAATGCCCACACATGTGTGTTCAACATCCTGATTTCGGACACCAACGCATATGCATATATACCGGGGTCACTTCCATTTCCGTCCAGGTGTTTGCCCGGAAATGACCTCATGTGGCAATATATCATAACAATTAAAATTATACACAAGGGGGGGGGGAGGTTCAAGATGGGTGGCCCCATATTGCTAATAGCCCAGGGACCCTGGTATAGGTTATTCTGGCTCCGGGTAGAAGTAAATAGAAGTAGATTGAATATCAGAAAATTCCATTTTTAGCAATAGAGTAGTAGGACTTTGGAATAGATTACCAGAATATCTAGTGCTATCAACAGATGTAAAGAATTATGATGTTTATTATACCACTGCAAAGGCCCTACACATTGTGTAAATATGATTGTTATGATGTGTGCTTGTATATACAAGTTGTTTACTTTTTTTTTCACACTACAAATAAATACAAAACAAAAATATAATATTACAGTAATCCAACCCAAACAAAACAGACAAATAAATATGATTATACATTTTCATATTTAATTCTGAAGAGAAATTATGTTTGTTTATTCTAACACAATGTGTCTCAACCTTTTTCAGCCCAACGCCCTGCTATGAGACCTAGCTACATGTCAACACCTCCAATGGAGTTCAAATATGAGAAGTAAACACAATGATTTCTTCCTGCAAGTCAATTTCTTGTTCTTCAACGTTGCAATGGACTTTCACACACACACACACACACACACACACACACACATAAACAGTTAGCTAAATTTACACCCTTGTTTGAATAAAGAAATGTTCGTCTCTTTCAAGGATTGTCTCTTTAGTTTTTATCATTCGTTGCCGTTCCCTTTTTCTACCATTGATCGTATTTAAATGGAATCATTTTTAACCCACTGTTAAAACCTTTACTATGGAGAAATCTCATGTATCAAGTCGGTGTCCACAAAACCTTCCTCACAGAAGACCTGATTCTCATCAATAGATCGGCTTCTTTCCCCTCCACAAAATCTTCCGGATGCCGGCAAACCAACCTCCAAAATAACACGGTTGTCTTTCATGGCCCACAACAGCCATGTCATAAGTACTGAGTATATAGAGCATTTTTAGTTTCAGTTAGATATCCTTTTCTTTAGTGATTGTATCAAATGGACTCTACAATGTTGTATCTAGTTTTGAACTCAACCCCCAGTTTCAACCCTAGCTACATGTCAACGCCTCCCATGGAGTTCAAATATGAGAAGTAAACACAATGATTTCTTCCTGCAAGTCAATTTCTTGTTCTTCAACCTTGCAAATGAATGGATTCATAACCCAGACAGGAATATTCATATCAATCCGATCTTCAAAGCACTTCTCAAAATCATTTTTCAGTGACTTCAGATACATACAGCATTCTTTGTTTGAAAACAACAACAAGGGAGATAATTTTAAATGTTTATCCATAAAATAACAGTAACATTACAGGGTATTAAGCAAAATAATTCGCCATTTGCTAGTTACTTACTTGTATAGAAAAAAATGGTTGGCAAAGTTAGCATTTAATAACATCCTAATGCTAATTCCTTCTCGTTTGTAAGCAGATACAACTAGACAACAGCCATGTGTAAATCAGAATTATAGATATTCATGGAATCTCCATAATGCCCACTCTAGAAGTTCAATCACCCCTTTAAGTCTCTTAGTCAATTCAACACGCCCTTGAAATGAACCAACACCCTCCCAAGGGGGTGCTAGCACCCACATTGAGAACCACTGTTCTAGCATATGACTGTATATTTCTAAATAAAAATAACATGGATTTCTGCTGTAGGGTGATGGCAAACAAACTAATCTCGCAAGCCATTGCTTTCGAGTTTCATCCTGAATGAGTGCCTTGGTACTGCATTTCCTTATGTATTTGACATTGTTTTTCCTCTGTAACAAAAACAACAAGAACAAAAACAAGAACAATCCTCACCAAATTTAGGGAAGTAAACTCTTCACTGTTTGTTTATCACGTCACGTTAAACCAAACCTATATATAAAATTAACATTTCCCTACCGTGATTTGAAATCACGACCAAGTGATTGGTAGGTGGCTCTTTTACCAACTGAACTAAACTGACAAATCCTATATACCTACAAATTTATTTATTATATATACAATGAAATCAAATGATGTATAATTTTATATCCGACAGAATATGATAATTATAATGACACTTATTAGTTGAGAGCCTATATTTGCCCGGCGCCAGTTTCTTTATTCACATTTGCGATTTGGGCAAATATAGGTTCTCAACTAATAAGTGTCATTATAATTATTATATATACAATGCAACAATTGCAGTAATCATCTTCAGTCGGAATAGAAGTTGGAATGGAGTTTGACCCTGCAGCAACCAGGCTTGTTTACAAAGTTGAACCTTGTAAATATCTATAAATAAAAACATCATTACAAATGGTAAATGAAATGCCTACAGAAGAAATGTTGTTGTGTTGAAATATCTTAAAATGTGCACATTCCTCAGGATTCTTTATTAGCAATTGCACATGTCTAGCCTATGTGAAAAAAGAAATCTGTGTGTATTTAGTAGCCTGAGAATGCAGCCCATTAAATTTCAAGTGCAGATAACTCTTGCCCACTGAAATGCTCATTTTTTCCAGCTATTATCTGAGCACATCTGGCAACAGGCCTTTTCCACATGGCTCAAGAATCTATAAAGTATCATTTTTTAAATTGTTTTAATGCAGAAATCTTTGAAAGAAACTTTATTACCAAACAGCAGTTTCTATTATAAACACTTTACAAATATTGTTCTGACACCTGAACAAGACTTTCAGGTTCAGACAGCTAAACAATAGTGACTTGACTTCAGATCAGGATACAACTCAGTTGTCGTCATCACGACTTTGTAAAAAGACAAATATTCTTGTTGGGTTAAGCAATCTTCTGTTTCTGCTTCTGTCTGCGCTTCCAGCAGCCAGGGGTTGAACCCTCTAATTGTGGGTTATTTATGGAAAACAGAAGATTGTCTAGGTCGTTATGAATGGTCCAAACGTTCTCACGTGCAAAACATACTGGAGAGAAAAACACATGAAACTTCTGTGTTTTTGTTATGTTGCGGCCCCGGTTCAATTCCCGGTGTGGGAACCATGCATATTTATGCATGTAACGTAACAAATATTATACACAAACACCAGCATCTACATAGGTTTGTCAATAAGTCTTGCTAGCCTTATATTGAAAAAAAAAACATTTATTTTACACAACTATTTATTTTTCAACATACTATCCTTCCTTGTCAATGCACTTAACCCAGCACTTTTCCATAGATCGCATAGTTTGAAAATCATACGGTGAATATTTCAGATAAAAATTAAGCTAATAACTGGTCCAGCAATAAACCAGTGTTGTGGGTAGCAGTGATTAATAAACCCAGCAATAAACCAGTGTTGTGGGTAGCAGTGCTTAATAAACCCAGCAATAAACCAGTGTTGTGAGTAGTGGTGATTAATAAACCCAGCAATAAACCAGTGTTGTGGGTAGTGGTGATTAATAAACCCAGCAATAAACCAGTGCTGTGGGTGGCAGTGATTAACTAAACCCAGCAATAAACCAGTGTTGTAGGTAGCTGTGATTAATAACAAACCAATTTTGAAGCTTTTCTTTCCATATTCAAAATGAAATGTGTTAATTTAAGAGAATCTCTATTTTAATCAAAATAAAAGAAATTCTTTAAAATGTGAATTCATTGCTGTCTTTGTTAAACCAAAAAACAATTAACAAAAATAGTTATTTACAAAGTATGTATATTTTAAAAAATTTGATAGCCTATAATATACAATATAATCCATAAATAAGTACATCCCTACCACTTATTAATAGAAAGTTAAATGTCTTCTAAAACAAACATAGCAGGATTTTATTATTTCTAGTAGAACATTACATAATCAAAACAGATTAAGTTAGGTATGTAAATACATGATTTTCAGTATAAATTTGATACAATTAAGTCTGAACAATGTTAATACATGATTTTCAGATCAAAACAGATATTATCAGGTATTATTTATGACCAAACTCTACAGCATTAAAAGTCTGTTGCCAAAAATATTTTTTCGTGGGGGTGTATTCATCTTTAGACGGCAACATATTCATATTTTTGGCAACAGAGTTTCAATGCTGGAGAGTTTGGTCATAAATAATACTTGATAATATCCGTTTTGATTGTGTAATGTTCCACTAGAAATAATAAAATCCTGCTATATTTGGTTTAGAACAAAATTAACTTTCTATAGAATAATGGTATGGGTGTACTTATTTATGGGCGATACTGTACATGTATATAAAGGAACTAATGTTTAGTAACTAATTTATAAACTGCTGACAAAGACTCGAATACCTGATGTATTTTCCCTTTCTCTGACACAACACACACTTACACATATACAGGAGTCCTCCGATATAGCACGGTTTGCTATAATGTGGTTTGCAATATAAGGCAGGTGGGTGGTGGATCCCAAAATCTTTGCCTATATTATAGTCCACTCGTCCAGAAAACCGTGAATAAAAACATATTTTCATCAAAAGACTTACTTAACTCTTAAATTCATGGACCACTGAGACAACAACAAATATCTAAATTTAGAGCTGAGTGGGACATTAAATCGGACAATTTTGGATGTCCGATTCTTAAAATTTTTAATCTGACATACAGGGCGAAAAACGGACACAATGTCAGATACGGACATATCTGATAACCCTGTATGGTAGCAAAACAAAGTTAACTTCTGACTTTGTACTGGAGTTTGACAAAATGCCAACTAGCAATCATTTTAATTGAACACAAATTTGTTTAGGGTCGGTAGGTGTCAAGAGTTTGGCTATAAAATTGATTCTCATCAACTGGGAGGGGTCAGGACACAGCTCACTTTTTACAATTACAATCCATACTACTGGCTTCTGTACAAAGTCTCTTCCATTAACAGTAATGTTGCCAATTCAGATATTTTTCATCTAAATCTAGATGTTTTTGTTTGCGTCTAGATGTCAGAAACTGTTATTTAGTTGATTTTTAATAGAATGTAATATTTTTATCTAATTTATAGTAATAAAATAATAGTTTTAATAAATTAAGTAATATCTTAATGAAATAAATGTTGAAGACCGCATTTAATTTATTAATAATGTGTAATATATTTCCTAGATTTTAGATAAGGATCTGGAGAATCTAGATGTTTCTGGATGTCTTTTGACTCAATGTTAGATGTAAATATTAAAATAAAGTTGGCAACACTGATTAGCAGCCTGTCCGAAACCCAGGATTTTTGGCCTATCTAATCACACATTGAAGTTTGTGAGACAAACAGCCACATACTTATTACACCAATGAAATTTCTTTTAATTTGTCATTTATTTTTGTCATGGAATCTTTTGTTTTTGTTTAAAGTTTATTTCTAATTCTCTGGGTTTGTTGTTCTTTGTTTTTCTGTTCCTAAAACCTTGTTTTGACCGATAATAACTCAGTGGTAAAAACACCCAATTGGAAGGCTGAAATACCTAACTTATAAAAAGAAACAAAGCCAATCCTCAAACTCTGTCAGGTAGTGCAGCTTGATGCA
>VCCN01007177.1:2379442-2394310 GCA_006491835.1 Architeuthis dux
GTTTTTTGAAAATTCCTCCCCTAAATAGGTTTTTAGAGGGAGTTTAATTTTCAATGTAGGTTCATGCTATATTGGTCCTTTAGTTTGTGTCCAGCAGGATTCATGCTTGTTTTTTGAAAATTTGGACTTTTTAGTGCCCAACAAAAGGTGAGAGAAGTAACTTATTCATTGATCACCCCTTTTTCCAACTTTTTAATTGGTCATCCCCAACACAGCATATATGGGTGGTGGTGATTCATAATTTCCCTTGGAATGATAGTTTTCCTTAGTTTCACCACAACAGAAAGTATTTAACTGTCAGATATTCCTGAAAAATCTGACTTCACATCAAGGAATTTTCTTATTTTTGTTACATAATCATATTAATACTGCTACTAACTAATAGAGTTGCCACTGGTACTAACAACATTAATAGCACTAATACTACAGAGAGAATTACGTCCCCTTGGTGTGACATCACTTACTTACAAAAACAGAGTAATAAAGATGTCTTCTTCCTGTTATGATATGCTGCCACGAAAAGGTTATTCCGCGGTCAAACACCTATGTGGAAATGTAAGTGACCCGCTCACCTTAGGAAATAGATAACAAGATGTGGATAACAGGATGTGGGGACCGGAAATGACACCTGCGTAGGTGTTCGAGAAACTTATAAAGCAGACCCGAACAGCGGACAGAAAACTCAGAGACACAAGCAGCCAGGAGGCAGACCGCCTAGGTCAGGGAAGGCATAAGACCAACTTCCCCTGTTGGGAACGGTCTCTCGGCACCATTCATCTCACCCCACTCTTCATTCTCCAGCCGACAAAGATGTATGCTATGAAATAAAAGTATGTCCAGATATTTTTCCAAGCCAGTCTTCGAGTTTCCTTTCTATCCAAGTCCAGGACATTCACCCCATTATAAAACATTCCTAAACCACATGCTTGTCTTGTCTCTTATTTATCGTCCATCTTTAATCCAATCATAACTCATCTACACACAATCCATTGAAATACTAAAATTTTGACTGTTTTTATTTTGTTTAATTTATTCGTTTTACCATTTTACCATTTGAATTTTGGAAAGTCCTACTGTCTCAGACACATGACAGGCAGCCCCTAACACTTGGCGCCCTGGACGACTGCCTGTGTTGCCCGTATCAGTACTGAGTATTTTTCGCAGCATAACTATTCCAGTGTTGCCAATTTAGATTTGGAAGCCACTCACAAATTAAATAAATTTTTAAAAAAAATCTTTGAAATGGCTACATGGTCTCGCAAATTTAAAAAAAACACATCAAAACCGGCAATTGTTATCTTTCACGTTTTAAAATAGCCGCCGTCCCCTCTGCAGAATAACAGATGCTGATGACGAATTAACCCTATTAGCCCTAGTTCTAACCCTTGCCATTTTAAAACGGGAAAGATAACAATTGCCAAAAAAACATCTAAATTGCAATTGGCAACACTGCTATTCATCACTTAAATGTTTTAAGTGAGTATGGCAGCCGAATTCTTAGTAAGTCTTATGATGTGCCCTCTTGCTTGGGGGAGGGTATAGTTGAAAGAAAGAAAGAAAGAAAGAAAGAAAGAAAGAAAGAAAGAACGAAAGTGCAGCATTAGCACAACAAGAAATGCCGTGCACACCCGCAAAAAGTGTCGCTCTTTCTTTTTTTCAACTTCGCACACAAAGTGAAGTGACGTCGCAAGTCACGTGGCGTGCATCCGAGATTTTGCAAATGTATAATGGCGGCCACCGTCGTAGAGCAGAAGGAGTGATTTTTTTTTGGTTTTCTGCCTTCGTCATGTCACCTTTACTGTCCACTGTTGGTAGCACAACTGCAGCTAGAGTGTAAGTCCTTTGTCTTCTTTCGTCGATTATCGTCGTTTTGTTCCTTGAATCAGTCTTCTAGCCTTCTTTGGGGGGCGCGCTGAAATCAAAAGGAGTTACGAAAGTGAAGAAAAGACATCGATGCGCGCCTCTTCTTAGTTTGGGGGGAATAATAATAATATTGATGGTAATCTTTGGTTTGACGGAGCCAAAATACGGTGGCTTTAAAAAATGGCTAAAATTGGCTAGATTTCTCGATTTCTTTTAAATGGATAGATATATCAGAGACTGGCTTTAAAGATGGCTAGATATATCGAGAAATCTAGCCAATTCTAACCATCTTTAAAGATGGTTAGAATTAGCTAGATTTCTTTTAAATTGCTAGATATATCAGAGACTGGCTTTAAAGATGGCTAGAATTGGCTAGATTTTTTATTTCCAGATAACTAAACTAAACATGTTATACGCTCCAAAAAGTCATACAAAGGCTCCAAAAATGATATACAACGTATTGATCAGATATTAACAATAATGCAAATAAAATCCATTAATTTGTTGTTTTTATCTTTATTTTATTGCAATATTTAGTTGTTCATTCTTTACTACACAACACAGTCATGACTAAAACGTTTCTATTTTATTTTTTTTATTAAGATGAAGTATTGTAACCGGAACCCATTATAATAATTCTGACTATTTACCTTCATCTTAATTTTTTAGTTTTTATGGAATTTAAAAAACAAACATTTGTTCTTAATGAGATTGCGCACCATGAATTCATCATAGGTACGACGACGGAAACCGTGCATCATTTTTAGCTATGAAATCTAGCCAATTCTAGCCACTCTTTATGCTACCGTATTTTGGAACCGTCAAACCAAAGATTACCAATATTGATTGTTGCCAGATCTAATTTAAGGTTTACATTTAAAATTGAACAAAAACAAACATCTAGAAAATATTATTTATAAATTAAACACGACTTTAATTGTCAACATTTATTCTCATATTAAAATATGATTTTACTATGAATTAAACACGATTTTAAAGAATTAAAAATCGTCTAAATTTGCAACCAAAAACATTTAAATTGGCAACACTGTCTTAAAATGACCAGCCGTCGGTATCACGTGACCTTGCATGGCTTTAAAAGAGAAGAAATGTCAATTATTATTAATTAATTTTGATTTTTAGTTAAAACTGAAAGAAAAAAGACAAACAAACACGAGAAACACTGTTATTTTCTTTCTTTATATTAGGGACCCCCCCCCCCCGATAAATCTTTGGTTTGACGGGTCTAAAATACGTTAGCATAAAGAGTGGCTAAAATTGGCTAGATCTTTTTTCCTTTCCAGATAGCTAGGCTAGAAAAACTCCTACAAGGGCTCCAAAAGGTATAATTATACAACGTATTGATCAGATATAAAAGCAATTAGGTAATCTTTGGTAGGACTGGCTGTGGCTTGGCTAAATAAAAATGAAGTTAGCTGGAAATGAAAAATCTAGCCATTTTATTTTAAAGTCAGTCTTACCAAAAAAGCCAAATAACTCTCTCTCTCATATATATATCATATACGCAGGTACTACTCTAACCGACAGAGCTAACGAAGATCTCATGGTAGGCAGGAGTTTTTTTTTATATTGCAGTTTCTCTATGTAGAAAAAAAATCATGTTAAAAATAAGATTATTGCCAAGAAGAATAAATGTACATTTTAGTTTAAAAAGAAAATGGTATACAAAAAAGCTTCTTTTTGTACGATTTAGAGTTAATACTGTTGTCAATTTACTGTTTTGTGATAATTTTCAAGTCCTTGTTTCTGTTTAATTTCGTTTTTGAGTGAAAAGTGAAAGCAACAATGACACAAACGGATGTAAGCATCGCGGCAAACAATAACAACCACCAAGCACATTGGGTGGTTATGAAATCGGGGTTCATTCTGTCATTGTTTCAAGTTGTAAATCGTTCCCCCACTTTCATTTGACCGCTGTTATCTCCCCCTTGGCTTGGCAAAGAAGATGCGCAATGTGATGGATGCAAATGCGACCGGATTTACTCGTGTATAATGCGAGAAATTGAAAAGAATCAAAATAATTTTTTTTTGGGGGGGGTAGCATTTATATTCGAGCGTAAAACAAACTATTACTGATTTTTAGCTACAAAAAGTGGGGGGTCGCATTATACTCGAGAAAATACTATGCGCATTTTATTGGGAAATTTTAATAAAGAAAAGATTTAACCAAAAAAATCACTCTTAAAAATTTACCAAATTTACTATAAATCATTATTTTGCTTCTTGGCGAATGTCTTAACATTTTTTTGAGTCTGGAGTTGCCAATTTGTGGCCAAATTTAGTCTTTCTGAAAAGCATTTGGCTATATTTAATTTTTGTACATTTGCATTTTATTGAAATAAACATAGAAATAAATTTTCGCAAGTAATTTTTTGTGCTTTCGTTTCATCAGGAAATTTGTCAGTGTGACAAGTCATTTCTTTAAAAAAAAAAAAAAATTATGCGGGGGGGGGGGTCTATTTACAATGTAATTGTAATGCTAAACTGATTCCTTACTTTCTGCTTTTAGCACTTAATAAATGCAGTATTGCAATGTTTTAAAAACAATTTTGGTCATTGTTTTTGCGTGTTTTTGGCCAGAAACATCTCCAAATATCTGGCAACACAACACACTAGTCATGTCATGACTAAAAACGTTTCAATTTTTATTAAGATGAAGTATGGTAACCGGAACCCATTATAATAATTCTGACTATTTACCTTCATCGTAATTTTTAGTTGTTTTCATCAACCGTGATAATAAAACGTTTCTCTTTTTGCAATTAACATTATTAACTGCTTTTCCGATATAATTCTCTTACGAAAACTTCACTTATTTTGTGTAAAGGTTAATTTACCTTTTTTTAACTGGAAGAAACACTGGTTTTAAGTTTGTATCTCAAGAAATCTGTTCTCTCCAGGAAAATTAACTGCACTGGGTTGATTTAATTTAAATAAAATGATTCATATTTATTGTTTAGTAAGGAAAAAAAAACAACACCAAGTTGGTACTTCCCCTTTCAATGCTGTTATTGGATGGAGGGAAAAAGGCTTTTTTTTAATTTTTTTTTATTTAAGGTTGCACTTGGTAAGTAGGGATTTTTATTTTTAAATCTATAGCATAAGAAAATAAGGTAATTTCCTATTTTAATTGTTTAAACGATAGGAGTTCTATTTATAATGTAACTAATGCTAAACTGAGCACTTATTTTCCGCCATTTTTTTACGGAAGTAAGGCTCACCTTCTCTTGGATCCGATTTTAATTTGTATGAATTATCTTATTTCTTAAAGCATCATGCGGTTTGCGCCATTTTCAACATGATGGCCATGTAAGCCGTACTTCCGTAAAAATGGCGGAAAATGTGCCCAGTTTAGCATTTTGTAAATAGAACCCCCTCGTAAAACCTTTCAAACATGTTCTTTTTTAAAAACTACCAAATTTCTGGATGCTTCGGAAGTCTAATGGATTAAAAGCATCTAAAATTGAAAGAAAACAGTTTTTCTTTATTTTTAGATCCATAAAATAGATTACCTCCTACATGTTTTAACATGTATAAAAAATAAACTGCTGATAACGTTGTTATATCAGCAGTTTATTTTTATTGGTGAATCCTAGCGTTAAGTTTATTTTTGACTATTTTTTAAAACTCTTATCGTAGAAAAGCAAACAAGTATAAAACTACAAATGACTATTTTTAAAACCGATTAAAGATTAGCTATTGAATAGACCCGTTTATGACAGCATGGCTGGTTACGTGGCCTTACGCAATAATCCTCCTCCTCCTCAATGACGTTATTTTAGACTTGTTTTGAAAATGATAAAAATAGTTGATATACACTAACAGACAATTCATTTTAAGAATTGGCACCATGACTTTTTTCCCGTCTTAACTTAAAGAAAAGGCTAGTTTTTTTTTTTTTTAAAGATGACAATCTAAATATTAGAACCTAAGATTCTTAAGATCCCACTTTATCATTATTGTTACATTGTAAATGAATCCCCCTTTTAAAACCTTAATTTTTTTTCTCTAAAAACTAACAAATTTCTGAATGGTTGTAGAGTCTAGTGGATTGAAAGCACCTAAAATTTAAAGCCAAACAAAGTATTTCTAGGAGAACTGCGAAAATCTTAACATTTATTGTGAAGATACTGGAAGGTCTATACGATTATTTATTTTATATCTGTGTTAAATAACACACATTAAGCTTGTCTTGTGTTTTGCTTACAATATATAGTAACGAAAATGAAAATAAAATGAGCAACGTATAAGAAGAATAATGTCGAACTAACAGTTTCGCTTTGTCATTGTAAATAGAACCCCCCTACCTAACTAACAAATTGGCAGGGGTTAAGTAAGGTCTGATGGATTAAAAGCACCAAAAATCACCAGCGAAATACTTTAAAAAGAAAATTTATCCCCTAAATCTTTTGAATATTCGACTTATTTTAATTTAAAACAACGTTCGACACACCTCAGGCGCCAGTGCGCGCTTAATTGCTAGATGCTTGCCTGTCAAAAATTGGCATAAAATACTTGAATCATTTAATATAGTAAAGCGGTATTTTACCCGACCGTTTTATATACCCCACCCCTTTGCAATGAACTGCGCATATCGCTTATTTAGTCACCGTTTTGTCTTATATTTTGTATTATTAGGACTCTCTTGTGTATACTATTAGCCATTTCAAGGTTGCTCTGGTGGTCATAAAATCGGGGAACGGTTTATTGTTCTAGTGGTAAGCGTTTCTTTACGCAATATGTCGAGAAATTAGGATGTGGTGGATCCATTTCTAGCGCATATTTTAATTCCTACCAAAGAACTCTGTTAATACGTATTAGCGCCGAATTCAGGGGGAAGTCCAAATATTTTCTAAAATGTTACTCCATCTGTCTCTATTAGTACTTATTAAATAATGGATATAATTAATATTCGTTCTTATGGTTAGTTGATTACTTGTTTTGTACACATCTATACTTAAAAAAAACATTTTTTAATTGCGCTTTGTCCGAGCGGGGGGGGGGGGGGGGTTACGGACCCCCCACCCCTTGGATCTGCGCCTGCAATAGACGGAACGAACTGATAGGACAGGAAGAAAGAAATAAACAGATTCCCTCCTCAGTAATCATCACGTCACCTATGGCCAGTGTTGCCAACTCAAAAAATATTTCCGCGCTAGTTTGACTGCTAAAAAAAGCGCTAAACTTTTTAAAATAGCCAAAAACGGCCAAAATGTTTTAGGCGGAAACGCGCTAATTTAGCGCTTTTTGCACTGCCTAAACATGAAACGCGCTAAATCTAGCAACACTGCCTATGGCGTTTTTCTCTCTATTTCTGATCTTTGTTTGTCCCAGACATCTTATTGTTGCTAACTTAACTTGCTGCTATTAATTTATCATATGAAAGAAACCAATCAATACCAAAACGAACCGGTGTTTCATTATTCCAAGCTAACACTCCTGCTTCTTCTTCTTGTAACAACGACGCTATTATCTAACTAAAAGAATTTGGTAAATAGCCGGAAATATTCTTGCGTAAATAATAAAAAATAATTTTAAATCTTTAAAGGTTAGGTTTGGGATTGATGGTAATAAAGAAAATAACCGGAAAAAGAGAAGATAATTCATGTAAGCCGTAAAAATGGAGGAAAATAAGTGCTCACTTTAGCATTATACTACATTGTAAATAGCCCCCCTCCCACTCGTAAAACCTTAAAAAATTGATTTTTTTTATCAAATTTGTGTTACTAGTTTCAGGTTTATATGCGTTTTATAGTGTTATATCATATAGCTTATATAAATAAATCTTGTTATATGAATGTTTTTAATAATTTACGAACCCATTCCAGTCATTTACCAATAATGTTTCCTTCCTCGTTTTTTTCTATGTCAGTGCTGCTACCAGTCAACTTCCTATTTAGTATTTTGTCATATCCACAAATAATACACTTTTGTCGTACTACTATTATTTGTAGCATTCTTTAATTATTATATCATAAGACCAAGTTTTATTTCGATAATGTCATTGTTTTAAGTTATACTACCTGCTGGTGCCCGGTTTAAAAATGGCACAAGTGTAAAACTAGGAAAAAATGTCACATTTAATTAAAATGCTAAGCATCTAAAAATAAATAAAACAACAACCTTGATTTGAGTATGAAGGAATATAGAGAATAAGAATTTAGTATTTTGTTATGAGTATGGTTTTATTTGCTTTAGTACGTAGTTACGGTTCTTAAGTTAGTTTATTGTTAGGTACGTTAGTAAGTTAGTTTAAAATATTTAATTCATCACACTAAATGTTGTTTTTTAAGAGATTCTTGGTGTATTAACTAAATATGCCATTCTTTTTCCGGTGCCATTTTTAACTAGAGAATCGTATGTCTCAGATTATTACGAACTAATTTAAAAAAATATAACCTTTCCTTTATTTTAATTTTAAACACTTTCTTTTTTTGAGATTAAGATATTTTTATCTAAAAAAAATTAAATGTGAAAGCATTAAACTTTGTCATTTCAGGAATAATTTACTCTTAATAAAAATATAACATTTTTTTTGTGACTGGGATGTTAAAACTTCACGCTATTTGACATTTGATAATAAAATTTTTTTCATTTTGTTTAATCTGGAAGTTAAAGAAATATAATTGTTAGCTTTTATTTCTATAAGTTCCCTTAATTTATATCATTGGTAATATTTTTTTTCCATTAAGAAAAACGAATTAGTTAATCTTTTCGCCCTTCTTTCTTTCTCTGTTTAACGTGTCACTCACTTGTCAGTTTGTTTAAAGAAGCTAATTAGTAATTATAAGTAATTATTTCTTGTTTTTGTCACCTAATTGAGCTCTCTTCTAATGATAATTTGAGTATTTACAACCCTGATGTATCTTCTTTCAGTTAAAAATGTTTTTCTTTAACTGCCCCCCTCCCTTCTTTTTTAATTTCTTTCTGTTTTGTAATTGCATCATTTTTTTTTCTTTCTCTTTCCTGTGACTCTGTCGTCACGAGTACAAAACCTCGACTGCATTTTCCTAGAAATGGCCTATCCTCTGCATCCTTTCGCAACTTTAAACCGGGGGGCAGCAGGGCCTACCGTGCCCCCACCCCCAAATGATCCTCCATTTAGGGTACCAATATGTTCCTTAGGATGTCGTCTTTCAGAAAAGAGATGTTCCCAAGAAAAAGGTTAGGAAGAACTATCTCATTTGCATAAAACAAAATGGCCGCTAGCACAACAAAAAAAAGAAAAGAAAGTATCTCAAATCTCATCTCCCAGTTGACATATCTGAGTACTTTAAAAGGCCAAATCATGGTTTTCAGACATGAGGAATTCAAAAATACACTTTATTTTACCATAAAATAATTAATTTATAGGTATTTCAAGTATACTTTATATGCAAAATTGTGGATTTAATTTATGAAGTGTGTGTGTGTGTGTGTGTGTGTATCTCACGTTAGAATATTTTATCAGCTCTCCAACGGTGTATGTTCCCATCTATTGGGCTTAAAAAGTTTGTATTTTATGAAGAAAACTTCAAGTACACAGTCCAAAGTCTATGGATCGTAGAATTAATTTTTGATGAAAGTGTATGTGTATCTCGTTAGAAAGAGAATTTTATCAGCTTCAACGGTGTATATTCCCATACATTTATTAGTACTGTCCGAGTGGGATCCCGATCGGAATGCACCTTCTGCAGCTCTTAGTTCAAGATCAAAGTGTAGTATCTGTCCTTCTCGCATCAACGAAATATAGCATTAATTTCCTGCTTTCAATTTTAAATGTTATTATGTTTGTATTTTAATTTAATTTGAAAATTTCTTTCAATTGACAAAAACAAGTTATGAATTTTATTTATTGCTGTCTCTGAAAACCATGTGATTGTGACATGGCATTCTCGTAATCATTTAATTCTCTTATTTATTTTTATTTTTGTGCCGTTTTTAACATCGAGTGAGCTAAAATTTACAATCGGGACCACCTTCCCTACATTGTGTCAAATACAACCATAATAACATTTAAAATTGAGAACAGGAATTTAATGCTACGTTTCGTTGATGTGACAAGAACCGATACTACACTTTGATCTCTAACTAAATGATGCTGAAGGCGTAGTCTGATAGTGCCCATTTATTAAATCTGAAAAATCTTTTTGCATAGTCCCTTGAATTTGTGTAGCGTTGAGGTCAACATTTGTATTATTATAGCATTTCGGAAATAGAGCAACCATATTTTTCGGGTTGTAGAAGACTGTCCGTAAAATGAAATTATCTTTCAATGTTAACTCTTAAATTCATGAACTGCTTGAAACTGTTTTAAAAAAAAAAATGGAACTCTTTTGTGAATTGAATTTAAAAAAACACAAAACAAAAAATTAAAAATATACCTTAAAGTGCAAGGGAAGTAACTTCGATCAGAAGTTATTCCCCTTGATTTAAGACTTGAAATTTTTAATATGAATTTAAGAGTTAATGAAACTTTATGTATATTTCAAGCAATTGATACTTGGTTGAATAGTTTTGTTACTAATAGACTTGTTCTGTAGCATCTTTTCTTTTTTATTCCATAAAATATTTATACTTACAAAGACACCAGTGTAGTTTTATATTAATAAAGGTGAAAATTTGCTTGTAATAACCAAAACATAAAAGCTAATTGGCATTTGATCTGGCTTGATCACTTTACAAATGAAATTCACTTGAGCTCTTTCAAGGATATAGGATTGGATTGGATTGGATTTTCATCATCAGCATCAGCAGCCTTTTAATGTCCGATTTGCCAAATCTCTTTATCGTGCGCGTCGCAGTGTCGATATCTGCCCATTGCCATTTGAGTTTTCTAATGTACTGTATATCTCTTACTCCTGTTTGTTCTCTAATATACTGTGCAGTCTTGTGATCCCACCACGTGACACCAAGCATGATCCTCTCCTGTGCATGTTGCATGGTTCTTAGTTCGAGAGAGACAATCTTTTGGTTAGGTTCCACGTTTCAGCTCCATAGGTGACTATCGGTAGGACGCATTGGTTATAGACAAAACTCTCAGTACTGGAAGAAGGCAAATTACTAGCGTGCTTGAAGAAAACGGAGTCGTAACAACAGATAGGGACTGACTTGTCAAACGCACCCAAGAATTCTACAAGAACCTATTCCTCCAAGCAAGGGACACAATTTCATCTAACCTATGTGTTGATTAACAGAAACCAGCCTGAGGCATAAGCAGCTGCTTAGGGCCTCATGGCAACCAGAGGGGGCCCCCAAGTGGCCGTGATCATCTCATGTGACCAACATCTTTTGACAGCATGCCCTGTAGGGGTGATCTATGATTAAGTACTTCTCTCACCTATTGTTGCATCACTAAAAAGTCTGAATTTTCCACACAAAAAAGGGACCAATTTAGCATAAACTTACATTCTAAATTGCTCCCGTAAAAACCTATTTTTAGGGAATTTTCAAAAAAACTTTTTTTTCCTAGACATAATAAGGAGTAAATGTTTAGATTTTCAGCCCTCTAGCCCCATTGGAGCTGCCTGTACACGTGATACATAGCAAGCCAGACCAACTTGAAAACTGAAGAAACCAATGTTGATGGTTTCTAATAATCAATGAACGTCTCAAATGTCAAAATATTTTCTGCACACTCCACTTTTTTTTTTTTAATGCTTGCAGGCTTTTTGGTCCCACACAGGCCATGAAAACATTAGAGTGAACATTGGTTGTGACTATTGGTTATGACTATTGGAAATCTTTCCCAATTAAGCAATAGTGAGTTTAGTTAGCACTGAATTTATAAAATATCTGTATCTATTAGATCTGATTTGTTTGTTTAATTCTAACCATCGATCATTTCTTCAGGTACAAAGTATAGCATTGTAGTGTAATCTTATAACAAAGCTTTTGGCTAAGATCAAAGTGTAGTATCTGTTCTTCAAAACCGCCATGGCCTTGAAGTTCAGAGAACCACGACCCTTCGGGGGGGTCCTTGTGGCATGCTCTGGTATCCGGATATCTGGGAGAAGTTGCACAGGATAACTTGGCCAGCTGGTTGGGAGGCGATCACCATTAGCATGCTCAGGATTCGTCCTGAGAAACAAATGCCACAGTGACCAGCTTATCCCGGTCCTTGTGGCATTTGTCTCAGTGACAGGGATTTGGGATTCTCCCCCCCCCCTCTAGTCACGGGACATGGGATCTCCCACCTACTGAATTTGGCACTAAATGACCCACCAAGGGTCGATGTGCCGTTAAACAAAACAATCAATCAATCTTATAACAAAAAATACTTTTTGGAAATTTAGATACTAAGAATCTGTAACTTTATGTAGATATTAGTGAGTTGCCTTGTATTCATATATTTTTATAAGCAATTTCTTGGAATTGAACCTCAGGTCTTGTAGTTTACAATCTTTTGCTTTATCACCGAGTTATACGAGTTTTGATCGAAAGATATCCGGCTCCAAATTTGGTCAGGCGATGGCGAAAATAGATGCATGAAATCCTGTAGGTAACAATTGTATTGAATTCTATTGTGATTTTTGTACTTTTTTCCCAGCCCTACTATTTTACAGATAGACCAGATTGAGAGTCTGAAGTTTTGTTTCAAACTTGGGAAAAAAAATGGCAAGAAAACTCATGAACTTTTCAAAATGGCCTTTGAAGAAGAGGCTTGGAGTCTAACCCCATGTTTCTGGTGGTTTAAGCGTTTTGAAGAAAGCAGATCTACAAAGATGACAAAAGAACAGGCAGAGCTTCATTTTCCAAAACCGATGGAAATGTTAGCAAAGTTTGCAAAATTATTTGTGCTAATCAACGTCTGACTGTTAGAGAAGTTGCAGAAGATGTAAAAATATTTTGCGTTTCTTGTCAAGACATTTTAACCAAGGATTTGAACATGAGACATGTTGCTGCAAAATTGGTTCTTCGTCTTCTGACAGAAGGCCAGAAAGAAAACGGTGGCAATTGCAGAAGAACTTCTGGAAAAGGCTGAAAAATCTGCCGCACTCCTTAGATAACATCATAAGCATCCTTTGCCGTTTTTTTTTCCAATTCTGTCCATCTGTGAAATAGCAGGGCTCGAAAAGAATCAAAGTACAAAAATCACAATAAAATTCGATACAATTGAAATATTGTGGCGAAGAGGTGGAAATGGACTTGCCCAGAGGATGTGGCCTGCCGTCTGTCTTGTGGGGGGTCAGGGAAGCAAAAGCTGAACGAATGAGTCGTCGACAGATGTAGACGAGATGGAGCGTTGGTGACCTGTATGTTGAGCACTAGCAACCTCAATGTGGCGAGCTTTTGGTTATAAAAGGCCAGGCGGCGACAGCTCATCAGTTTGTTTTTGGCTCGCTACCTGTAGCCATGTTGGAGTTTATTGTATTGTGAATTATGTTGCAGAGGCTCGGAGTTCGTGACAGCGGTGACAATTTACCAGTGATAAGCGTGGAAGTGTCCTTTTGAAATCATTCTGGTGCTGTGACATTGATGTGCTGTTTAACTCCTTGCATCGAACTGTGTCAGTGATTTTTCTCCTCCTCCTTGAATATCTGTAATATTTAAATGAAAATCAACCATATTTGGTTCACAAATGTTACGTACATGATTTCCTATTTTCACAATCGCCTGAGCAGATTTTCAGTATACACAAACAGTCCGGGTATTTTTTTTATCAAACCTCGTACTTGCAGGTGCTAATGTGCTGAAATTGTTTGTATGGAAATGAGCGAGAATACGCTCATTTCCATACAAACAATTTCTGTCTTGTCTGCAGTTTTGTAAAGTGTTAAAATGAGACAATCCTGTTTGCTTTGTCAGGTTGAATGAAGATTTTGGTAAGACAAAAGTAAATAATTATGCTAAATAACCAGTAATGGTGTCACTCGACTAGAAGATCTTTAAATCATTCCTTGCCAAAAAAAGGTTTGGGTGATTATTGTTCTTGGCAAATAAAACTGTCAACATAGGTTTCTTCAATTTTAAGTTGGTCTGGCTGACTATGTATCACGTGTACAGGCCACACCAATGGAGCTAGAGGGCTTGAAAATTTAGACATTTACTTTTTTTTATTTTTATTTTTATTTATTTATTTTTTTTTTATCTCCCCATCCCAGGTTTTTAGTGGTGGTTTCAATTTGAAATGTAAGTTTATGCTAAATTGGTCACTTAGTTTGTGTCCTGCAGGATTCATACTTGTTTTTTGTTTTTTGTTGTTGAAAATTCCGACTTTAATAGTTGTCACTGCCCAACAAAAGGCAAGAGAAGTAACTTATTCATTGATCACCCCTTTTTTCAATATTTTTGATTGATCACTCCTAACACGGTTTCTATTGAGTGACTAACCAGACCTGTTTCTTTTTTTTTTTTTTCTTTTTTTTTTTAGTTTGCAAGTACTTATTTATTCTTTTTGCTTTTTCTAAAATTAGTTTTGTTTAAGATTTGTTTGTTTAAACCAAGCAGTTTGCCTATAAGAACATTTTTTTTTGTTTTTTGTTTTTTTCTTACAATTTTAGGTCCTTTAAATCCATTAGACCCTTGAACCATCTGGAAATTTGTTAGTTTTTATAAAAACAATTTTTTAATGTTTAGCAGGGTTCTATTTTGTGCATCTAAAAAGTGTATAATAAAAGAAATGGGGACTCCTACAAGAGTAGGGTCCACAGATTTAAGAGTTATTTCCCTTGAATACACGGACATAATCCCTTAAGTCTGTTTCAATTGTGCAAGACGAGTGTATCGAGTAATAAAAAAAAAAAAAAACATCACTGTTTTGGGGCAAAAAGTTGCGATAAAAAGCAACTAATAAAATTAAGATGAAGATAAAAAGTAGTTATGAAAAAATTAATTATTTAATTGTTTTTGGTTAAAATAACTTAATTAGTTTTGTCTTTAAAATAGTCTTAAATAAAAGGAAATGTTAGATATGATTAGACAATGTGGAAAAGAAAGATTGTGAAAAGCATGTTATGTCTTAAATATGTTTATCATGAAGATAAATCTTTATGCATTTCGTCG
>VCCN01007177.1:2394412-2405091 GCA_006491835.1 Architeuthis dux
TTTTTTTTTTTTTTTTTTTTTTAATTTTTTTTTAATACTTGATACGCACTATTGTTTTTTGTTGTTTTCTTTATCTTGTGTGATCAAAAACAACATATGGGATTATTTCTGTATTCAAAGGGAATAACTCTTTTGTCTTAAATCTTTGGACCTTACTCTTTTATGAATACCAAGAAATGATTTATTCAGTGTAATGATTTTTAAAAAATGACTTATTTTTTAATCCTATATTGTGCGCAGCATTAAAACATTACTATGCAGCATAATTTTTCTTGTGCACCGCCTAGAGGGAACATTGTTTAGAAATTGTTACGTCAGCTAAAGTTTTAAGCCCACAATTTCCTCACTTCGAAGAATCTTTTTCATGTTACAGTCGTATATTGTTTAAACCAGGCATGGGCAACCTTTTTCGAGCCGTGGGCCGCATGAGATTTTGCTAATCATAAACCAGGCCACAAATTCACTGTCAGAATAATTTTGAATGTTACAAAATCTTTTGCTAACAATAGCTTGCATGCACCATTTAGAAAAAAGCGTATTTAGGCTACCAATCTATTTTTTTTGTGTTTCAATTTCAAGCTTTCTGATATCTCGCTTAAATTTATCATACCTGGAATGTTTAGTTGTGTAATGATGCTTAACATAAAATTTTTTTTTAATGAGCGGGATTCAGAACATTGGTCTGTTTTTTACTTCAACAAAGAAGTAATCAATTTTCAAATGGTTCTCGGATGATTGAACTCCTTGTTATTTGTGTTGTAAACACAATGTTTCGGCCGCTCCATTCTTCGGCCTTCTTCAGGTGTAAAATCTGAGTGATGGGTTAACAAAAACTATGTTTAAAGGTGAATTTCTGTTTAACCCATCACACTCGGATTTTACACCTGAAGAAAGCCGAAGAATGGAACGGCAGAAATGTTGTGTTTACAACACAAATAACAAGGAGTTCAATCGTCCGAAGAACCATTTGAATATTAATGACCCTTCTCAAAACTATAGAAAGTAATCAATTGTCCACTTATCCTGGAATTTTCTCATTTCTTCAAGAAAGGTTCCATAAACATACACAACAGAATAGAAAGAATGAATAACTGCAATTTGTAAGGTTCCCTTTTTCTTAGATGACATTTTAATAAAACATTATTTTCCTCATGGAATTAAGCATTCCTTTCAGAAAGTCAAAAGGGCTGCATGTGGCCCGCAGACCAGTTTGCCCATGGCTGGTTTAAATATAATCAGACGTGCAGGAAATGTCTCCTAATACTACAAATATCTATCTATATCAATACGACAAGGTAGAATTGTTGAAACTGTATTTATATCACGTTTGATAATCTATTGATCGTATGTGGTCTGGAAATTTCTATTGGTCAGTTTGTGAGGTTTCTGAACTAGAGAACTTATTATATACCACTTGGTAATTACAAGACAAGACTGGCTGCTGCTGGGTCAAGCTCTACTTCTATTTCGACTGAAGATGATTACTGTAACTTTTGTATTGTATAAATAAATTTGTATGTATATAAGCCATGTCAGTTTAGCTCGGTTGGTAAGAGAGTCGCCTACCAATCACTTGGTCATGATTTCAAATCACAGTAGGGAAATATTAACTTTATATATCTGTTTGGTTTAACTTAGCATGATAGACAGTGAAGAGTTTACTCCCCTAAATTAGGTGAGGAATGTTCTTGTTGTTATATGGGTGGTGGAATAAAGTCAACAGCTTGGACAACATGTGACAAATTTTAACTGTTCACTGATTTTAGTAAGTTCAATGTTATTTGGTTATGAGTAACATTTTTGCATCTTTTCTGTTTGCCTACACTTAATATAGGTTGTACCAGAGGTTCCCAACCTGGGATACATGTACCCCTGGGAGGTACATTTACACTTCTCAAGGGATGCATAGGGGTCTGAGAGTCCCGGGCTTCCCATATCATAAGTTTCTCTTATCTCTACTTGTGATATGTGAAATAGACTTAGAGGTGACAAGCACCCAAAGTGGTGTCACTCTCTTCACCATTCTCGATTTATGGCACCTGGTATTTCCAAGTGGTCTCAATGTTTCTTAACTTCGGTGATTTCATGAGAGCCAGTGCATCGAACGTGATTTGGCCGTAAGCACTCTGAGCGCCTGAGCATGGTGTAAACTGTAACGACCTCGTTATAAAACGGCTGATAAGGCAACTAAGATATACTCGGGTGTTGCAGGCTTGGACAGCTATACAAGAGGCGCTGCTAGAACTCCAGCCTGATGATTCTGTACATGAATTTCTTGAGAATTTATGTGACTTTTTGTTTTGGATACAAAACTCGTACAAACGGATTACTGAACCTGCAATTCGAGCCCTGCTGTTATTTCCATCAACATGGCTTTGTGAGTCAACATTTTCAGTTTGGGGGGTGGGGTTTACCACAAATCACATAAAATCTCAAAACACCTGAACATGATCTTTGCTGTGCAGCTGCTAACGTTTCCTCTGGCATTAACGAATTTGTTGCCCCAAAACAGGCACAGCCATCTCCCAATCCAAGACTGACATATTCAAAGAATTAATCACCGAGTATCTTATAAAGCTGGAAGTATAACTTGAAAGGTATTTCCCAAACCTTTCACTACTAATTGAATGGAACGCTTATTAAAATCAATCTTTATTATTATTGGATGAAGTATTGTAATACAGTGTTTTTATTAAATTTGACTCATTTTTACCTTCATCCTAATTTTAGTTGCTTTTATACAACTTATTAATTCGGGCCACTGTTTCTATGGCAACAAATAACAAAAAAAAACAACGTAAATATGGTGCAGAGTCGGTTGTAGAGAGTGAGTTTATAAGTGTAAATCAGCTTCTGCTAATCCATGAAGTCTTCGTGGCCGATTGGTAAAAGCAGTTAAGTGTAAACTAGTCTTCCTCTGGCAATGAAGGTGTGAGTTTGATTCTCACCGAAGGCTTACTCTTTATTTCCAATTGCGCTGTTATTTGTTGCCATAGAAACAGTGGCCTGAATTAATAAGTCGTTTAAAAGCAACTAAAATTAGGATGAAGGTAAAAACTAGTGAAATTTAATAAAAATACTTATTAAAATCAATTTAATTTTATCAATTGTTGATCCATAATTTATGGGAGTACATGGAGGAACCTGTCAGTGGCCAAGGGGTACAGAGGAACAAAAAGGTTGGGAACCCTTAGTTTATACTGACATTCGTCTTGTGTTCTTAGATGTTTTTGTTACTCCTAACTCTATATTTTTGTATATTTTTTCTTCTTCTATTATATAAAACTCAGTCCAGCCTAACTGTTGGAACATTCCCGCAAGGGGGCGGCAGACTCCCATAGCTAGCTCGGGCATCTGTCAGGAGAAGGACACTCCTGTCAAACCTACGACCTAAGGGCTTTGCTCTTATCCGCGCCACTCCGGTGGCCCATAGGATGTAAACCCTTGGTTTAAAGGGTGGAGGTCGATGCTGGGCAAGTCGCACTTCACCTTAAAACTACACTGCTCAGGCTGGAGGTTTACTTTGCACATTGGCCCCCGCTGTCCAAATGCTGTGGAAAACCATCCCCAAAATCTTTGTCCGCGAAGCCAAGTCATTCATTCATATAAAACTGGCTCCCTTTGTCACTGTGTCTCCCCTTTAAACATTGACACATCTCAACCAAATTGGGCATGCATACTCAATGGGCCTACGGGAATGCTTTAAAGTAAAATATTTTGAGAGAATTCTCTTTTTTTTTTAAAAGTTAGCGGATGGGTTCTATTTACAATGTAACTATAATGCTTAATTGAACCTGTTCAATATACATTCTATTATTATATTACTAGCTGGAAGATGCCCAATAGGGTGGGTTTAAGCTAGTCATATATACTATTAGATTGATCAATGTAGAGTACTTTAAATGAGTTGATTAATTTGGTCCAAAGGCATAGAATGTGCTGTGATGATTAGGCTATTAAAGACTACAAACTAGTTTTGGTAAGGCGTCTGATTTTTTTTTTATTTAAAAAACCCCCAAAAAACCAGCATTCGATCTTGTACATTGAAATTTCTCCATATTGTTATATTTATTGTGGATCTGGTCCATCCGCTTCTATACAAGAAACAAGAATTGACCTTCAAAGAATTATTCGGACTATTGATCTCCTTCTTGCTGTTTTTGTTGTTCACAGAACGTTTCGGCTGATCCATTCTATCACCTTCTTCAGGGGCAATATGCAACCCCTGTAAGGAAATAGTCTCTTTTTCCGGTCTTTCTCTGGTAATCCAAAGCAAAAAAACGGTATCAAATAGAAAATTTTTAATTTTGTATGAATTGGCTTGTTTAATGAGAATTCCATTTGTGACATTTAAAATTAACTTACAAGTTTTATAAGAAGATAAATAATTAGTTTTAAAAAAGTTTTGTAGTTTAATCAACTTTGCTCTTTAAAAGGTTTTTGGTATTTCTTAGTTATCTGTACGCCACACCTTGTTCCTCCATTCCGTTGATTACCCACATCCGTTCCGCTTTTTGTATGTTAACTCCTGTTTCGGGGTCGACAGAATTATATTGACGGGCCACCATGAAGTGATAAAAACCTTCTGCATTCAACTCCTTGGTGGAGTAAACCCACCCACAATCTGAATAGATAGTGGATCCTTCAGTGACGTACTCCTTAATAGAATCAAGAGGTGTTTCTGCAGTTCAATACAGAGAAACCTCGCTTATCCGAACGAGACGGGCGTAGAGTATTTTTGTTTGGATAACTGATCCGATAATAAAAAAGGAAGTCATATTGAACACAATTATGAGACCTTGAAATCTTGTTCGGATAATTGATCTGACCATAAAAAGGGAAGTCATATTGAATACAATTATGAGACCTTGAAATCTTGTTCAGATAATTGATTGTTTGGATAACTGATCTGACCATAAAAAGGGAAGCCAAACTGACTTTAATTAGGAGACCGTTAAATCTTATTTGGATAGTCGAGGTTTCTCTGTAGTAACAAATAGCAGCCTGAGGAGTTAACACACAAAAAGTGGAACGGATGTGGGGATCAGCGAAATGGAGGCACAAGGCACAATGAGTGGCGTACCGAGAACAAAGTTGTACTTTTTTTTTTTCAAAATTTTTTTTTTATTTACAATTTTTTTTTTTATATGTAATATATTGCTTATGTAATTATAACTTTTTGCCAAATCTATTGTATGCTATTTTTTTTCTTTTTAGTTCTCTGTATTGTATTTAAGATGAAGCCAAAATGGCTGACACTGTGAATGAAGACAGCTTCAGGTTTGGAATGTCTGCAACTGGAAGGGATACGGCTGCTGCTACGGCAACAAGACCCCTGGACGAAGAATATGACCCTCTCAACAACTGGCCCTTGTTTGGCCACTTGCCTACGGTCAACCCTCCTGTGATTGACCCCTACAGCTGGCATCACGTGGATCGTGTGCACCCAGGTCCTCCTGCCCAACCAAACCTTGGTTACACCTATAATCCTCTGTCTTCAGCCCCAGAGATGTACAGCTACATTAATCCTCTAAGTAGCGGTGAGGAATTGCCGCCGGAAGAAATTCAAGCCATTCTTGGCCAGTCTCTCAGTGTCAGTGTTGATGCATTGCCACGAGCCAAGGATTGCATAGCTGATTCGTCATCATTTCGTTGTAACAAGACAGCCATTGGGAGCGAGCGGAAGTCTGCCGAGGCCAGTCGAGCCCATCGCCTTAAAATGCAAAGGGAGGAGATAATGGATGCAATTCCCGACAAGCCCTACGGTCCGTTCATGTATTCCAGACTACTTGAGAGTCCAAGTGCTTTTGAAGAGCAAAACACCAACCTGTCATCGTCGTCCTGTTCATCATCAAGACCCACTTATTCTGAGGTTGCCAAGCTGTCGAAAGAGAAGAAAATTGTCAACAGTCGCACTGCGTCTCCGAAAGACGATATAGAGAACTTTCAGAAGAAGATGTCTCCCCATGACAACTCCATAAAGTCTCCTTCCCACAAGCTAAGACGTGTGAATTCTAGCCGTAAAAAACAGAAGAATCTTTCGGCTTCTATATTGAGCCACAGTGCTCCAGTTGTCTCGCCAGACTCTAAGTACGGTTTGGACAAATTTGAGCAGATTGATAAGAAGGAAGATTGGTCCCGGGAAATAAACAGTGGATTTATTACCAATGCTCCTCTTTATGTTTTCTCTGATGGTAACATACCAGTATCGGAGCGCAAAGAAAGTTCTGGGAGTATCAGCAGTTCCTTCAGTGGTATTGAGGATGTTCCTGTCTCGGCCAATTCACGTACTCCAGCAGCAGGGACTAGCCAGCCAAAACTGGCACCACGTTCTTGTCCTTTGAACGCAGGGGAGCCAAGTGTGCCTTCAAACTGTCCAAAGAAAAAGGACCCCAAAAAAGATAGTAAAACCATCTTGGAAGCTCGAAAAACCTTGCAGAACAAGAAAGCTGCGAAACCCAAGCAGCAACTGCAGCAGCCAGGGTCTGGTGCTGAAAAGATGGCTAATTCCTCACCAATCCTAAATAACGGGATCCCAGCTCCTCCAAGTGCAAAGACCCATTATGGGACCCACAGACAATCTTCAGGCTACATTAATAATGACCTTCGTGAGTTTAAGAAATGGACTAATACATCTACCAACCCAACGATGGCATCTGGCTATCGAGATACAATCTACAAAAACAACGATGTTGATGATTGTTGTAATAGTAGCAATACTAGTTGTAGTAGTACTACTGGTAATAACACTAGTGGAGGAGGAGGAGGAGGAGGAGGCGGTAGCAACAGTGGCTTTTATAAAAATGTTTCTACTTCCTCCCAGATGTCGAGCTTGTCTAATAAGATGAAAAATCAGGATCGAGGATCTAACCATAGGCACCATTCCAGATTTCTTTTTGGCATTGAGCGTGCTACTCTAGGTAAGCATCTTTTAACCATTTCAGTTCTGATTTAAAAAATCTTTTAATTTTGTAATTAAACTTTCGGTAATCTTTGGTTTGATGTCCATAAACCTATGTCAGTGTTTAACCAGCATATAAAGGCTCCAAAAGTCATACAAAGGCCCCGAAAAGTATAATTTAAACATTTTTAAAATGTTTTTATTAAAAAGTATAAATAAAAGGACTGTTGGTTTTAGATCACTGGAAAACATCCTTATTGTAAAAAGTGCACGATTTAATTGGATATATGATGGTATTTAGATATCTAATTGATGAAGATAATTATGAACAGAAGGCTGCTAAGTCATCCACAGACCTGGAATAGGTCTATTATACACCTATGAACTTGCAAAAAATAATTGAAGGGGATAATTGGTTTTACTCTTTCTGTAATAGCTAGCTTTTTGTATCCTTTTTTTAAAAAATAAGGAACACATATTAGCAAATTATTGGGGGGGCTGAAGCCCCCCCCCCGTTCCGATGGCCCTGAATAAATAATATATTCACCAGGAATAAAAGCAATAATGAAATTAAAAGCCTCATTTGTTCTTTATCAGATTGTGCACCATGAATTTGTCAAGGTATGATGGGAACATTGCATCCGACGTGGCAAATTGACAAGTGTTTGATTTCATTATTGTGTTAATTTCTTATGCATATATTGTTTAATTATACATTTTAATAATAAAAATTATACGTTTTGGAGCCTTTGTATGACTTTTGGAGTTTTTGTATGCTGGTTAAACATCGCCATACGTTTATGTACGACAAACCAAAGATTACCAAATTTTCTTATTTATATTTGAAGACCATATAAAGACAACTAACATTAGGTAAACAATTTTTATTGAAAGATAAAGATCTGACTTACAAGTACCGTCAGGGACACGCAGGTCTAAAATTAACCGACAAAACGTGTGGTTCTTAAAAGTACCGTTTGTATATAAAGGGTTAATGTGATATAAATTTTGATAGGTGGTATTAGAAAGGATGAAAATGTGACTGGTTTTGGATAACTTGGAGATTTTTTTTTTATCTGTTGTCCGCGCATGACAAGTGCTGAACATACCATTTTAAAAAGTTGATATTTTCATTATTTTTAGAGCTACAAATCTCAGTTTTTAAAAAAGATTTTGGAGCTTGAACACACTGCATTATGATTTATAAGGGTGTTCAAGCTTCAAAATGAAAAAAAAAAAAAAAATTAGCATTGTAGCTCTAAAAATAACAAAAAATGGTTCACTGGGCACTTATCATGCGCAGTGGCCACTCATGGATCCATGTACAGTGAAAAAGAAATTGTGAGTAGTTGTATTTTCCTTATTTTGAGTAAGTGTAAAACCCCCAAAACCTGACCTCCTTTCTGCACTTAATGGTGAAGGTAAAATAAATCCCCATCTGCAAATTCATTATAAGTGGTTGCAAAAGGAGTGGCTATTAAACATTTTTTATTAGCAAGCCACTACACAGCCACTTCTGTTGTCTTTGCTTACTCCTAGCTGCCTAATTGCTGCCCCCCCCCTCTTATTAATTCTGGGAAAAAATCACCCCCATTCCCCATTCAATTTTTGAGAGTCCATCACTGTTTTTATTCTTATAGTTCTGTGATGACTTGTGAGTAGAATTTAATTTTTTAAATTGTTGAAATTAGCAGACAGACAATACAAGGGGGAGAACTTGTTTAAACTAATTGTGTTTATAAAAACACAATTAGTTTAACCAGGTTTAATTGTATCTGCTAATTTCAGTTTTTTTTTCCTTTAAATTTTGTACCACAAAGACTTTTCAGTTTAATTTTTCTTTGAAAACAAAAGAATTTTTTTTGTTCCTGCCAATACTGTACGTTTTTTTTGTTTGTTTGTTTTTTTACTTGTGCCTATCCCACCTTTTTCCGACTTTTTGTTCAGATCCTACTAAATTGTGTTGGTAGCCATAGTTTCCGATCCCTCGCTTCCTTTATTAAATTGTGACAGATTTACGAACCTCCCTGCTTATTATTAAGTAAACCATTTAAAATAAAAATGATTTTTAAAGTTCAAAATTGCTTATTACTGTATGTAGTTCATTAAGTCAAATGCTAAAAATAGGGATCCATGTGAATATTTATAATAGACCAGTGGTTTGAAAACTATTATAAGTGATTGATGATCGCGAATGGCAGTCTTTATTTATTTATTTAAAAAAAAGATTTTTTTATATCCTGGTTTCATTTTTCTTTGTCTTTTAACCGAGTGCAGAGTTGTTGGGATACCAGCGATGATTTTTCATCATAGGTGTGTCAAGGTCAAGCCTGACAGAGTGCATCCTTCTCTAGGCTGGTTTGGAATCTAGACACATCCAATTCTTAGACTGGTTGCTAACCATAGCTAGAGCCCAGTCTGTCCTACTATTCACGTATAGCTTGGTGCAGAAGAGATGGATTCATGCCT
Source organism: Architeuthis dux (assembly GCA_006491835.1). Lineage (NCBI taxonomy): Eukaryota > Metazoa > Mollusca > Cephalopoda > Oegopsida > Architeuthidae > Architeuthis > Architeuthis dux. Next base: position 2,403,783 of record VCCN01007177.1, read on the forward strand.
TTTCCAAGAGCATCAGTGCTAAGTGAACACAAACTGTCTTGGCTGGAGTTTGAACTCTGCTTGCCAATTTCATTCTTTGTCCCATTAACCGTTTGTCTCCACCGCACCTATGGGGGTAGAGATGACGACACAAGGATTGTCTTAGCTCTATGGATCATAACAAATAGTGATCCATGATTTGTAGGTACTGGTGTGCCTGAAAGAATAAGATGACAAAGTACTATTGAGCAATGTTCTCTCTAAGTTTTAATATTCAGTGTGGGCAAAGATCTTATATTGTGCAAATATTTTTCTTGTGCCAAAACTATATACGCCCTGATATGCTGTGCAAATGTAAACTTGAAATTGTTTCAAGATCATTTGGGCAGAGCCTATCATCTCATGGCTAATAAAACTGTATTGACATGTTTTAATATAATACAAGTATGAATGTATTCTACAAAGTAACGTATTTGGTTAAGACTTTATTCTATACTTTGAACTACTTTGTTCAGTTTGTTGTTCCATTTAAATAAAACATCAATGAGTATTTCTTATTTTTATGTGATCCAATGTAGAAACAAATTATTAACAATAACATCCATCAATTCATAAGATTATAAGTATGATTATTAATTAGTACATTATTTTAAGTAACTAATATTTTGTGCGCACATTAACGCTTAAATTCATATAAAAAATTCAATTCTCGAATTAAGGGAATAACTTCTGATCATAGTTACTTCCCTTGCATTTTTAGGTAAATTAAATGTTTTTTGGCAATGTTAAATGACTTAACCGTTAAAAAAGTATTGCATCATAAGGACTGATTTGACTGCTCACCACTAAAGAAGCTAACATTTTTTTATTTTCGTACTAAGGCTGACACAACAGTGTTTTGAGTTTTAGTAAAAAAAAAAAAAAAAAAAAAAAATTATTTTATTATTTTTTACTTTGATGCAATGTCGAAATAAATTAATGACAGTAACATCTACTACAAATGTGGTCTTTAAAAAAACGACTTGTTAATAGAAATGATTAACTAAGAGATTATTTTCAATAATTATAATCTATTATACTTATAATTATAAGTATAATTAATAATTACTACATTGTCAGGTTAGCAACCTTTTGTGCACACATTAATTTCCTTTGTGCGCTAGTTCAGTGAGAACTATGCTGTTGCGTCATTAACTTGAGTGCACATCATCCATTTTTGTTTCAAGTGTTACATTCGGAATATTAATCGATTCCATTATCGGGGGCCTTTTGGCCAAGATCAAAGTTCAGTATCTCTTCTTCGAAACCGCCATGGCCTCAAAGTTCAGAG
>VCCN01007177.1:2414802-2426129 GCA_006491835.1 Architeuthis dux
CCCCCAATTAGTTTGTTGTAATAGTTTGTTTCCAGTAATAGTAATATATGGACTAATATAATACATTAGGGGAAATACTGGATAATAGGTATTTTTAATTTTTTTCTGAATTTCTGAGATTAGAAATTATTAATCACTGCTACCCACAACACTGGTTTAAATACTGTTGCTGGGTTTAGGTTATTCATGTGTTCAGACATTTATGTATCTATGTATCCAGATGTTTCCCACCCCTAACCGTTCATAGTAGAAACTTGAAATTTTGCACACACTTCCCTCAATGAGTGGGGGCTTCAATTTACAATGTAAGTTTATGCCAAATTGATCCCTTAGTTTGTATCCAGCTGCATTCTCACTTGTTTTTTGAAAATTTGGACTTTTTACTGATCACTGCCCACCACCACTGCTAATTTACAAGTTAAAAAGAAGCATATATCGGTGGCGGTGATTCATAATTTCCCTTAGAATGCTAGTCATTATTATATACTGATTTACTCTGACTAGTATCCTCATCTTGGTTGTTATAGTCATGTTTCACAAGGGAAGAATTAACATGTACAATTAACATATCCTTTTGCATGGATAGTGGAATGAGACCAATCTATCCCGGTGGACTTAATGAAGGGTTCAGTTTGATATTCCCAGGAGGTTACCAACTACGACAGACACCTGAAGAAGGCCGGAAGGCATAACAGCCGAAACGAGATTATAAGAACCAATATGAGGACAATAGTCCGAGTAAATCAATGTATAATAGATTTTAATTACTCTGAAATTTAAAACTGGTAATCCTTGCTATTGATGTCACTTAATGTTCTGAATCTTGTCACTGGCATGCTATAATAGTAAACTGAATTTTCTTTAGTATAAGCGAGATTTTGTACAAGACTGTCAATTGAGAATGATATGCAGATGTGTCTCTCTGAAACTGTGCCTAGACTTGAGTTACGTATACGTAAGTGCCAAGCTCATCCATCTCATTAAAAATGTAACATGAAATTACTAACAAATACTAAATGTCTATTGTCTGTTCTATGGTACTACCGGACAGGACCACAGTTGCCAACTCGTTTTAATTTTTTTATCCAAAATTGAGGCAAAAGTTCTAAGTTTTCCAGAAAATAATCTGAAATATAATCTAAAAATATATTTAAAATCAAACTACACAATTTCTGAAATCCCTAAAAATAGGGGAAACCATATGTGAATTTTGCACACATACAGCCTATTTGGGGCCTACTGAACCATTTTAGGCACTGGGTAAAGTCAAAAATTCAGAAAAGTGGTTCAACTGAAAATCGACCATTGTAAAATAATATTGGTTTAAGGTTTTTTTTGTTTTTTTGTTTTTTTTGATTGTTTAATGTAAAGTAGTAACATTACAGGTGTCACCTCCCCCTATTAACAATTATTTTTGTCACTTTTTTAGTTAATGGCTAATAAATCCTCTTCTCTTTAAACAGGTGAAGAAGCTATGCAACGTTTATTGAGTTGTCGTGGAAAGGATCCCTATAGGTAAATAATTCATTCGACTCTTCTAATTTTATTTCTCAGTTTCTTAAATATCAAAAACTGAACTATAAATTGTGCTCGAGTATTAATCACATCCTAAAATGTGAGTTTTGCCATTCATTGACTTCAGAACTGTAATGAATGTATAGAAAATGAGTTGATAACTGATTAGCAATAATATACTTGTGAACAGAGCCTTGGCTTGGTAAATATGAATATACAGCAAAGTTGGACAACTTAAAAAATGGATTATATACTTGCAATAGGTGTATTCAAGTGTAGTGTGGATATCTTTAACACTGAATGTTCTTGCAAATGTAAATGCACAGCTTATCTCTCATGGCTAATAAAACTGTATTGGCATATTTTAGTATTATACAAGTATGATTGCATTTTGAGAATTGATGTATTTAGTTCAGATTTTATTCTATACTTTGAACTATTTTGTTCAGTTGTATTTTATGTGATGCAATGTGGAAAAATATGGTGTTGGAAAAACAAAAACTAGTTAACAGAAACAGCTGAGAAATTATTTTCAATAATTATAATATATTATATATACTTGAAATAGGCTTTTTTGACAGCAGTTAATTGCGTCATTAAGTCAGCTTCAGTGTATTTGGGCTGGGTTTAAACTAATAAGAAAAATGGTAGTTAAATTTGGTATGTCCGATATCAGAATAAAGATTATTTTTTTTAAATATTGATATTCTCGGATGTGACCGTCTTTTCACTTAGGCTGTTCCATGCGTTAGACAAAGTTTCCTCTCGGCAAGAGTGGCAAACACCAGTGAAGGTCTGAATTTGTAGTTTATGGTTGTGTCCTCTGGTTTTACAGCAGATAGATGAAGTCAGCATTTTCTTAACAGGGCATTTTGAGCAATGAACGTCAGTATCCACTCTATGTATGTTGTTCTGGATTCTATAGACCTAGTAGGTCATCATGTTTTCTTCTGTATTCAAGGGTCTCTAGATTAAGTTTTAATCTTTCAGTGTAGGATATATTATTATTGCATCATAAGGACTGATTTGACCGATCACCGCTAAAGAAGCTAACATTTTCTTTTACTTTTGTACTTGCACAGTATTTCTATTTACTTGAGTACTAAGCAGGCACGGCAATGATGGTTTGAGTTTTAATAAAAAAACGATTATTTTATTTTATTTTTTAATAAATCAAGTATTGTAAACCATTTTTATTAATTTTTAACTATTACCTTCATCTTAACTTTTAGTTGTTTTTTTTAATTACAATTCAACTTAGTTTTAGTAAAGATATTATTTGTTTATTGTAAAACATTAGTCAAAAATTAATAAAAATGGTTTACAATACTTGATTTAATAAAAAAAAAAAACTTAGTCATTGCCGTGCCAGTATGAAAGTAAGAAAAAATGTTAGCTTCTTTAGCAGTGATTGATCAAATCAGTCCTTATGATGGGATCCAATTTTGATGGTTAAGTTGTCTAACTTAGCCGAATATACATTTGGAAAAACACTGTATAGAAAAAACTATTTTGATTTTCATAAACTCTTTTTTTTATAATAAATAGAGATCTGGAATATTTTCTTGAAAAATAAATCCATTTGAAATAATTAGTAAACAAAAATCTCGATAACTAAATGGAATAAGAATGTTTAAAAAAATTTTTAAACCATTTTAATTTTTTTGTTAACTGAGCTGTTGTATTATTTCTATTATATAAAACAACTGGCTCTGTTTGTCACTGTGCCCCTCCCCTCCATTAAAAATTGGTGCAGCTCAACCAAATTTGGCATGTATACTCAATGGACCCAGAGGAATTATAAAGTAGAAAGTTTTGAGAAAAGATATTTAAAGGTTTTAGAGGGAGTTCTATTTACAATGTAAATATAATGCTAAACTGAACCCTTACTTTCCATTCAATATACATATATCTCAAATACTATATGAAAGTTGCTATTTTTGTGTGTGACTATGTATGTCTGCAGTGAGCATCATGACCAAAGTAAAAGTCCCAGGGGTCTGAATTTTTGCATGGATATTGATTTACCCCAGGATAAAACATAGGCTGTTTTGTTTTTTTTTGTTGAAAATTCCAACAGTATCGAGTTTTTAGGGGGGTGTCCGATTCACAATGCAAGTATTATGCTAAACTGAACACATATTTGATGTCCTGTATAGTTGTGACATAGTAAGGGTCTGTAAGTGTTCCAAAATATTTGACCTAATTCCGGCACTTTAGTGTATAATGATTTTTTTTCAAGGCGCCCCAAGTCATTAAATACTGAACAATTGCATAACGTATTTTCAATGAGGCAGCAGAGATTTACAGGCAAAATGTACCAAGAATGTTCGACGCACTTCTAGAAGAATCCAGAATGTAAACCATGACTGAGTGCCATTTAGTAATGTAACAGTGAAATTCCACACTAGATGGACAGTGATTCCCGATGTATCAGTTAGATGTCGCTTCCTATCATTGTGACCGTGCATTGAATTATGATTGCCTGGAATTATTAACATTTTTGAGTATCCTGGGACACTGCGGCACACACTTTGGTAGAAGTCATTAGAGAAACTGCAAATATTTCTTCAAATATCACTTATTAAATATTTATCAACAAATTTCAAGACTTTATGATGGCATAATAATAAAGTGATATTTTTCTCTTCATTTTGAGGATACAGACTTGATATTTTTCTCTTCATTTTGAGGATACAGACTTGAAATGTTTGACATACTAACAATTTCAATTCAAAACTTTAAAATATCCTGTATATTTTAAAAACCTTTTTTTATTTTATTCTTTTGTAGTATCTTAGGCTTGAAAGCTGACTCCACTGATGAAGATATAAAGAAATATTACAAGAAACAGGCTATATTGGTGCATCCAGATAAGGTATCTATTATATTATTTTACAATAGTTGATTTTCTGTTGAAAAACTTGTTCAAAATTCACATGTGATTTCCCCTTTCGAAAAAAAAAATTGTGGGGTCTGCGTTCGCTCTCAATAATGATCTGATTTCCAACTATTTCTATATAATACTAAAAGTCTGATTTGCCCAACCTATTTTGGAATGCATACTCAATGGACCTAGGGGAGTGTTTTAAAGTAAAATATATATGACACCACAAGGTCAACTAGTTCATTATTTTTCTCCTACTGGTATTCATTGTAGCATTTTGAAGCCATTTGGGATGTCTTGTTTTTTAAACTGTATCATCATTCTCTGCTTTGAAGGTGTCGCAGGGTTACGTACACATGGGCAATTGTTAGTAAGACCCACTTCCAGCTTGCCAGGCCTGTCGAAGCATCGTTCTGCTTACAGCAACTGGTATTCCTAAATATCACCCATCTAGGTACTGACTAGGCTCAACGTTGCTTAACTTCAGTCATCTTCCAAGAACCGATGTATCCAATGTAATTTGGCCGTAATCCTTTCGCTTCAGGGAGAGGCTTCTCAATCGTAGTCCTTGTGGTGAGTCCTTAGTGGAGAGGCATTGAGTACCATTTTAAAACTCTGTGGTATTACTCGGTAGTGGATTGTTCCATGGCCTATTGAACCGGAGGTAGGCACTCAATCGGTAAAGCGCTGTCACTGTGAGGCAGGATCCCACAGTGATCGGTAATAACTTTAATAACATCAAATATGTTATTCAATAATTTGAGTACAGATCATTAATTATAAGCATTGCTACCTTCTCAAATCTTGACCAGAATATACGAGATAAGTCAACTATAAGTAATTCATAACTGGTTAATACACACTTTTGTTTCTAAAAAGGGTTTATCTAACGAATATATTTATATATTATGATCCAAGGAAATGAATTTGTTTTTATTCTACAAAGAAATATCACCAAATCATATGGTTTCCTCGCAGGCCGATAGCACATGCTTTGTGGCCTAGTACTGGTTTGCAGACTGGTGGTTAGGGACCACTGGTTTGATACTTTGTTCAGTATACTCTCTGGCGTTGTCTTATCTGGGGGATATGTTGTTCTCATACCGCCTCTTTTTAAAAATTATTTTTATCATGTCCAATATCCTTCCTAGGACAGCTCTGTCGGTTGGGGCCTATAATACGCCGACTGCATCCACTGCAGATCCCCCCCCAAACAGGGGACACCTGTTTTTGCACCAAAGTCGACAGACTCTAGTTAAAAACGTCCCTGTCTGCTGGGGCCTAGAATACAACTCTATTTAAAAAAAAAAAAAAAAAATATTCATCAAAGTCGTCAGACTCTTTTGGGGGGAATTTTAAACTGATTTCGGCATTAAATGACACATCAAGGGTTTATATGCCGCTAAACAAATCAATCAATCAACCTTCCTAGGAATTGAATTTGTCACTGCTGTGTCAATTTTTGTCTACTAATTTTTCTTATAGAGTTTGTTTCCACTGATCTATAGTGGTCTCGTGTACCAATGAACTGCTAGTAGGGGACCAATGTTTTATTCACTAGGATATGGGATAATAGCCCAGTGGATAATTTCCTACTGTTGTTTGATCCCTGGACTGGCCATCACATAAAAAAAAAAAAATGGGTGATTAGGAGTGTGAAGAAAACAAAAGGTTTCTCTATATATTACCATCATATACACGTTCGATTAGCTTGGAAAATGTCCTGTAAAACTCAAGGGAGATAACTATTATCCAACTTGATATTTTTATTTGTAGCTTATTCAAATCCATGTATTGAAATAAGTTTATCTGGTAAACATTCAGTTTTTCAATTTAAAAAAATAGTTTTTGGCTTTGTTTTTATAATCAACACCTTTTTACAAAGATGCTCTCAAGTGAAGATTATATCATAAATTGGAATTCATCTATTGGAATTTCTGGCATGACTGTTTCTATAGTAACTAACCAGAGCTGTTTCTCGTTTTAATCTCGACTATCCATTCAACGTTCATGAGGACAGTTGTGATGTTCTCAAAATGATATGATAATTCAATGATTGGAAGAGTGTGATGATATCAAGACAACCCTGAGAAGTTAATGTGAAAGGAAAGGCGAGACAACGTTCTACATTATCCAATCTGTAATGATTGGTTGCATGACAGTTTCTATAGAGTAACTAACCAGAGCTGTTTCTTGTTTTAATCTCAACTATCCAGAGCTGTTTCTTGTTTTAATCTCAACTATCCAGTCGATGTTCGCAAAATGAAACGTTACTTCAATGATGTTTGATTGGAAGAGTGTGACCACGTGATCATATAAAGACAACCCTGAGAAGTTAACGTGAACTTCAGCTGGAAAGGCGAGACAGCGTTCTACATTATCTATTTTCTTTAACAATTTCTTGCATGACAGTTTCTATAGAGTAACTAACCAGAGCTGTTTCTTATTTTAATCTCAACTATCCAGTCATGTTCGTGAGGACGTTTGTGATGTTCTTAAAATGAAACGTTACTTCAATGATGTGTGATTGGAAGAGTACATAGCGTTTGAACGTAGAAAACTGCAATACAGCGATGAAGCCGCAGGTTGGGCAGATACAAGTGAGGTTAAAACAGTAGGAATAAACAATATACAACATACGTAGCATTTGAACACAAAACGACCCAACAAATACACAAAGAAGGAATAAGTTCATGAAGCTTATAGGTGTGGCTATATCGTAGATCACAATGAATTCAAACTTGAGCATACAAGTTTGAGATGAATATGAAAAGTCAGTCACTATTTACTGTAATTCGCCTTTGCTGGTTGTAGATTTTCTTAGGATGTGTGTCGTGATTTCTGAGAAGAAATTTGTGCACTGCTCTGAAGGTTGCTTTTGCGAAACTGCCTCAATAGCTTGTCTCAGTGCCCTTAATATGGGCAAAGAAATGCATGTGTGTAAAAACAAGTGTTTTCCATTAACCCCGGTGTCCATAAGGTCAAGTTATTCTAACCCCAGCTTCTGTGCGATCAAATCTGGAGTCCCCTTTTCTTGACACGAATTCACCAGGGGGCGTCCCTGGGGGTTCGGCCTGCAGAGTTGATGGAGTCCCATCAGCTTAAGAACTAACCAGACCTGTTTCTTGTTTTAATCTCGACTATCCAGTCAATGTTCGTGAGGACGGTTGTGATGTTCTCAAAATGAAACGTTACTTCAATGATGTTTGATTGGAAGAGTGTGACCACGTGATCATATAAAGACAACCCTGAGAAGTTAACGTGAACTTCAGCTGGAAAGCCGAGATAACGTTCTACATTATTCAATCTGTAATTGTAACTACAGCCTGGCTCGTCAATGAAGAAAGGAAAGTAAAAGGCTCTGACGCTTCTTACTGATGTACATCAACAATCTTTATTTTCTGAAATCTCAGTACAACGTGATATACTTAGACAATCTTTGTTACAACATGAAAACTGCAATACAATGATAAAGACGCGATTTAGGCAAAATAGACAAGTGCAGTTAAACATCATAAATTAACATACATAACGTTTGAATGTAGAAAACTGTGATACAACGATGAAGCCACAAATCAGGCAAAATACACAAGTGCAGTTAAAACATTGTAAATCAATATAGATAACATTTGAACATAGAAAACTGCAATACAAGCCGGGCGAAGCTAATACAGGGCTCTGGTGTCCCTCGAGGGCATCGCTTTTCATCATGAACCACCAAATGATGACGCTTGGCTGCTCCCTACCCCAATCCATCACCTCTGGACACCTGGTTCTTTGTGTAATTATTTTTTCAATTTATCTCTACTGGCGCCAGCTACAGTAAGGATTGGTTGCATGACGGTTTCTACCGAGTAACTAACCAGAGCTGTTTCTTGTTTTAATCTCAATTATCCAGTCAATGTTCGTGAAGACAGTCATGATGTTCTCGAAATGTAATGTTACTTCAATGATGTGTGATTGCAATAGTGTGACTACATGATCATACGAAGTGTATTCTGAGAAGTTAACGTGAACTTCAGCTGGAAAGGCAAGACAACATTCTAAATTGTCCAATCTGTAACGATTGGTTGCATGACGGTTTCTATAGAGTAACTAACCAGACCTGTTTCTTGTTTGAATCTCGACTATACAGGCAATGTTCGTGAGGACGGTTTTGATGTTCTCAAAATGAAACGTTACTTCAATGATGTTTGATTGGAAGAGTACATAGCGTTTGAACGTAGAAAACTGCAATACAGCGATGAAGCCGCCAGTTGGGCAGATACAGGTGTGGCTAAAACAGTAGGAATCAACAACTTACGTAGCATTTGAACACAAAACGACTCAAAAAATACACAAGGAAGGAATAAGTTCATGAAGCTTATAGGTGTGGCTATATCGTAGATAACGATGAATTGAACTTTAGCATATACGTTCAAAATGAATATGAAAACACCAGTCACTATTTACCCTAATTCGCTGTTGCTGTTTGTAGATTTTCTTTGGACTTGTGTCGCGATTTCTGAGAAGAAATTTGTGCACTGCTCTGAAGGTTGGTTTTGCGAGACTGCCCCAATAGCTTGTCCCGTGGCCCTTAATATGGGCAAAAAATGCGTGTGTGTGTAAAAAAAACATGTTTTCCATTATCCCCGGTGTCATGAGTTAAAGTTATTTTGACTTCGGAGAGATCAAATCTGGAGGCCCCTTTTCCCTTTTGCTCCCTACCACAATCCATCAACTAATCAGACCTGTTTCTTGTTTTAATCTCAACTATCCAGTCAATATGCGTGAGGACAGACGTGATGTTCTCAAAATGAAACGTTACTTCAATGATGTGTGTTTGGAAGAGTGTGACCACGTGATCATATAAAGACAACCCTGAGAAGTTAACGTGAACTTCAGCTGGAAAGGTGAGATAACGTTCTACATTATCCAATCTGTAATTGTAACTACAGCTTCTCAACGACTTGTCAACGAAGAAAGGAAAGTATAAGGGTCTGACGCTTCTTACTAATGTACATAAACAATAAAAGAAAACTGCAATACAATGATAAAGCCACGAATTAAGCAAAATACACAAGTGCAGTTAAACATCATAAATCAACATACATAACGTTTGAATATAGAAAACTGCAATACAACGATAAAGCTTAGAAACCTTACCTTAGAAACAAAGCTGGGTGAAGATCGTATAGTGCTCTGGAGTCCCTTGAGGGCATCGCTTTTTATCATGAAACGCCAAATGATGATGCTTGGCTGCTCCCTACCCCAATTCATCACCTCTGGACACCTGGTTCTTTGTGATATTATTTTTTCAATTTATCTCTGTATTAGTGCCAGCTACAGTAAGGATTGGTTGCTTGACGGTTTCTATAGAGTAACTAACCAGACTCAATGTTCGTGAGGACAGTCGTGATGTTCTCAAAATGAAACGTTACTTTAATGATGTATGATTGAAAGAGTGACTACATGATCATATGAAGTGTATGCTGAGAAGTTAACGTGAACTTGAGCTGGGAAGGCAAGACAACATTGTACATTATCCAATCTGTAATTGTAACTACAGCCTGGCTCGTCAATGAAGAAAGGGAAGTAAAAGGGTCTGACGCTTCTTACTGATGTACATAAACAATTTTTATTCTCTGAAGTCGCAGTACAACGTGATATACATAGAAATCTTTGATACAACGATAAAGCCGTGATTTCGGCAAAATACACAAGTGCAGTTAAAACATTGTAAATCAACACAGATAACGTTTGAACATAGAAAACTGCCATAGTTTTAATCTTAACTATCCAGTCAATGTTCGTGTAGACAGTTGTGATATTCTCAAAATGTAACGTTACTTCAATGATGTGTGATTGGAAGAGTGTGACCACGTGATCATATCAAGACTACCCTGAGAAGTTAACGTGAACTTCAGCTGGAAAGGCGAGACTACGTTCTACATTATCCAATCTGTAACGATTGGTTGCATGACGGTTTCTATAGAGTAACTAACCAGACCTGTTTCTTGTTTTAATCTTAACTATCCATTCAATGTTCGTGAGGACGGTTGTGATGTTCTCAAAATGAAATGATAACTCAATGATATGTGATTGGAAGAGTGTGATCATATCAAGACCATCCTGAGAAGTTAACGTGAAAGGAAATGCGAGACGTTGTTCTATAATATTCAATCTGTAACGATTGGTTGCATGATGGTTTCTATAGAGTAACTAACCAGAGCTGTTTCTTGTTTTAATCTCAACTAGCCAGTCAATGTTCTTGAGGGCAGTTATGTTCTCAAAATGAAACGTTACTTCAATGATGTTTGATTGGAAGAGTGTGACCACGTGATCATATAAAGACAACCCTGAGAAGTTAACGTGAACTTCTGCTGGAAAGACTAGACTACATTCTACATTCTGTAACAATTTCTTGCATGACATTTTCTATCGTGAGCACGGTTGTGATGTTCTCAAAATGAAACGTTACTTCAATGATGTATTTGTTGGAGTACATAGCGTTTGAACGTAGAAAACTGCAATACAGAGATGAAGCCGCAAGTTGGGCAGATACAAGTGAGGTTAAAATAGGAATCAACAATATACAATGTACATTGCATTTGAACGACACAACAAATACACAAGGAATAAGTTCATGAAGCTTATAGGTGTGGCTATGTCGTAGATCACGATGAATTGAACTTGAGCATACAAGTTCGAGATGAATATGAAGACTCATTATTTACGCTAATTCGCCTTTGCTGGTTGTAGATTTTCTTAGGACTTGTGTTGTGATTTTTGAGAAGAAATTTGTGCACTGCTCTGAAGGTTGATTTTGCGAGACTGCCCCTATAGCCTGTTTTGGGGTGCTTAATATAGGCAAAGAAATACGTCTGTGTAAAAAAAACCATGTGTTTTCCATTAACCCCGGTCAAGTTATTCTGACACCAGCTTC
>VCCN01007177.1:2775329-2785543 GCA_006491835.1 Architeuthis dux
GAGATCATTATTGTTTTTAATTCTTTCATTTATTCTTTTGTGGGGTGCGGACCGCAGTTTCGAACTGGTTTCATTACAAACGCATATTTGAGAATAAACAGTTGAATAAACATATTCAGGGCCTCTAGTTAGTACACGTATTTCTTTATTGGCTGATTGAGTGTGTGTGAAGCGAGTATGTGTGATTGTGTGGGCGGGTTAGTGCAGGGTGTGGGGGAGGTGTGATATATGACTCTTATTCGTTAGGATGTCAGTAGTGGGATGTTTATCAGGTTTACTGATGAATCAGAGATTAATATCACTGTGTGTATGTGTGAGTGCGTGTGTGAGTGCGTGTGCATATTAGGAAGTGTGAGTCAGAGTTATGTATGTGTGTGTGATTGTGTTCTGTGTAAGTGTGTGGAGGGGTGAACGTGTGTGAATAGAACTAGTGTGTGAGTAAGTTTGTGTATGTGTGTGAGTGCGAGTGGGTGTATGAAAGTGTGAGTATGTGTGTGCGTAATAATGGGTGTGTGTGGAGTTGATATGTTAATCATATATGGAGTGGTTCACCGTATGCATAACATTTGTAAGTCAGGTTCACTACGGTGTGTATATATCCCTCAAAAACAATGGTACATATATATACCCATAATTGGTATAATATACATATACAGAATAGAAATAAAAATAAACATAAAAACAAATATACAAATATGTAAAGTAATTACCACAGAATTATACAAGCCTGTTAGACAAAGTGCAGCCGAATTATACAAAAAACAACTATATATAGCGAAGTTCGTGTGTATAGGTGAGACATAGGTAATTATGAGATCCGTAATGTACAGTGCTTTTGATGTCTACCACGTTTTTTATCAAGGTAATGGGATATCCATTGCATTCGTTATTATTGCAACCAATACAACTTGAGTCTGTCATTAGGAATAGACATCCTGTTTAGAGGTGTGTGTAGTCCTTGGTAATTCAGCTGATGATGATGATATATATATTGCCTACAAAACCGCCGAGGTGACTGGAGCATTGGTAAGATGTCGGACTGTTGACCCAGACGTCCGGTTTCAATCCTGGCTCGAGGCACCAAGGTACTTATAGTCAGTAGCCACACTGATGAGTCCTAAGACGACGAAACAGCGCTGTATGTGGATTTGACAATATATATAATTACATTATCTATATCTCATATATATATCATCATCATCATCATCAGCCGTCATGAGTCCACTGCTGGATAAAGGTCCTTCGCATCTACTTCCATGATGACCTAGAGTGTACTACCCTCTGCCATGTCTTACCGGCAAACCTTTCTATCTCATCCCTCCATCTAGTGTCTGTTTTTCCTACTACGCTTACTGCCCCAAGGGCACCAATCGGTTAGTCTTTTACCCCATCTATTGTCATCTCTTCTTGCTAGGTGACCAGCCCATCTCCATTTTTGCTGCTTAATTATTTGTATAATATCCTTCACTCTAGTCCTCCCTCTCATCCATGTTGATCTTTTTCTATCGCGTAGAGTTATTTCTAGTATTGCTCTTTCCATGGTTCTCTGTGCGATTTTAAGTTGGCTTTCAGTTCGTTTTGTTAATTTACATGTTTCGCATCCGTAAGTCATGGCTGATATTATGCAACCATTGTAAACCTTTCGCTTTAAGCACATTGGCAAGGTGCTCTTCAAAATATCTCTATTCATACTAAATGCTCTCCAACCTATCGTTATGCGTCATTTTATTTCGCTGTCATGGTCTTTAACTTTATTACCTGTCCTAGGTAGATGTATTCATCAACCTCTTCTATAGCCTCTCTCTTTCTGATCTTTTTGGGGACTTTATCGTTGTACATTACTTTTGTCTCTGTTCTGTTCTTCTTTAAGCCTACTTGATTACTTTCTCTATTTAGATCTGTCAGCATGTTTTGTAATTCTTCGGCTTCTTCTGACGTCATAGAAACGTCATCGGCGAATCTCAAGTGGCTTAAGTATTCTCCATCTATATTTATTCCCATTCCCACCCAATCAGTTTTCCGAAAGATGCTTTTAAGCCTCACTGTAAATAGTTTAGGTTATACTGTAAATAATTGCCTTACTCCTTTATCTTGTTTGTATCTTTATGCAATCTAAGTATTGCAATGCCATTTTCGTATATGTTTTGGATGATTTGTATGTACTTCTCGTTAACTCCTTGTTCTTGCATTGCGTTGAAGACTGCCGTGTGTTCTACCGAGTCAAATGCTTTCTCATAATCTACAAAGGCCAAACAGAGTGGTTTGTTGTATTCTAAGGATTTTTCGAGTAGTTGATTTATTGCATGTATCTGACCGGCATCGGTCATTCTCAAGAATAGTTTCAAAGTCCGACTATAATAATAATACTACTGGTAATGAAAGGTTTAAATAGTATTGGTTAAATTCAAAATTAAGAACGCTGGTGTATGAAACTAACAGAAGAATCAGGGTACATATACAATCAAGTATACATTTTTAAGATCATTACTCACCTGAAAATTCACTACTAAATGTGAAACAAATTTGTCGTGAGCACTCCATAAACTTATTATATCATACAAGCTCTATTTTAATAAATATTGTATAATATTCTTCACTCTAGTCCCCCCTCTGATCCATGTTGATCTTTTTCTATCTCGTAAAGTTATTCCTAGCATTGCTCTTTGCATGGCTCTCTGTGCGATTTTAAGTTGTTTTTTTTTTAATAAATATTGAGCACTATTATTATAAATACCACATCATAATAATATTTTATTAGTATTACCACGATGAGAATATATATATTTATATATATTTCGTTGACCCTTTGCCTGCTCATGTCTATCAAAAGAAACGTATTTTCTTATCTTATATGCACAAACAAAAGCCTATTTACTATCTTTTATGATCACTTTGTTTTTATACATATATATGAAACTTTATATACATTGCAATATATACAAGTATACACATATACACACAGACATATATATGTGTATACCTGTGTATATTTCAATGTAGGTAAAGTTTCAAATATACGTATAAAAACAAAGTGATCACAAAGAACAGTAAATAGGCTTTTGTTTGTGCATATACGATAAGAAAATATGTTTCTTTTGATAGACATGAGCATGCAAAGGGTCAAAGAAATAAATATACACCGTTTTTATAGATAAGAGTAAAACAGGTTACACCCTGTAATGGTTCAACTATGGTAGATTGCAATGTCCTCCTTGACACGCTTTGCGCAGATTTGATTCGGCAAAGGTGATGACTTTTTAAGCAGCTAAAGGAATCTACTTTGCACAGCTTCGTTTGCCCGTCTTAAAGACATCCTACCGTCCCTAATATAGATGGAATCTATTTTCGATGACAGTGTTATGATGCAAAGCGTCCGTCTCTTACGAGACAACTCCCAATGGAGTATGGAGCCCGGTGACGAAGACCCGGTTTCTGTTGCACGTGTCAGCTCAGTGATCCTTGCAAGTTTCAAGTCTGGTCGAGACCATGACTTTATTGCTACAGGCTTTTATGCCCACTCCCTTGGCAGGATCCACCCTAATCACACAGCTCAGAGAGTACTCAATCAGCTGCTGAGTGCACATGGAGGTTTGTCCTAATGACGAGTTTTCCACATTCTTCGCTCATACCGGGAATCGAACCCAAGACCTTCTGTGTGTGAAGCTGAAGTGCTAACCATTACACCACCCGAGCGGACGCATTATGCCGTAAATAAATAGAAATTAATTCTTCAAACTTGATCGCTTAAGTTGAAACCATATAAAGTTTGCTGCTAATCACAATATCACACGAAAGCAAGCCTGGCTTCTGCAGTGTCAAACTCTGGTCGAAAGGGCCATAGCGTTAAAAGGGTTAATTGTCTAAGTGGTCCTCAATCACCGGGTTGCGGACCGGTGCTGGGCCACAACACATGAGCTACTAGGCCGCGAGAAAACAATGTGATTTGGCGATATTTCTTTGTAAAATAAAAACAAATTTCATTTTCTTGGATCTTAATATGCGTTAGATAAACCCTTTTAGAAACGGATTTGAGTGGATTAGCCATTTATAAGTGACTTATAGTTGACTTATAACCTGATCGTGATTAAGTCGGCCGTGCCGCAAGAATATTGTCAACAAGACAATGGCTGCTTCAGGGTCAAACTCCACTCCCAACTTCTATTCCGACTGAAGATGATTGCTGCAACTTTCGTATTGTATATATAATAAATGAAGAATTATAAAAATATATTTTTTTGTATAAATGTATTTATTTATCTGTATGATACATTTTCGTTAATATCGAAGACTTGTTAATTTAGCCCAGTCAATAAGACAGCCTCCTGACAATCAGTTGTCCGTGAGTTCAAATCACAGTAGGGAAATGTGAATTCTACATATCGGTTCACACGCCTAATTTTGATGAGTATTGATCTTGTTGTTCTTGTTACGGTAGGAAAACAAAGTCAACTCCAGACTTTGTAGTAGATGTTTGACAAAAGACAGTTCCGGTTAGTTACTCAATAAAAACCGTCACGCAAACCAATGTCCAATGTCTTTTGGCAGCATGAAGTGTTGGGGATGATTAATTAGAAAAATTGGAAAAAGGGGTGATCAATGAATAAGTTACTTCTCTCGCCTTTTGTTGGTCGGCGATCACCAAAAAGTCCGAATTTTCAACAAAAAAAAAACAAAAACAAGCGTGAACACAACCGGGCAAAAACTTGGGACCAATTTAGCATAAACTTACATTGTAAATTGAACCCTCCCACTAAAAACCTATTTTGGGGTGGAATTTTCAAAAAACCAAGAAAAAACGTTTTCATAATAGGAGTAATTGTTAAAATTTTCAGTCCTCTAGCTCCATTGGTGCGTCCTGTACGCGTGACACAGACACAAGCAGCCAGCCAGAATCACTCAAAAACTGAAGAAACCTATGCTGCCCCATGTTGACAGTTTTGGTTGACAGTTTTTAACCCACCAATAAATTAGCCATCGATATACACAGTGGTGCAGCCTTGCGTTCCCCCACTTCTTGTTTTTTTATAGTTTAGTGCAGGCATGGGCAACCCTTTTCGAGCAGCGGGCCGCATCAGATATTGCTAATCATAAACCATCAGAATAACTTTTAGAATGTTAGGAACATGTTTTGCTAACAACATATCTTGCATGCACCATTGCGCTGAGCTTTGTTTCCCTTTTAGAAAAAAGCGTATTTGGGTTTCCGATCTGTTTCATTAGTGTTTCAATGTTAAGCTTTCTGATATCTCCTTTAAATTTATCATAGCCGGAATGTTTAGTTGTGTAATGACTCTTAACGTTAAATTCTTTAAATGCGGAGTGGGATTCAGAACATATTAGACACCTTGGTCTGTTTTTTTTACTTAAGCAATCATTTGTCCACTTATCCAAGAATTTTCTCATTTCTTCAAAACATCTTACCTTTTTCTTAGAGGAAAATGTAATACAACGTTGTTTTCATCATGGAATTAAGTGTGCCATTCAGAAAGTCTAAAGGGCCACATGTGGCCCGCGTGCCGCAGTTTGCCCATGTCTGGTTTAGTGCATACACATTGCCGGGGCAACTACTGGTTCTTTCATTTAAACTGAGTACTTCTTTCACATTTTTGCGAAAACCAGATTGTGATTCATGACGTCAGTCGGATTTTAAAATCCTTGCTCATACTCGTATGTACACGAAATCTCACATACGCACAAGCGTACACATGCACACACACGTGTACGCATATGCGCATACACATTCGTGTGTGAACTCAGGTAATTTAGAAACAAAGGTTACTGTGCGCATAGCCAAGTTCCCCTTAAAAACTCTTCTCAGGTTCGAGCCCCCCCTGTCAAACAGTGACCCGAACAGATAGACAGAAATGTAATTATTATTATTTCAGTTTATGACCTACTTCAAAAGTGCTAGGGTCCCAAGAAATCGAGAGTTCAATCTCTGAGTCGGGTAATGTAGGAATGTACACCGCTTCAGTGTGCAGGTCGGCATCATCAGACAATAATTGGCAGTTACCGGACTTGACATGTAAAGGAACGAGTAATAATATACCCTCATGCATCAAGTAAAACGTTCTGTTAAAAGTTCATTGGGAGGATACTGAATGCGAGACACCCGAGGAAGGTTGGAAGGTAGAACGGCCAGGATGTAATAAAGACGATAAAACACCCGGAAATAATCATTGTATAGTATTAGATTAATTTGTCTCCCCACGAGGTCAAGTTTGACACAAGGTCGGTTTAAATTGGGTCTAAAGAACACAGGTACGGGTGGGCAATGACAAAATCGCTCAGTCTAGTGTCACGAAGGCGTCAGGGCGAACTCGACCCTCCCCTTTTGGTGTAATGGAGAGGCGCTGCCCGGGCATGGGTGTCCACTAGGGGCGGGGGGAGGTAAAACGGGACATTTTACCCTACCTACCTGTATCTGGCCTTCTCATCGAGGGCAAGGGGATTTGAAAGTTGGAACCTTACAGACAATAAAGATAATGGTGCAGTACAATTGTTTTAGGTAACCCCAACTCAATGTCCACGTACAAAAAGACTGTGTATTATTATTCGCTGGGTTTCCAATATAGCCTTTTGCCGCCCGCCCCCCCCCTGAAAAAGTAACAGCGGGTGCCCAAGGCCCCGGGGCAAATGATCCCCCAAGACTGACCAAGAATGAGGTAACAGGACGAATCCTTGGCCATAGTACATTTCTTTCTGACTTATTATTCATTTTGTTCATATTTTACTTATCTTAAGATATACATCGTTGAGACAGTCAAGTGTGGGTGATTAATATTTACTCCATTATTTACAAACGTAGCCCAAGTTATAATTTAAATACTTACTGTGACAGACATTTCAATTCTGGATGTAGGTAAATGATATCAAATCATGTGATATATTTTTAATAGCAACGACTGCCCCCCCCCTTTTTGTATTCGTTTAGACCAGTGATTCCCAACCGGGGTGGGCTAGGGGGTAATCCAAGGGGGCGGGGGAGTAAGGCTATTAGGTAAAAATAAAAGTCTAGTCTAGAGATAGGGTTTTCTGCGCTTATATCTAACAAAGTCGAAAGCTTGAAATAAGTTACGAGTTGAGAATGATTTAATATGTGATGTCTCACTAACAGACCCAGAAATCGAATAACTATTGATTTTCGCTTGTCTTCTTTGAGTAACAAATACACAGCAGAAACCGTTGTACGGAAGTGAGGCTTCGAAGCATGTCGTTACTTCCCTTGTGAAGGTTGTTAACTAGCTTTCTTTGATATTTTAATGACGATTTGTTTGTGCTTTCATTAAGGTTTTTTTTGGGGGGGGGGGCACGCGGGGCTACCCGAAGGTGCGTATCTGTCCGCCATTAAAATATCAAAGAATCCTCACAAGGGAAGTAACCGAATACTTTGAAGCCTCACTTCCATACAACGGACTGAGAGTAACCGTCCCATTTACCATACAGTTACATTATAAATAGAACCCCCCTCGCAAATTCGTCATGTTACCTCATTCTTGGTCATTTTTTTTCTAAAAACTAACAACTTCTAGGAAGATTGTTAGGGTATACCGGATTAAAAGCATAAAAGATTGCTGTACAAAAACAAATTGTTTCTATTTTCTTTCGACTTTGTTAGATCTTAGTTTTTAGAGAAACATTTTTTTAAAACGATTTACGAGGTGTTTCTATTTACAGTGTAACTATAATGATCAAGTGGGAACTTACTTTACGCCATTTTCACGGAGATAATTCATCTAAGGCGTATCTCCTAATTGCGATAAAAAGCAACTGAATTTAATACTGACCAGGCTCTACGTTGCTTAACTTCGGTGATCGTACGAGAACCGTATCCAATGTGATTTGGCCGTAACCTGCTCTGTAATGCAAACGATAATACAAGATCTCAAATTTAAGTCTCGGGATCACTGTGAATTCATGACAAGTCAGACCCTGACGATTTTTATTAGTTTACAGATTTAATAAAAGCGAAATTTAACGACATTAAAGGCTTTATTTGTCACCCTAGCAAATGTCAGTGTTGGTGATTTAATGTACTATGTTGCACAACGAATAATTGAGCACAACGTCTCGCTTACTTTAGCTGTATTATGTTGTAAAGAATTTGCTGATGCAAATAAAACAACAATCTTTCAAACGGCAAAGAAAAATACAATGATTAAGTTAAAATGATGCCATCAAAACAACTGCTCGTCAAACATTGTTTGTATGTATGTATGTATGAGTTCTAGGACAACTGCCACCTGGATAATTCCCCCTGGATATTATCCCCCGGATATTCGCCGCCTGACAATAGCACAGCAACTGTAAAGTCAAAGTTAAAGTTTGTGGAAATGAAGTAAGAACTTGGAGAAAAAGGAAGACTCGAAACTTGGTTTATAAAAATATGATGATATATTTTTATTTGCATCGAATACATTGAGCCGTGTCGGAGGATGAAGTGTGGGAGAGAGATAATGAGAGCCGACAGACTGTTCCCAACAGGGGAACTGGCCCCCGTGCTCTCAAGCCCAGCTGCGGTGTCCCGTGTTTCTCTCCTCTTTTCGAGGGACTCTATGCCGCTTTTATCGGGTTCGGACACCCACACCGCAAACAAAAGGCAGAAAACTCCCAACTTCAATCTAAAAAAGTAACTGTAAAAATAAACTGAGACATAATAGACACCCAATCTGCTTTGGCTCTATTAATACCACCACGATGAAAGATCCTTTAAAACTCGTTGAATGCCTTTCTCAATGTAAAAAGCTAAACCGGCATGTAACCTTCTTCCAAGAAACCCATTTCACCGGAAACCACACCCTGAAACTTGATGAATTGTTAAAAGGTTGAACATTTATAAATTGTGTCCTTAAATCAAAGTCTCATGAAGGTGTTGGCATATCATTGTCATCCGGTGCTAAAGTAGTAGACAAAGAAAATGTCATGGATGGGAGAATTCTTCTTGTGCGTGCTAATTAATTCTAGGATCCATAGACTTTGGACTGTGTACTTGAAGTTTTCTTCGTAAGATGCTGAATACTTAGCTTCACGTTTTAAGCTGTAACTTTTTAAGCCCAATAGCTACGTTGGAAAGCTGAGGAAATTCTCTTTCCAACGATATATATATATATATATGTATATATCTCCTTCATTAACTATATCCACAATTTTGTCTATAAAGTATACAGACACTTCCTTGTAAAATCCTGAAATACCTATAAATTAATGTTTTAGGGTAAAATAAAGTAGATTTTAAAGTACTCAGATATGTCAACTGGAAGACGAGATATGAAATTCTGTTTTGTTGTTGTATGCTGGCGACCATTTTGTTTTATACAAATGAGGTAGTTCTTCCCAACTTTTTTCTTGGGAACATCTTTTTTCTGAAAGAGAACATCCTAAGGAACATTTTGGTATCCTAAAAGTAGAATCATGGGGGGGGGGCACGGTAGCCCCTGCTGCCCCCCGGACCATTCTTGTGCTTGCGAAAATCTCGACCATTCGTCTATCATTATTAAGTGCATATGCTCCCTGTGAAAATAAGGCTGAATCAACAAAACAGGCCTTTTATAACATGTTCCGTAAAACAGTCATAAAAACCCAAATAAAATAGCTATAAAATTCTTATTGGTGCAGACATGAATGCCACCATTGGAAACGATTCTAATAACAAATGGACATATCTTGGAAAATTTAATGATGATCTCTAAACAATATCAATGGCACAAAAACACTCTCATTATGTCAAGATATCAAACGTTTTATCCTGAACTCCCTATTTGCCACACGGAAACACCATCGTCACACCTGGTACTCTCAAACGGGACTTTCAAAAAGAGTTGATTACATAATGGCTGACTGGCATATCAAATGTGTTGTAACAAACTGTATAGTGTATCGCGGTGCGAGTATTCAATTCAAACCATAGGATGCTAGCCTTCCATTGTAATTACCCATCAAAAAGCCTTTGAAACAAAATTATTTAACACACAGATAAAACCACAAAAGCCTCTCATCCTAATCTTAATTGATTGATTGATCTGTTTAGCGTCATATCAACCATTAGTGGGTCATTTATGCCGAAATCAGTTTAAAATTCCGAAATTCGGAGGTTTTCTTTTTAACTAGAGTCTTGCGACCCTGGTGAAAGGTTCTTTTTTTTAAAACTAGAGTCTTGTGACTTTGGTAAAAGGTTATTCTTTTAACTAGAGTCTTGCGACCCTGGTGAAATGTTC
>VCCN01007177.1:2865619-2876327 GCA_006491835.1 Architeuthis dux
AGCAGCCGATATTCAAAACGAAAGTCATTTTACGTTTTTCCCTTAGAACTACTTTCTGGTGGTGGGGGAAAGGTAGCTAATCGGTCTGGTCACATATTTATTAATTTATTTTTTGTTTCATAGACGAGGAATAAAAGGCGTTGAAATTTACAAAGTAAAGAATACAATTTGGAATGTTTCAGTTCTAGTGTTAACACGTTTGTTTAGTTACATTTATCGATAAAAGGAAGGATTTACTTACAATTTTTCGATACTCTCGTCGTAATAATAATAATTATTATTGTTATTACGGTGTGGTATTTATAACAATAGTGCTCAATATTAGTTCAAATAGAGCTTGTATAATATAACAATATTATAGTATATCCACGACAAATCTGTTTCTCACTTATTAATGAATATATAATATGAATGACCTTATGATATTGCGTCAATGTAATAATACTTATACTCATTAGGTTCTAGTTTTTGTCCTAATATTTGCCTAAGTAATTTGCCAATTAAGAGAAGCTAATCCGGGTGAGGTTGTTGCTCAGAGGTTGAAGCAAAGAGGAAAAGGAAGGAAGTAGCAGTTTATGATACAGGTTCGAATCCAGGAAACAGCTTGGGGGAACAATCAGGATTTGGACGAATCGACTTTTATTTTTATTCCCGAGAATTTTGACTTGCTTTTTGGTTCGAGCACAACGTAATAGCGACCAAGTTTTGGTGCCTCGATCTTTATAAATTGGTTGGTTCCAGGCTGCTTGGACTTCCACTGAGCGTTCTTCCTTCTTCGCAATTTGCCATAATGCACAGACATCACCATTTCCCCGCTGCCAGAGTAAGACACTATTTTCATTTCTTTCACCGGGACTTTTAACTTCAACTGTAAAACGACCTTCTGGTCCTCATCAGCACTCAGATCCGAGAGAAGCGACCCGGGATGGATATTCCGCACGTAGCTACCGATTTCGCAGACTTTGACGCCGACGTATTCAAAGGCAGCAGCCACTGATTCGACGTCAAATCCCAAATCGTAAGCGGCTTTGGTCATATCGCAAGCTCCCTCTTCAAAATCGGTTTCTGGATGCCAGTAGAACCTATTGGCGTGAACCATTGTCTGAAAGACCTTCTTGATGTTCCAGCCTTCCATATTGGACAGCAAGCAGGCGAACCGATTGTAAACCCCACTCGAATAGTGAACGTCTAGACCATTCACAAACTGTGAAGCATCCGTGATGGATTTGCCGTCCTGGTCTTGCTCGCAAAGTAGTCGCACTGGCTTTTTGGCGATTTGATCGCCGCTGACCCAGTCCGGTTTATCGAACAGATAAAATTCGGCTGCCTCACCAGCCACGTCGGAGAAAGCTTCGTTGATGCCGCCCGATTGGCCTCGGTAGATAAGAAACGAATGTTCGTCGGTGAAACAATGTGAGATTTCATGAGACATCACATCCAGACCAACCAGAGGAAAGAAGTCGCCAGCGCCGTCGCCGAACGTGAAATTCCTGCCATTGTAGACAGCCGACACTT
This sequence comes from Architeuthis dux, assembly GCA_006491835.1. Taxonomy (NCBI): domain Eukaryota; kingdom Metazoa; phylum Mollusca; class Cephalopoda; order Oegopsida; family Architeuthidae; genus Architeuthis; species Architeuthis dux. Next base: position 2,867,135 of record VCCN01007177.1, read on the forward strand.
CACTGTGGCCGTAATGGACACGTAGGACAAGCGGAAGTTCCTTTTTGGGACTCACATGGGCCCATTCCATGTACATCTTGTGGACAACCCCACCGTAGAAAAGAGCATCGCTGGCTGGTGAATAAGCCCCGTTTATTTCGTCGCTGGGTCCGCGACTGCAAGACACGTGGTACACAGCCCGTCTCTCATTGTTCAAGTATTTGCTACCATTGAGGTTTATGACGCGTATGACATCGTTCTCGTAAGCGCAGTCATCGCCTTTTTTGCGAACGTCCAGATAAGGCAAGATGTCTCCGTACTTACGCTGCCCAATCTTTTTATTCCCACCGATGGCTCCCATCTGATAGAGTCGACGAGTTGTCTCCAGCATGTTCCATTTATCCAATATCTCGCCATTCTGTGCATCGATCATAAAACAAGGCCGATAACTCTTGTCTCCGGATTCTGCATAATACAAAACACGGTAAACGAGCCGGGCTGTTTTATTCGGCAATAAATAGATCTCCAGACGTGGTTCGTCACTGTCGATGCGAGCGCCTTCGACAGGGAATCCGCCGTTAGCGATACCTATCTGAAGAGCTTCTTCGCGTGAGAGGTTCGGTGTTGTGGACTCTACATCGCTCTCAATGTCTTCGGCAATCTTACCTGTTACTTGGCCTGTGTAGCTGTTCGAATCAATGTCTGTTTCGACGGTCAGCGTCGCATCAAATACTGGGATGCCTTCGTAGGTTTCTTGGTACCGAATGACGTGCGTAGCTTGGACACTGTCAGCCACATCGGTGAAGACAAGTCCTTCTTTGTTGGTCAGTCCGAGAAGGTCGCGAGTCGTGAAGCCAAGATCTGCGGCTCTCTTGTCGATGCTGGTTAAAAAGTCCATGTTGGATAGGAAGGCATCTCTTGCCTGTCTCCAATGAGCTGTCCACACACACGCAGGTAAAATGAACGCTGGAAATAGCAAAAGAAAAGAAGTGAGTCATTGATTGTCTATAACTTTGAGAAGAGTCATTGCCATTTCAACTTGTTTTATTTTTATTAGATGAAGTATTATAAATCATTATTATTCTAAAACTTTTGTGACTACTTTTTACCTTCTTCTTAATTCATTAGTTGCTTTTGATCGCAACTTTTTGCTCTACCTAAGGCTTATTCTTTATTTTCTGATCAACGCTATGTATGTAGTATAACCAGTTGCCCATGTCAATATGCAAACGACACACCGGTCTCCAAAGATGCATTTCTTTTAGATGATGAACGTTTCATTCCAGGTGGGATGATCGACTGGGACTTAAAGGAAGATCACGGAACAGAATAACCCGTAGAAAGAAATAAACAGTTGGTCCATACAGGAAAAAGGTTCTCCCACGTTGTCGGAGAGAAAGAGTCCAGTCGTTTCACGGGAAAATGGGTTCTTTTTATTTCTGTTGATACACATCGATGCAGGGCAGGTTCGCAGATCAATCAGGGTATGGCATTCTGTTTTGTTGAAATCCTAATAAGTTGTTTAAGGTCTGTTTCTAGTTACCCTGAAAGACTGACGATAATGATGATGATCATAGTAGCCGTAATCAGGCATTCTCTTCTTCCATCCACTATCTGGAGTGGATCGCCGACCTGAGATGTTCACCCTTTAGCTGCCAGGCCTGATTCAGGATTTGAATAGACGGCGCACCCCATAAAATACTCAAAGCTGATTGGTCGAACGCATTCTCTTTCTTCCCTTACTTCTCTTGTGACCTCGGTCAGCCGTTTGACCCATATTCTGGCCCAGAATATGATACCACTCCCACCGCGCGCAAAACCAATTACTATCAGCCCAAAACGCCAGTCGTTTGTACCCTCTTTCCATCTAGTAGTAAACGAACACATGACCAGAATGTATTTCATTACATGTACTCACTGCCGGAGGGAAATCGGCATGACTAATAAATCGATGACGGTAAAAAGTAGTCACAAAAAATAAAAAAAATAATAATGATTTCAACTTTTGTTCGAACAATCTAATCTCTTCTTTCCATTCTTTGATATTAACTCGGCGTTTCGGCCGATTTATTGTTCGGCCTTCTTCGAGTGTAATCGTAATATCCTTAAGGAAAGAGAGCCTCTCTGGAAATCGTATAACCTATTTACAAGAGTTGCGGTTAACTTTTAAATTTTCTGTCTGATAATGTTAATACTGTTTTAAATTGTGTTAACGGATATTACATATTACACCTGAAAAAGGCCAAAGAATGGATCGGCCGAAACGTCGAGTTAACATCAAAGATGGAAAGAAGTGATTGGAATGTCCGAACAAAAGAAAAGAAATGAGTCTTTGATATCTACTTCGTAACCAGTATCTTTTCCTTCGTTGTTTCGATCGATAACGTTTCAGTCGGTTGGCTTTCCGACCTTCCTCAGGTGTATCCAGTGATCTGTCAATCACTTTTTCTTACCTTACTTTACTTATACCTTTTCAGATATCCGAGCGACAAAAATTCATCTGACATTGTAAAATGAAGATTAATGAATGTGACATACGCCCGAGGAAGACCGGAGACTCCACCGACCGAAACGTAACGATCAAAACAACATAAGTGAAGATAATAACACTATGCAACCTTTTCTACTTTAGTTTTTTGTTTTTGCGTAATAAGTGTTATTTTCTGATTGCTTATGTCTAAAAAGTATAGAAAATGTTAATTATTTTCTGCAACTTTGCTTTTGGAACCAGGGCAGTGATAATTTGAAATCTACTTATTTCCGGCGAATTTGCACATTTTTAATCACATAAACTACGAAAAACTACATATAAATATCACTGTCCTGGTCACAAAAGCAACGTTTGAAGCAATTTTCTATAATTATTACACATAAACAATCAGAAAATAACACTAACTACCCAGGGACGGCGTAATCTAAATGAATGAATGGAATGAATGGCCTCTGTTCTGTCTCTACAGACAATGGGACACCCCACAGGGGCGCATGCCTGGGCGAAGTGTATGAAGGTCCTGGGATGCCCAGTCGTTAGAATTCCCCTCTCGACCTTGCTGATGTAATCCAAAGGAAAGCAGAGGGCGATACGTCTGGCATCAGATTTGCTGCAGGAGCTGCCGGAAGGACGTCAAATTGGGCGTCAAACCGCCTTAAGGGGGCTCCACTCCCTGGTTTGGAACCAGAGTTGTCCTTCTCCTAGACTGGTTGCCTTCTAAATGATTCATCGAATAAAAGTTCCAGGCTAATATATAGTGCAATGCTTAAAAGGAAGATCTTTAGCGCCAGTATTTAGAAGTGAGTGTGTTCCGACAGAGTTCTTTGGCTCTTTTCGTCTTGGCAGACGGTCTTAGCAGCTTCATGAGCTGCACTGCCTTGGCGCTTGGTGTGGAGGATGTGCTGTGCCCAAAGGACAGGAGATACGTTTGGTACCTCCCTAGCTAGTTACAGCACCTGGTATTCCCAGACGGTCACCCATCTAGATTCTGACCAGGCTCGACACGACTTCGGTTATCGTGTGAGAACCAGTGTATCCAACGCGATTTGGTCATAACAAGACTAGACAGGGTAAATAGCCCAACCATCTAAGAAACTGCCTAATCTAACTTTTTAAAGCTGAAATTGTGACTTTGGGTCATGAGGTTCAATTTAAGACCGGGCAACATTTCGAGAAGTCACATGATTGATGCCGTCATCAAAAGGGCTTGAATTTTCTTGAAAACGTTGGTATCTTCGGACCTGTTGGTCACAATCAGATACAAATTCCATATCTAGATAGAGCGAAGTAAGACCTATCAAATGACAACATTTCGAGAAATAACCGTAAGTCACATGAATGACGACGTCATCAAAAAGGCCTAAATCTTCAACTTCCATATCTAGATAGAGCGAAGTAAGACCTATCAAATGACAGCATTTCCAGAAATAACCGGAAGTCACATGCATGATGACGTCATCAAAAGGGCGTAAATCTTCTTCAAAATGTTAATATCTTCGGACTACAAGTCACAACCAGATACAAATTGCATATCTAGATAGAGCGAAGTAAGACCTATCAAATGGTGTATAGTTTGACAAAATACGACAGAATTCTCATTTTTAGATTATGAAGTCATCATTTTACTCTGTAGATTCAGTTATTCTTAACAGTAAACAACATATTCTGTCGGTGTAAAGTTTAAGTTTTTGTTAATATAGGGTATAAAGGTATGAAGTAGTGTCGCAGCCAGTCATTGCATGGATAGCAGGAAGAGCGAGACATATTTTTGGCCCAAGAAACGTATAGATGGCATTAATGTTGGCATATTATAATAGTAATTCAAATACCATCTCTGCTGTATGTTGCATTTCTTTGCAAGCCCATATTAACGGAATGAGAACATCCGTATCTTTTGAGACCATCACAATGTCACTCTCTACCAACAAGATATGGAGAGCAAGACGCGTGTCAGCTTCTTCATGGTTGCACTTATGAAGCATGAAACTGCCCTTTTTGTAACTGAATATGCTGTATCTCCAGCCGTAGATATGTGTGGATGGTACGGTAAGCTTATACCAAGGAGGCGTATGAGCTCTTCCTTGTTTTCTCCGCTATTCAGAAAATCTCGTAATATGCCTCCTTGCAATATATGCTAGTCGAATTCTCAAATCCTGACACTTGCTCTTGATTCCCCTCTTTCTTCTCTTGTTCCAGCCTTAATGCTGTCCTATCTGTATGTGTCATTGTTTAGCTCCAACTGGATTTCCTCTGAGTCTTTAGGTGGGGTAAAGAACTGTACCAAACTCTTCAACCATTCACGGTAAGTTCTCTATAGTCGCAGCGAACAAATTGCAGCCTGACCATCGATGAACCATGAGCAGTCTTTTCGTGTCTCTTCACAAACTCAGTGATGCCTTGACCGACTGCCCGAGGGATGCATTGGTTGTAGCTAAAGCTAACGGCATTGTTGTTATTGTTTATTGAAATGCCTCTTAAGGGCTGACAGATTTCGCAATGATCAGACGAAATGCTTGGTGGTCTTCTTGTAGTAAAGACTCTGATTTTTGTGTTTGTTTTTCTTCTTTTCGGGGCCATCTTTCAGCTTCACCCTTTTGATTGGCTCAAACAATACTTTGCCGCTGCTTTTGAGTCATTAGCTGACAAAGGTCTTAAACAAGGCATTTCAGGTAGTTGATCACATATCTCACTACAACTCTTTTTATTTCTGCAACAGTATGAAAACATTTTGGTGAACATGTGTCAAAGGGATTGACACTGTAATTCTTTAGCTGGAGCTTCATACCTTTTACATGATCTACATGATTCTTTTTCCCACCTGGAGTTAGTTCCCTGTGTTTGGAGGTTGTTTTAAACAATACTTCCGCTCCCTAAACAATACTTCCTCCCAAACCCTTCACTCTAAGTTCTTCGAAAGCCGGATGAAGATCTGATCCAGCATATCCCTCTCAGATTGGAGATGTCGCTCTATGTTCTCTTCTCTTAAACTGATACAATTGCAAGCCTCTTTGAGATAGGGAATGGTCATGCTTGCTTCAGAGCTATCATCTGCTTTGGTTAGATTTGTAAGTAGACATTCAAATCCTGATGAATTGATAACTTTCTCAATTGTACTTGAGCTTGGTTCTTTCCTTATAGCAAAGACAGCAATTGTTGGTAGGACAAGCTGTTATTTCCACGACCTTGTGCGGATTTCACCAACTGCGTATCAGACAAAGGGTATCAACGCATTATCTATGGACTCTCACGCATCTATAGTAGCGACGTCCTTAAAAATGCCTGATCTGCTGATCCCGAGGCTATCATGTCTGAGTCAATGCACCATTGCTTGTATTCTATCCAACTCTGCCGTTTGAAGAGCAGTTTCTGTCTAATACGCAGTTGATGAAATCCGCACATCAGCAAGGTTACGTTTTGGTACAGATCTTTATTCTTCCGGAGGATATGACATAGTTTTAACTTTTTCATTAGAATAAATAAATATGTATGAAATATCTAGATCTACCATGATGTCCAGCAAAAAGGTCAAGGTTTTCTTTACATACGGGTTATTCTGGCGGCTCTGAAGTTATTGACAAATGCTCTTGAATGCAATTGTACAGTTGGAGACCATCTTATTGAAAGACGTCGCGGAGCCAAGTAAAGGTCATTCTTCATCCAATCTATAAGGCAGAGGCCATGCAGCAGACCATGCTACATCTTGTTAAAAACAAGTATCAAGTTCCTCACGTGAATTCTCACCGTCGCTATAATTTGCCATAGGTGGAGGTTCAACACTTTCCCCAATATAGTACGGTGCTGGTTCTCACTGTCTACGCTCTCAAAGATATCAAGTTGTCGTTCCATTTGTGACCTGATTTGAGTCATATATTCTTTCTCGTCTTTAGTTGGTAATAGAAACAAAGTCTTGATTTTTTATCGTGATTCCTGCAGCTGTTATTATTTGTTGCATTCCATCGTTGTTGTCTAGAGTATTATGCGTACAAACTCCTTTGCGCATTTTTGACAAAGGCAGCTGTCTCGAAGAGACCATTCTTGACCATACCATGTTTTGCGTTGTTATGTCTTGATAAGAAATGGCGTGATGGCATATTGTGCAGCATATTTGCAACTTCCTTGCTGTCTTTAATTCTATGAATGAAGACAAGCCCATAACTGCTTGCTTTGGACTAGGCCCTCTTGGGATAAGGCTGTCCCAGTAGCTTACTAGTGACCAAATATTTATAGATTTAATGTAGGAAGTTTTTGTAGTATAACCATATTCATTCTTCTCAGTATAGTATAGCAGATGGCTTTCCAATAGATATGTAAAGTTTATTCCATTGGCCTCTCCCCTTCCCCCAAGTTAGGAGTTAGAGTTAGGTTTTGCGGTTTCGTGTTGGGGATTAAAAATAAAGTCTTTTTTGTCGAGAAAAAAAATGCAATTTAACGTGTTTTCTTGGGGGGGGGGTACTTAAACATTATGGGCGTTAGATTTTGGTGGGAACTAACTAGAAAGGCCCATTAATTTTATTGAGAGACATGTCTAAACTAATTTAAGTAAAAAAATTAACATTTGCAGCGATTGAAGCAGTAAATGTAATTCGTTGCTTATTCATGCGCATGGATTCAATTTCCTTGCCGTTCTTTTTAATTTGCTCGCTTTATTTTTTAATTTTCTCGCTGCATTTTTTAAATTGCTCGCCTTGGTGTTTAATTTTCTCGCAGTAGTTTTTGATTTGTCTTTAATTTGCAGGCCGTATTTTTTTAAATTTGCTTGCTATAATGTTTAACTTGCTCGGGAAGATTTATAGTTAATCCACAGATATACAGGTTTACCCCTCTATCCGAAAGTAGCTCTTCCTATAAAAGCCCTTCGTAAGCCGAAATGGCGTAAAGTGAAGAAGCAATTACCATTAATCTATATTGGGAATATTTTGAGCGTCCCCAGACCCCAAAAATGGTTAGGATGGTATGTCAGGCTGAATTATCGGAGGTCGTGGTGGTGAGAGGCACAGGGGACTGGGGTGTAGAAGAGAGAGTAAGAGGTGTGCGCTGCCTTTATTACGTCTCGCTGCAAAACAAAAACTGAACACTACTTTCGCTTTTCGCCTTTTTTCGTAAAAGCGAAAACGCGGCTTAAAGCAAACTTTCGAAAAGCGGGAACTGCCTGTAATTGAATTCTATTGGATGATCTCGTTACAGTGGAAGAGTCCATTATTTAAAAAGGTTAGTACGAGATATTTTTATAATCAAACCTGTTACCTTTATGTGGAAGAGTCCATGGTTACGGACAGAGAACTAAGAAAGGCACACTGATCATTATACAAGTAGATAGAATAATCATCTTCGTCAATTAGTTTTCTAATGGAATCTAAGATATTTACTAAGCTTAGAAGAAGATAAACTTGGAAGTTATTCACAACGCTTATAGTCCATGAGTCAGCCATTTTTTCTGTATCAAATTATGGGCAAAGGATGACTATGAATTTTGGAATGTAGTGAACCCCGAGACATGTAAAATAAATGATAGCCTTTAATAACTATGGGTGTTTATGTTTTATTGTCGTTTTGGGGGTCTTTTAGGCACAATATCATGTATTTGTTCACAACAACCGTTGTATGGAGTTTATTTTTTGGACTAAGAAACACAAATTAACACATTTTACTTATTGATATGACAAATACAGAGAAAATATAAAATATACTTGATTATTTGGAAAAATGCACATTTTGCCTAAAAGACCCCAAAACACCAATAAAACATAAAACCAATAGTTATTCAAGGCTATCATTTATTTTCTATGTCTAGGGTTCCCCTACATCATAGTCATACTTTGGCCGTATTTTGGTACCGATATTGGAAATTTGGGGGTCTGGCTCATGGACAATTAGCCTTGATGACATAAAAGTGATTCCCAGTCAGAATCGAACTCACTAGAATAGCTCTACGACAGGTGCAGTGTCAAAATGACTTGATATAGCAGTGCCGTAGATGGCAGGGGCGGGGGCACATTTCCATTTTCTCTTGGCAGCGTGACGCATGCTCCTATTTGATTGTACTCACCCTAACAGGCTTGCAAAGTGCACAACTGGAATGTTTCCACATAAAAACTTGTTTCAGCATTCAAAGGCACCGAAGGCTATAGTTTAGTTAGTGCAAAGGGACCCCCGATCTCATGCCTTGTCCTAAAAATGTATTATAGTCTTTCTAGATGGCTGGACAATGTCTTTGCCGCTTTAAATAAATATATGCACAAAACTACCTAATTGAGCGCCTGATAAAAAAAAGTCCTTTAATATTATATAAAATACCAAATCCAGTGTTGAACTGCTCACAGCTGCACTAAAACAGTGAGTCGTATTATGCTTGGAAAATTATTGGGGAGCACGTGCCCCCCCCCCCCAGCGTCTACGGCCCTGTATAGCATGATTCATAATGACTGCAGAAAATCGGATAAGTGTCAGTAATTCAAAGAAAAGCGAGAGTTGCCCTTTGAATCCTTAAATCTCAGTCAAATATCAAGTCTAAATCGGTGGTTCTCAACCTTTTTTAGCTCCATGACCCACCTCGACACAACATTGAGGTCTCCCTCATTATGATAAAACAAATTTGGTGTTGAAAAGGTAAAATCATATAATGTTAAATCCAGAAATTTGTTATCAATTGGTACCAAAATTTAGAGTTCGAAATCAAGGAAATAATATCGATAAAGATGATGTTGAAAATGGCCTAAACATATT
>VCCN01007177.1:3271419-3284954 GCA_006491835.1 Architeuthis dux
TTGGTGCCCATGGGATAGTAAAAGAAGTAGGAAATGGCCATATATATATATATCTTTTGCCAAGAAAAATAAAGCATAATCATTGTTTTGTTTTTTATATTATTTTCATGTCTTTTTGGGGGAGAGGGGGTAGAGTAGAGGTTATAACATACCTTCCAAGTCTCAGACACGTGCATTTGGGGGAGGGAGTAGTGTAGAGGTTATAACATACCTTCCAAGTCTCAGACACATAAATTTTGATACGTTCTCATGCTCACACGCATGAAAGTAAAATTCTCACGCATTTTATAAAAGTGTTAGATTTATTTAGATTTATTAAATTGGTTTAGATTTCTGATAAAAAAATCTATTTTTATACAATTTTAGAATTCACATTATTTTGAAAGATCATGTACAAAACATTTGAAAAATGTTTTAACCCATAAGAACCCACTGTGACACCGGTGTCACATACAATTTAATTGATCTGCACAGTCACATATATAATATATTTTATCCTTGATTTTAACTCATGAAGTGTACTAAGTAACATCTACTGAACATCCTGGTGCAGTCATGTTACTATCTGTCAATTTGCCTATCCAGAATCCCACATAATGTTCCTTCAAGTAGAAATGGGTCTTAGTTCTTATGGGTTAAATAGACTTCTAGACAACGCTTAATCCCAGTAGATGATATGCCCTGAAACGCAATTTCAGCCAATCTAGGATACATAATTTTCAAAATCGGGGAGAAGACCCCCGATTCTCATTTATTTTCAACCTTGAAACTTGAATTAAGAAGGATGATTTAATCTACCATTAGAACGTGTCCAGTATGAGTATTATGTCTGTCTCACTTCCACCACAGAGTATCCAATCTAGTGATTTTATCACTAGATTTCTTTTTAGCAACAGAAGGAAAAAGGGGTGATGAGTACATATATCAGTATGCTGATATAAATGTTTGGTTCATTGACTACTGGAATTTTTTTGTCTAATTCCTTTCATTTTTACAGTTGATGTACCACGTAAGTCAAATACATTTATTAGTATGCCATCATGCAATAAAGGTTGAGAACCTCTGAATTGGCAACATTCAAGAATTTACTAGATGCAATATACATCAAGGAAATGATAAAAACACAATGGTTGAAACGTTTTTATAAAACTGTTTAAAAAACAACAAAGATGAGGATACTAGTCAAAATAACTGATGTCCTTATAATGAGGATGCTTCATCTCAGAATATCAGACAACATTTATTAGATTTTTGAATGTAAAAATGATTATAAATATAATATCCATTATGGATGGACTTGGATTTACTGGAGGAAAAAGACAACTTCTATTTTCATACATACAAATAAAGAGAGAATAAGCCCTCTGCTTTAAGTAAAGCATCAGTCTCTTAAGAGACAACTCCCAATGGCGTATGGAAGCTGGTGATTCTTGCAAGTTTCAAGTCTGGTCAAGACCAGGACTTTATTTTACAAGTTACAAGTTGATGCAAATTCACCAAAATTCACCTTAATCACACAGCTTAGATAGATTCAATTGGCTGCTCTTTGCTCATAACGGGAATCGAACCTGGGACCTTTTGCATGAGAGACAGACGTGCTATCCATTACAACATTGGAGCGGACTAGGGAATCGAACCTGGGACCTTTTGCATGAGAGTCAGACGTGCTATCCATTACAACATTGGAGCGGACTAGGGAATCGAACCTGGGACCCTCTGCGTGTGAGGCAGACGTGCTAACCATTACAACATTGGAGCAAACTAGCCCTTTGTTTTACAAATATTTTAGTTTTATAAATCTTTTTCCAAGAGACATTTTTATATTACTAGCAGAAAAAAGGATTCCTTGGTAAACTATCTCACACTTCCCAAACAAATACTTTGTGAACTGATAGACTTATTAAAGAAGTACAAAGAAACGTATTTGACAGCATATAAGACACCCCCTTTTTTTTCCCAAGAAAATGGCTCAAATTGTGAATGTAACCTTTCATGACAAACCCCACATTGGTGGCCAAGACTTGAGGTTTTAAAAAGAACTGTGTGATAAATGAGAATGTTTTTTTCTCACCGTTTCTGCTCAAAATCAGAAGTAAATAGTGCGCTTATGCTGGCTACAGTTTCAACCATCTCTGCTTGGGCTCTACATATCACCTTACTTCTTACTTGGCTCATTTGTTTATTATATGAATATGGTATTTGCTTTTGAATGTATTCAATCTAATACTAGGTGAAATGAGAAGACTTGAACTGGAAACGCACACTTGACCGGGCGGATATTTAAAGCCCTGACTTTTGTTTACTTCCAGTGACACAGTAAAATGACTTTAACAACTTGAAACATGAGACTCCTTGACTGAGTTTTATGTTCTGTAAGTTTATAATTAAGATTTAATTTGATCCTATATAAAGTGTCAGTTTTTGCCCAAGGGAGGATCAGTACTGTCATGACCAGTGTTGCCGATTTAGCACGTTTCACACTAGATTCAGTGCATTTCTTGTTTTGGCAGTGCAAAAAAGTGCTAAATTAGCATGTTTGTGCTTAAACATTTTGGCCATTTTTGACTGTTTTTGACCATTTTAGACCATTGTAGTATCTATTTTGGCGATTTGGGACCATCTGTAGTGTCTTTTTTGGCCATTTGGGAACTTTTCTAGGGTCTATTTTGTCCATTTTAGATCATTTGTGGTGTCTTTTTTAGCCTATTTTGACCATTTGTAGTGTCTTTTTTGGCCATTTTGGAACTTTCTAGGGTCTATTTTGGCCATTTTAGATCTTTTTTAACCTTTTTGTCCATTTGTAGTGTCTTTTGGGACCATTTATAGTGTCTTTTTTGGCCATTTTAGACAATTTGTCGTGTCTATTTTGTCCATTTTGGAACTTTTGTATGTCTTTTTTAGTTTTTTAGAGCTTTTTGGCAGTCAAACAAGAGCAAAAATATTTTGGGAATTGTCAGCACTGGTCATGTCATATTTCATTGTTTCCACTCAAAATCAGAAGTAAGTAAGTAGTGCCCTTATGCTGGCTACGGCTTCAGCCATCCCTGCTTGGGCTCCACATATCACAGTACTTCTTACTCACCCCACTTGTGATATGTGAATTAGACTTATAAACAACAAGCACCTGAAGTGTTGTCACTCACTTCACCCTGTGCTGAGTTCTCAGGCCATCTTCAAGTGTATGTTGTATAAAGTAATCTTTGAGTGCCACCTAGTTGATGTGTACTTATGCAACAAACCTTCATTAATACATGTTTGATTAAAGGCCACAGACAAGGAACGTTTTTTAATTTTTACTTATCTTTTCTGTTCAACATAGATCAGTGGTTAGTGTACGCAGTGGCGGACCTACATTTTGGTCGCCCTGAAGCTTGTACTATTATGGGGCCCACTTCGCAACCAGGGACAATAGGGCAAAGTCCAACAAGATCCGACAGGCCTTTCTGCCTTTGCAATGGTGTTCAGTTTTTTCAGTCACTGTAGTTTACTTTATAGTAACTGCATGGTGAAGCTGCTAAAGTATTTGTAAGGAGTACATGGGTGTGATCACGTTGAACGTAGGACATATCCCAACAGCATTCCTGAGCACCTATAAACGGAACGTTGCTACCACCAAGAAGCGTGTTGGCTTGGATATCATTTTGCTTAGCGACCGTTCACTTATCTCTGTGGTTGATCTAAACAAAAACTGCTTTGATTTTGTTGAAAAGTGATTAAAAAAAGTTGCTTCTGGGTCCCCTCCGGGATTAGGGCTTTTGGCTATTTGTTTCGCCATTATCAAGACCAATGACTATAAATGGTTTCGGAAAAAAACTGTGATTATAGACATCGGTTGTTTTTTAGAATTCAATTTTCAAATGTTTGCATTATTGTGTTTGTGCGTTATGATGACATCATCAGGGGCAGATCCAGGATTTTGGGCAGGGGGAGGGGAGTCCAATTCTTTTTAAATTTTTACATCTGCAATTAGACAACCAGTTTTTCCTAATAATCCCATAATTCAACCAAACTGTAAGTAAGCCAATTCCACCTTATTTCATACATAAACATTACCATCATTATGGACTCCTACACACAAAAACATTTTACTTACACTATCGCAAAATCGAACAAAAACGGAATATACATGGACTATTTTCAATTTTCAAATGTTTGCATTATTGCGTTTGTGCGTTATGATGACATCATCAGGGGCGGATCCAGGATTTTGAGCAGGGGGAGGGGGAGTCCAATTCTTTTTTAATTTTTACTCCATCTGCAATTAGAAATGGATGTAATCAATTTTTGCATTGAAAGTGAATTTATGATTACTTTGGTTTATTTGGATTTGCTATTTATAAAATTTATTTATGCAGATATTTTTTTAAAAATAATCTGGACCCCCCGGTTCCACACCTGATCATCTGTGAGGCAAGATGAAAGCAAGATTTTCTTGGGAAGAATGCATCAATAAATTATAAAAAAAACATTCAAAATCCCAGCACCTTCATCAAAGAAGATCTTATTCTGCTTTGGGTCGTTTATTTAAATAATAAGGGCATCAAAATATGAATCCTTTTTATTTGTAGGTAATGTGATAAGTATATACACATTCTCAACAAAGAGCCTTTTGGCTAAGATCAAAGTGTAGTATCTATGCTTCAAAACCGCCATGGCCTCGAAGTTCAGAGAACCACGGCCCTTCGGGGTCTTTGTGGCATGCTCGGATATCGTCCTGGGAGATTTCTTTTTAAGCAACAGAAGGAAAAAAGCGTGATGAGTACGTATATCAGTATGCTGATATAAATGTTTGGTTCATTGACTACTAGAATCTTTTTGTCTAATTCATTTCATTTTTACAGTTGATGTACCACATAAGTCAAATATATTTATTAGTGTGCCGTCATGCAATAAAGTTTGATAATCACTGACTTTGCAACATTCAAGGATTACTAGATGTAATATACCCCAAGGAAATAATAAAGAACACAATGGTTGAAATGTTTTTAAAAACAACAAAGATGAGGATACTAGTCAAAATAACTCATGTCCTCATAATGAGGATGTTTCATCTCAGAATATCAGACAACATTTATTAGATTTTTGAATGTAAAAATGATTATAAATATAACATCCATTATGGATGGACTTGGATTTACTGGAGGAAAAAGACAACTTCTATTTTCATACATACAAATAAAGAGAGAGTAAGCCCTCTGTTTTAAGTAAAGCATCAGTCTCTTAAGAGACCATTCCCAATGGAGTATGGAGGCCGGTGAGAAAGACCCGGTTTCTGTTGCATGTGTCAGCTTAGTGATCCTACAAGTTTTTATGACCACCTTGAAGTTTGCAAGTCCACTGAAGGAATACCTCCATCCTAGTCACTCAGCTTAGAGTGTACTCAATTAGCTGCTGAGTGCACAGGAAATTTGTGCTAATGAAAAGTTTTCCACACTCTTCGCTCATGCCGGGAATCGAACCCAGGACCTTCTGCGTGTGAGGCAGACATGCTAACCAGTACACTATTTGAGCAGACAAGGGGCGAGGGGGGGCAAAAGGATATATTTCCAGGATGAGTGACAAAACAATTGGAGAGAGTCATATCCTCATTGTCTGCTCTATGAATTTCCTCTGGGTAACAATGCAACAACAGACAACAAAAGAATTTGCAATGTTTATCCAAATGCACACAATGTCCACAAATGCCGACATTGGTCCATCAAATTCCGATAAGGCAATTTCAACATCTACGATGTCCATCATTCAGCATGGTCTACTGTACAAGAACAGATTTAGAAGATCAGCATGAACTTGCGGCTGAAAACAGAGCAGCAATCTGCAACATTTTGCTGAGCAGTCAAGAAAAGGAACCGTTTCTTCATCGAATTGTTACTGAAAACGAAAAATTGGTTATGTATGTTAACAGAAAGCAGATGAAGTCTGATATGGCTATCTCCATATTTCCTACACCAAAATATGCATGAGGTCAAACATGAACAATCAGACTTCCTTGCATCAAAACTTCCTTTTACAAAGAGGAGATTGAAAAGTTGGTTTCAAGATGGATAAATGTGTTAGATACCAATTGGGATTATGTAATTAATTAGACTATAAATGTCTCCAAATAAAAGAAGTTTGTCTTTTATCTAAAATAAAAACAACATTGATTTTCAGTACACCTAATGTACCTTTATGTACCTTCTATCGGTCAGTAGATACCATGCAGTAATTAGACCGACATAGGTTTCTACCAATTGTTTCCCAGCTTCTGTTCTCCTAATTTTCAGTACACCTAATATTACGGTCATTATCCTAATCTTGCTTTTCCACATCTTTTTCAGTTCTCAAGCAAGATCGTGGTATTTTCCCCATTCTTTCATTTTCGGTTTTTATTATCATCATCATTATTATTTTGGAATGATTAATTTTCACAGAATTTCAGTTAGCAAAGATATTTAAGTCTAAACAGTAGGGGAAGTTTTGTTTAAAGTTACCTCAATGACAGCCCTGTGGATATTTCATTTTAACTCTTAGTTTCATAGAAGAAAATTTAAATGATCAGTTTATTCTCCTACAACTACTAACCTTAGCTCACTTAGGCTTTTCTCATACCTTAGGACACAACTTGCTAACAGATGCACAAAATAAATAGAGAGACTAGCATTCCAAGGGAAATTATGAATCATTGCCACCCATATATGATGTGTTGGGGGTGATCAATTAAAAAGTTGGAAAAAGGGGTGATCAATGAATAAGTTACTTCTCTCACCTTTTGTTGGGCTGTGATCACTAAAAAATGTCTGAATTTTCAAAATAAAAAGTGGGCACAAACTAGTGACCAATTTAGCATAAACTTACATTGCATATTGAACCCCACGCGAAAATTGGGTGCTCCAAACTTGTGGCCTTGTGCCAGACATAAAGGGTGCCTAGCTGGGATGTTTAGCTAGTTAATCTGGTAGACCATTAGCTAGAGAAGCAAGTTCAATCCTCATAGATGCTCAACTACTATGGGCAAAATGAATAACCTAAACCCGGTCATAAAATAGTGTTGTGTATAGCAATGATTGATAGCACAGAGGTTCAAAGATAGAGTTCAAAGCTATGGCGGCTTGAGGTCTCTCGTAAAAGTGAAGGGCACAGAACAAACTTTCGTAAAGTGGAAGATACCTGTTATAACTTGAATGCTGTAGAAATGTGTTTAGTAAATCTCTGTTAGTTTAGTAGTATCTAAATAATCATTGTAGGTGGTATAGCAGGACTATTTTCCATATCTGTGTTGTTCAATTTTTCACAACGTTTCAGCTGTGCACCCTCCAGCCTTCTTCAGGTGTTCTTTTTTCTGGAATGTGGGACTACATCTTGGACCGCATGTTCGTATCCTACCTAAGAAATATTATATTGGAGCTTCTCAATCTAAATGTAAGATCAGATTTGGAAATCATAAAATGTCATTTAACAATGAAGACTATAAAAACAGTCCGACTATCTACATATGTATATGGAAACTAAAAGATAACAATAAAACACCAATTATCAAATGGGATATTTTAAAAACTACACCAGAGATGAATAGTGCAGAGGTGTTACCAGTGCTTAGAAGAAACACTAAAAAGTGAATTAATTGCAAAATTAACATATCTAAATATGGACATTTTTTTTTTCAATATTCGTATGTTTTGGCACTTTGTTTGGCATTATGTTCCAGAGTTGCTTCCTTTTGAATGAGTGACCTGAAGGAAGCTGCCCACATACAAGGCTCAGTTGATTCCATCAGTAGACCCAGTATCAGGGTTATTAGAAGAGGAGATAACCCAAGCTTTATCTCAGAGACTTACCCAATATAAGCATTTGAGTAGTGTCGATTTTGGAAATGGAGTGAGACTTGAGGCTGGTATTGAACTTCTGCCTCCAGACTCACGTGGATTTCCAAATTCAATGCTATTCCAATGTTTGTATTTGGGAAATCTCCGAGATAAAGCTCGGATTATCTCCCCCTCTGGGATACATCTGGCAACCCTGCTGAGTATCAATATAAGTAACATCTGGGAGCCTTTGAACAAAAAAACTCTTTGTGGGTACAACCCTGTAAAGATCACCCATTCAAAGGGAAGCAACTCCAGAACATAATACCAAAACCATGCTTAAGTTAACTAAGCGGCTGCTTAGGGCCCTGTTATCACCTGAGACCACCCAAGTGCGCTTAAATGAGGCGGTGGGGGCTCCCAAATTAAATTAGGTGAGCCCTGGGCAAAACATAGGAATATCAAAATTTTAAAAAACGGTGTGATGTGTCAGGTAGAAAACGAGCATATGTTCCAGGAAGTAGTCCCACATTCCAGAACAAAGAACACCTGAAGAAGGCTGGAGGGTACATGGCCGAAACGTTGTGAAAGAAATGAACAATATACACAAGGAAAATAGTTCAACTATACCCCATACAAGGATTTGTTCCTTATACTATATGAGACTTATGTCCATCCACACCTCGAGTATTGTGCACAGGCCTGGTCACCATACATGGAGAGAGATAAAAAATCCCTAGATATTGTGTAAATATGATTGTTATGATGTGTGCTTGGATATACAAATTGTATATTTTTTTCCCACTAAAATAAAATGTTCTAAAAAAATGATTAAAACACCCTGCCTAACTAAATTCAGTATCTAAAATAGTTGATTGATTATATTTAAAAGAGATATATGGGTAGGTCTTCTGCCAATATTCTTGATATAGCAAAAGCAGGAGTAGAAATGTTACCAAGGAAATTAAAGTCTGTCCGTGTTTGAAGACAATGTCAGACAATACAGAAAGGGACTGGAAAATCTGCATGCAAAAGACAGGCAAAAAAAATTTTTTAAAAATTTAAAAAATACTGCAAATATATTGCCAAAATTCAAAATGAAAAAAATAAATTTTATTGGAGACTATAACTGTATTATTTTTACTGATATGTTTTTCATCGACCCAAAATAAAAAAAAGCAAAAAAACATATTTTATTTGTTGAGTGCAATAAGTGGTCTTATTTGTAGACCAGAGTTTTTTTCTTTGGTTTTGAATAACAACTTTTCTTTTTTTCAAACTCTTTTACATCAAGGATTTATATTTGCACATGTAGAAAATACTTACATATAATAATGCTCCAAATTTCTCAAAAGGGTCCGCTGTGATCTATATCACTGCAGAAGACTTGACGCTGAACAACTTTTTAAAAGGATTTTATAATGAAAGATCATAAATATGAATTTCATATTTCTAACAGGCCACCATGTCAAAAAGAAGAAAAAAATGCTGGTATATAAGAGGAACATTCATTTTTTAAATATGACAAATATTACACTGCATCCAGGGCCGTCTTAAGAATATTTGAGGCCCCTAGGTGAAGCAATGTATTGAATTTGGCCTGTGGGCAATAGTGTTGACCCCTGATTTAATACATGGATTCAATAAAGAGTCAAGAACTGATTTAATACCTGGATTCAATAAAGAGTTAAGAATTGATTTAATACATGGATTCAGTAAAGTGTCAAGAACTGATTTAATACCTGGATTCAATAAAGAGTCTAGAACTCATTTAAACCTGAATGTAAACATAGGTTTAGAGAAGGTTCTCTATGTCTGCTATTTAATAATATGAACCTCAATTTTTATTTTTCAAATTGAATTTCGGGAATCGTTGGGCCCCCGGGCAACTGCCCAGTTTGCCCATGCAATAAGACGGCCCTGACTGCATCAAATGTACTGATATTATGACTAGGAGACCATCTACCAAAACTCGATATGGACAGTTATGGGGCAGTGAGTGGTAGTCCTCCAAATACCCTTGTAAAAACCATTCGTCTTAAACTCTGGCATATGCGGTAATAAAAACGTAATAAATAGTGAATTCATCAAATTTGATAAAAACAAGAGAAAATTTTAAGAAGAAAAAATGTTCTTTCTTTTTTGAAAGAAAAATCTTTTTTATAAAAATTCAATATATGCAGAGAATTTTATAACAATTCAATAAATTCTATAAATAATGCTATAACAATCCAGTATATTGACAAATTTAATTTAATGACCTCTCACATAGAAAAAATGCAAACAGTTATTTTTTTAAAGATTTGGCACACTGTTTTAAGTTACTCAATTTCATAAGAGAATATTTCATATGATTCCCATTTATTTTAAGTTCTCAAATAACAGGGAATAACACAGTACCTTTGAAAATAGTGAAGCAGAATGCTGACTAGGTAAATGCTGACAGTAAATCTGGTATCAAATTTCTCAGGTGAATGATTGTCAATTATTAATGAATACTTGGCAGTAATGAGAATCTGCTGAACACCAGAGACCTTGGACATTTTCCTCAACAACATTTCATTGAAACAGACCAAAGAGTTCAAATATCTGGCTAGCTTCTTCACTGAAAATGGGAAATTAGCCAGAGAGATAGAGACTCGAGTACAAAAACCCAACAGTGTAAGCTTCCAACACTCTCCCCTTCTGAAACACACCAACATCCCCATGGAGATGATCAACACCATCTTTCTACCCACGCTGACCTACCAGTGTCAGACGCGGACACTAGCCAAAGTTCAGGAGAGGAAAATCACACGTGCACAGCTTAGAGAGAACTATGCTGCTCAATATTTTTCACTTAAACCTGTATGGGGCAAGTGACTATATATGATCACCTGAGGACCCGTCAGCCACATGCAAATATTGTAGCCACAAAGACAACATAATCCGCATCAATGTGGTCTGCAAGCTTTGCAAAGTACACTTGTGTTTGAACAAAGACAGAAACTGTTTTGAGGCATACCACACCCCATTAAATTAGCCTGTTTTTGGCCTGCACAATAAAATTTTAAAAGCAACCCGGAGGTGTTATTGTTTTTGTCAATATCAATTTTTTTTATCTATTTATTTTATTGAATGTTATTCTTTAATTCTATGTTTTATTTAACTTTCTACTTTAATTTTTAATTCTTTTATATTTTCCATTTTTGGTAACGTTTTGGACGAGGCACCATATATGATCACTTCATCAGAGGGGGTTTTGTCCCCATAAACAAATAAATTTCAGAAAACTTGCAACTGAAAATATCTTGTAATTAGGTCTAGTTTAACATACAAAAATGTTGCTTGGATATCTAAAATATTTTTAGGGGTGCCCTATAAAGGGTTAACATCAAATAAAATATTTGAATGAATTTGAATTTGATTGAACCAGAGTTCTCAGTTATAGTCTATTACTGTATATCCATTAATTCAAAATGTTTAGGATCTGCTTTAAAAATTCTAGAAAATTTTTTTAAGATGGCGTCACATTGTTCTCATTGCCAACCCTATCACTCACTATTTGGAGTCATGCAAAAATTACTCTACACTACACACTGGTGGTTCTTAACCATTTCAATACAAAGGGCCATTTTATTTAAATGAATTCGCCCATAGTCAATAACCTCAGACCAAATTCAACATTTTGTACTAATAGGTACACTAGGCACCAGCAACAAATCTAACAGGTAGAAAACATAAAGACGTCTTTATATACCAAAACAATTTGTAAATAACTAATGAAAAAAACTGTTTATCATACAGTATTTATTATAATAAAACAATGGAGCAATATTAATAGTATTTATTGTAATAAAACAATGGAGCAATATTATTAGTATTTATTATAATAAAACAATGGTTTATAACCAGAATTATAAGAGTAAAAAAAATAAATATGACAGGCAGTATATTAGTTAATATTTTACAGCATCTCATTAATGTTTGCCTGTGCTTTTATTTTCTGCAGAAACCATTGAATTCAAACAGAAAATAATTATTGTTCAAGAATGAAAGAGTGACGAATCAGAGATAAATGTCAAAGAAGTGACACAAATAGTAACTAAATAACAACATCAATTTTACTGCTTCAGAAGTACTTCTGAGACATAAAATGAAAATCAACTCATTTTAACAATTTAATTTTTAAATAAAATCTTAAGAATTTTATAAATTTTAATAAATTTAATACAATTTTAATAATTGTACTTGTATTTATTATGTCACCCCTCTGATACAGTATTTTAACTCTTAAATTCACATAAAAAGGTTTTAATGCCAATATCAAGGGAAATAACTACTGATTAAAGTTACCTCCCTTTGGGTAAATTTTTAATCTTTTAAAAAAATTCTATTCACAGGAGAGTTCCATTAATTTATTTAATTTTATTCACAGAAGAGCTCTACTGTCAATTATGAGCGGTTTCAAGCAGTTCATGAATTTAAGAGTTATGTCACTCCTTTGATGTTCGTATTTATGTCACTTCTTTGATGTTCGTATTTATGTCACTCCTTCGTCAAGGTTTGTTCTAAAAAGGCTAGGAACAACAATGATGGCAGCAACAACAAATAAAAGGAGTCTTTTGAAATACGTTAATATGTATTCAAATTATATTCAATAAATATTATTTTATGAATGCATCAGGATTAAACCCTGGCTTCAATATACAACGTTTTAAATCAAAACATAAAACCCCTTCCCCCAAAAAACAGGGAATCTTTTAACCCTTCGTGTACTAACAGTACTTTTAAGTACCACATGTTTTGGCGATTAATTTGAGACCTGTGTATCCAGTACTTGTAAGACCAATTTTTATCTTTCAATAAAAATTAGTCTTTACCTCAATGATTCTTTATCATTCAGTGTTAGTTGTCTTTATATTGCATTCAAATATAAATAAAAGAATATAATTACAAGAAATTAAAAAATTCAGGACATAAAGAGTTAAGAAAAAAAGCAACAACTGATTTTATTAAATATCCTCTGAGAACAAAGCAGACAGAAACCGTTTAGAGTCTGCTTCACAAAAATGAATTGGACGTAAAAAATATCCACTATTTGGTTTGACTGGTCCAGAATACGGTAGCCATTTTTAAAATTGGCGAGATTTTTTAATTATTGTGTTTAAAAATGGCTACAATCGGCTAGATTTAATTTCCATTTTTAAAATAAAGATAAAAAACAAATAAATGGCTTTTATTTTTGTTATTGTGTTAATATCTGATCAATAATTTATATAATTATAATTTTTGGAGCCTTTTTATGAGTTTTTTGAGTGTATATAACATTATTAGCAATAGAGTTATCTGGAAATGCAATCTAGCCAGTTTTTGTCCATTTTTAAAGCCAGAAAATGGCCGTCAAACCACAGCCTCCACTGTATATCAATTCTTTTTTCTCTTAGGTTAATATTAATAGTTTCTCTGGCAAGTGTTTTTGAAGAAGAAAGTTCCAGAACAACTGGATTACTTCAATATGGTAGAAGTGGTTTTGTAACCATTTCCAACATGGGAGTAAATCTTGATTCTTTCACAAAAGAATGGAAGAAAGTTTGTTGTCTGTCTGTGAATGAGGGGAAAATACAGTTTTGTTTTCCATGATTATTTATGAATTTATGGGTTGGCATATCTTGTAAATGTAGGTCTAAATTGAAATGTATACATAGGAATATGCATATTCATGTGTGTGCGTGTTTCAAGTTAACATGTATATGCAATTCTGTATATATA
>VCCN01007177.1:3287493-3300518 GCA_006491835.1 Architeuthis dux
ATATATATATATATAGCGAGAAGGGGAGGGAAGGCTGGTGGGAAGAGCGGTCGAGAATGTGGAGAATGCGCAGACAGCAGTAACACCACCTAGAGAGCCGTGCGTGGACTACACCTGCAAAATCTGCAACATAGTTTGTTGCGCGACAATCAAGCTGCACAGGTGCTGCAGCTGCACATGTGCAGCAACTGCACAGTTGTAGCAGCTGCACATACGCAGCGGCTGTACCATAGACTAATCCTTGGCATGCACTCCATTGTCTTAAGAGACGGTGAGCAACGACAAACGAATAAATGAGGCCAAAATTGAAAGAGTACTGTTAAGCGGGCTTTCATCACATATGGGTAAAGGTGACCCCCACTTAACCTTTGAACTGAGTTGATAGTAACAGACATCCCACTGTAAACAAATGTATTCTTCACTATATTTTCAGTAAAAAGTAAGTAATATTTTTTTCAAATCCAGTTAAGTAATCATTAAATATCCTAATTTACACTGAATCCTATTTCTATGACGGCTACTTTATTTTTGGAAGATTTTTAATTACAGAGTTTGATTTCTTTGTCGGCGTAATCAAAGTAATTTTGGATGACTAAAATTTACATGACAAGTTTTTTAATTAAAAACTGACTAAAGTCTGCTTTAAGTATTTGTTCTTTTTTCGTGACTAACTTTCTGTTATTTTCTCCTTTTTTTAAAACCAAAACATCTAAGAAGATATTTTCTATAGTTTCGAGAACGGTCATTAATATTCAAATGGTTCTTTGGACGATTGAACTTCTTCTTGTTGTGTGTTGTAAACACGACAAGACAAAGACACAGAGCCACCCGGGCCCTGCGCAATAAGGGTTGCCCCTTTTAAAAATAAAAACTTCTGTTTACCCCATCACACTTGGATTTTACACCTGAAGAAGGCCAAAGAATGGATCAGCCGAAACGTTGTGTTTACAACACAAACAAGGAGTTTAATCGTCCGAAGATCCATTTGAATATCAAAGAAGATATTTTAATTATTACAATATGTTTTAAAATTTTTATTAAAAAGTCTCTGACCATTTTTTAAAACTTTATAACAATAAAATCTGACCCCCCACTTTATCGATCCCCCATTTCATGTACAGAGACCCTAAAAACAGTCTAAAAACTTCTCTAAGTACACAAAAGTAATTTTTCTTTTTATTCCATTTTATTCGGACATATTTTGGGGTTATGTATGCAAAATATGAAAGGTGTATCTGGTCTACACTTTTAGATATGGACAAAAACATAGCGTGATATGTCTGTGCGTTACAAAGCAATGGACACTGGCTTTTATATATATATATATATACATACAGGCACCCGCCTGATATAATGCAGTTCGTTATAGCCCGGTTCGCGATATCAGGCGGCTATATAATGGATGCCAACATTTTTACCTATTTGAATGAACAAAACCTTTTTTTATTACTAATTCTTCTCTTTTCCACTCAGGAGCTCAGGTACACAGTAGCTAAAGACGCATGGGCTAAGGTCTCATAGGATCAGGTCCTTGATGCAAATATTTTGTTTTTAAATACTGAAATTTGGTATAGATTGTAATAAGTCATTTTACAATCTTTCACCTATTATTATTATTATTATTATTATTATTATTATTATTATTATTATAGCCTGCCCTTGAATATAGCTCATACCCACACTGCAGTTATCACGGCTTGGTTATAAAGTGGTTGGCTTTCTTGGATCCAAACACCCACATTATAACGGGGAATGCTTGTGTGTATATATATATATATATATATCCAATGGAAGAAAGAAGACAGAACTCGATTCCCTTACAGTGACAGACTTCTCCGACTATATATATATACATTTAATATTGGATGTATGATACACTTATGCATCAATATCCTTGTAGACCTCGAGAGCTCAATACAAAGATAGAGCGAATATTTGTGGGAATCAATGTTAAAATTGATTCCCATACACATATATATATAGAGAGAGAGAGAGAGAGACAGACAGAGAGACAGAGAGAGATAGATATATATACACACACATTCACTTGGATATGTATACAAATGACAATAACGTGTCTCAAACCACCTTTGTGTGTGTGTGTGTGTGTGTGTTTTATGCCTATGGCGATCAACAGGCAAATTCAGTTCCAGCAGGACCCAATCATTTCCAGTCCAATGTTCTAACCATTCAGCTATTCAGTAACTATATATATATTTGTGTGTGTGTTTGTGTGTATGATGCAGAATGAATGCTAGCATGATTGAAAAAAAAATCCAGTGATTGATCCAGTTTGGCAGAGGGAATCAGTAATCAATCACTGTTTGATTGGATATCACTTCTAAGTATTTCGACCCTATTTTGGAGATTCCTCCTCGTTGCTGGTTTTGCGGTTTGTGATCCATTTGTCTTGGAATTCTCAGTAAGGCAAATGAAGATCCACAGAACGAACACTTTACAATGCGAACAGTGAGAGGAATGCCTCAGGGGTCAAAGGACGAAACACAGGTTCTGTGTCAGCCTCTTTGGAGCAAGGATGGCCGGACAACTGAAAAGGAAAGGAAAAAAAAGATTTACAAATAAAATCATACATCATTTTAACTCTTAAATTCATATAAAAAAATTTTAATTTTAATATCTAGGGAGTTCCATTATTTTTTATTCTATTTACAGATGAGTTCCACTATCAATTAGGATCAGTATCAAGCGGTTTATAACTCCACCAAGAACAGTCCCACGGCTGGAAAAGGAGGAGAGTTTGGCAAGGGGCCAGCACCCACTCCCCATAAAAAGAACTCCTTGCTATAGAAATGCAAACAAAAGACTCAAAAGAAACTACGACCCTGGGAAAGTATAGCTACTAGTGTACCGATGTACTTGCAACTTTTTCTGATGAAGAAATGAACCAGACTGTATCTCAGTTGAACAGATTTTATTCAACACTGAATTGAAATAAGGCACGGTTTCACCGGATTTCGTTGGTCTGTCACCATATAGTCATCGTCAGAGATATGCCGGGTAGTTCTTAACTAGAGGGGAAGGGACAGTCACTGGCTAAAGCTTTGTAAGGGCGCATGGAAGCAATCGACTGTATCTAAGTCGGTGACCCGTTAGCTAAGGTCATGGGCCTTTATTCAGGCTTAGTGATAATTAAAGAAGACGGTTTCCAATTTCGCTCGGCCGGGAAATTGACTGACTTCTTACAGCCTCGGTTTCTGGTCTACTTTTTACAACCGAAATCAGTCCCTTTTGTAATTTTTGTGTGACCTTTTAGCCACGTCTTAGGCCGCGCCTACTTTTTGGGGGTTACTTCCTTCGAACATCTGTTTTTATTTTTTAATCTAACTTTAAGATAATGTCCTTATCTGATTACCCATTACTCATTTCTAACTGTCATGTCTCCGCCCTGGCTTATCGCCCGGGCGCTAATTTCTAAGTTTCAAGTGACCAGCTCTGAAAATTGCTAATCTATTTCTAACGACCCACTAACATTCTATTTTGGCAAAAAGCAGCGCCCAATTCTTCACCTTCGACCCTAGCAGTCTGGGGAACGAGGCCCTTTATTTCTCGACTATGAGAACCTTTTCAGCTGGTATTTTTAGCTACATTGCTTTTCGCTGACCATTACTAGGCCGACAACCATCATATCTACCAGGGCCACCACCACAATCGGAACATGGAAGGTCAGAACCATGTTTGAAAATGGCAAGACAGCGCAAGTGGCAGCTGAAATGGGAAGCTACAGTCGCGGCATGCTATGAATCAGTGAGTCATGGTGTACTGGTTCTCAACAGAAGAGGTTAGCCAGAAGAGAGTTACTTCTCGAGGAAGACAACGCACCCCACAGCCAGGGAATGGCCCCGATGTAGAGCAAGCCAGCACAGGGAGATCTCATTGGACGGTGGCCACGTGGTCCACGGATCCTCAATGCGAATGATGAGGATGACAAAGAGGTGTTAGTTTTTAGAAAAAAATGTTTTTTACGGTTTTAAGAGGGGGGTTCTATTTACAATGTAACTGTATGGTAAACGGGACCATTACTTTCCGTCCATTGTATGAAAGTGAAACTTTGAAGTATTCAGTTACTTCCCTTCCCCTGAGGCTTCTTTGATATTTTAATGACAATTTTTCTGTGCTTTGATTAAGGTTTTTTGGAGGTGCGGCCCCATTTTTATTCGCCTTGGTTAACAGATGTAGATCTTTATCAAAAATTTGTGTACGTGGTAAGTTTCTTACCTTCCAGAATATACAATCACAATGAGAACACATGCTGAGCATATCAGCAAATGTATCTTTTCGGCCAAATCTCCTGTAAAATTGAACAAAAGAGTAAAATTAGATATCTTCTTAACAAGCAAATTATGTGTAGCTGTTCACAATAGATTAGTGCTAAATATAAGCACTATCCCTTGGATTAAAACATTATTAAAAAAGGGAAAGAAATGACTGCCTGATAAAATCAGTTAATTTATAAGTTAATCTTTTGTAAGTTTTAAGATTCAATTATTTTAGACATTTTAATTTGTAACAAATTTACAGAACAAGAGAAATTCATTCATCTTTATGTATGTACGTATGTATGTACGTATGTACGTACATACGTACGTATGTACGTATGTACACATGTACGTACGAGGGGGGTCTGTAAAGTAAGCTATGTCACATCCTATGACCTTCACTTTGAAAAGATGTACCCCTATGCCAAATTTCAGCTTTCTAGGTGCAAAATTACGTATGTGACACATGGAAATTAACAAAACGAGCTGAAAACCAACTCAGAATAGCACAGAGAGCCATGGAAAGAGCAATGCTAGGGATAACTCTAAGAGATATAAAAAGATCAACATGGATCAGAGGGAGGACTAGAGTGAAGGATATTATACAAATAATTAAGCAGCAAAAGTGGAGATGGGCTGGTCACCTAGCAAGAAGAGATGACAATAGATGGGGGGAAAAGACTAACAGATTGGTGCCCATGGGATAGTAAAAGAAGTAGGAAATGGCCAGACACAAGATGGAGGGACGAGATAGACGCTGACGACGACGACGACGATATCACACACAATAATAACTTTCTACTTATTCAATTGATCCATTCTTCGCCCTTCTTCAGGTGTAAAATCCGAGTGTGAAAGAGAAAAATCAAAGAGGCAGCTCACATAAAAATGTTGACTAAATGCATTAGCCAGACAAGTGCTGATTTCAACCCGATGTGGCTTCCACTTCTCAACAAATCTAAACCCGACAAGACGAAGACACAGAAACACCCGGGCCATGCGCTATAAGGGCTACCCACCATAACTTCTGTTTAACCCATCACACTCGGATTTTACACTTGAAGAAGGCCGATGAATAGATTGGCCGAAATGTCGTGTTTACAACACAAATAGCAAGGAGTTCAATCGTTTGAAGAACCATTTGAATATTAATGACCCTTCTCAAAACTATAGAAAAGAACCATTTGAATATTAATGACCCTTCTCAAAACTATAGAAAATACTTTCTACTTACTTGACACATCTTCTGTAGATGGTTTTCCAATCGACCTCATCTTCCTCTAAATGTTTTGGAATGAAGATCAACAACTGGTGATTATCGAAGTTGTAGAAGCAAAGTTGTTTCCACAGCAACTTCTCTTGTGTCAGGTCATAATTGGAAGTGTTTGTCAGACCTGTGTGGACAATGTCTCGATGGTCAGACAAACGGAGCAGAATGTCTCGAATGCAATCTTCGGGTAAATCCCCAAACATAAGTTTCCCATCGTCTTCACGCTGTCAGAAACAAGAGAAAATGATTTCATAACATTTTTGAATTTCATGCAATGTTTCTTTAAACTGGTGAATAATTCACCCAAGGGTATTATTATTTCATTAAGCTCTTTGGGCATCTCCAAATTATACACAATATTTACACATCAACTTCTAAACAAATACAAAATTCATAAAAAACATATTCAAATATACATAAATAGAAGCAACATTTACAATTTAGCACAATTCACAGATCAAACTCTCTTGAAAATCTCATCAGACAGATTCCAAAAATGTCCTTGTAATCTCATATTTCATTTTCCATAATCTTTAAAATTATTTAAATTATTTTTAAAACGTTGTACACTATTGATATCTTTAACATGACTAGGCAACTTATTTCAAAAATATATTATTTTATTAGAAAAAAAATCTAATTGTTTAGTAGTTTTAGTTTTTGCAATCTGTCTTGTCAATAGATTTCCAGTTCGAGGAGAGATATTAAAGAATGGTTTACCATATTTAGAAATGCCATTAATTATCTTGAAAGTCTCAATTAAATCCCACCCCATTCTTCTCTCTAGCAAAGTTGTTAAACCCAAGGACTCCAATCTTTCTTTATATCCAAGATCTTTTATTCCATTAATTAGTTTTGTTACTTTTCGTTGTATGCTCTCTAGTTTTATGATTAAATTCCAGTTCCCATGCCTAGCTACCAGCGCCCAAGCCTGAGTACAGTGTTCTACATGAGGTCTAATCAATGACTTGTATATTTGTAGTATTATAAACTTACTTTCCAACAACGAAACTGAGCAGCTGGTTCACTCTATTATTACCAGTAGATTAGACTACTGTAATTCACTTTTCTTCGGCTTGAATAAATCACAAATTAACAAACAAAACAAAAAGTTCAAAATGCTGCTGCTTGGTTAGTTTTGAAAAGTAGAAAATACGAGTCAATTAGGACCGGCATTATCGGCCTACATTGGCTTAGGATAAAAGAAAGAGTCGTGTTCAAAGTTTTAATTAAAATATTCAAATGTTTGCATATGTGCCCTTATAAACTCCTTGCTCTTATTAACATCCGATATTTAGATGGCTTGATTTTAGAACTTGTGTTTATGAATATGACTCATGGGTGCAGGAGTTTCAGCTATATATCACCCAGATCACCTTTGGAATCAATTACCCACGAACATACATATATTAGCAGGTTTTAAATAAAAAATAAAAACTTTTTTGTTTCGAGACTTTCATAATTATATGAACTCAGTAAATAAATACACTTTGTAACTGTGGCTCCTGCCCTGTGTTTTGTAAAAAAAAGCACCCAGACTTTGGAATCAATTACTCTATGATATCCAGTACATATGTACATTAGCAAGCTTTAAATAAAAACTAAAAACTTTCTTGTCTCGAGACTTTCATAATTATATGAACTCAGTAAATAAATACGCTTCGTAACTGTAGCTCCTGCCCCGTGTTTTGTGGAAAACTTTATTGACAAGTTGCACTTTCTTCTTACTCTTCTTTAATAGGCCTTATATTTTTACTGCAATTGATTGCACATGTTTCCAAACATTTTTGTCCAGTGGGGAATATTAAATGTCAGTGGCTGCATAAACAGGGTTCTTAAATTACAACCTCTTTATAGAGTAAGTGAGACTTTTTGCCAATGACATCAGGCACCAGGCAGTAAACGATGCTAAAACCCAACTTTAGTAAATGTTATAATATTTCTGAACTCCAATGTCATTTCCAATCTTGTATCTTTCACTCATAGCCTCAACCACTTCCCAACTATTATTTTAAGAAAATTCCAGACAACATTATTGTCACCTTGACACCTCGGTATAAAGCAATAAGATATGACGAAGAGATGATTGTGTGAAAAATAGTGCATAAAAAGTCAGGTCATTCAATAGAAACTTGAGTCACTCAATAGTGTCTCAAGTTTCTATTGAAACTTAGTCACTCAATAGAAACCGTCATGTTACCAACATCTTTTAGCAGCATGCCATGTTGGAGGTGATTAATTAAAAAAAAGTGGTGACAATGATTAAATTACTTCTCTCACCTTTTTTCAAATTTTAAAAAAACTAGAGATCAATTTAGCATAAACTTACATTGTAAATTGAACCACCCCCACTAAAAAGCTATTTAGAGAGGGGAATTTTACAAAAAACCCAAAACAGTTTTTTCTAGACATAATAAGGAGTAAATGTTGAAATTTTCAGCCCTCTAGCTTAATTGGTGTGTCCTGTATGCGTGATGTATACATGAACAAAATAACAAGTGCGAATACTCTCAGACAAAAACTAAGGGACCAATTTGGGATAAACTTACATTGTAAATTGAACCCCCTATTAAAAAAAATATTTTTGGGGAGAATTTTCATAAAACAAGGAGTAAATGTTTAAATTTTCAGCCCTACAGCTCTACTGGTGCAGCCTGGACACGCTATACATACATAGCCAGCCAGCCGGACTGACTTGAAAACTGAAAAAACCTATGTTGACAGTTTTGGTTAACAGTTTTTAACATAAGATTTATTAATGAATATTGTTTTCATCTTGCTCTTACCTCTTTCAGCTGGAAGGCATCAAGTTTATCAATCATGCGATCAACGGCTTCTTTGTGCTGTGTCCACAACGCTTGGCTACCAATGTGGTTATGGATGCCGTCATCGAGGGCTTTTACTGACAACCGCAGCAAACTACGCACAGCCTCCATGTTGTATTGCAGTTTCAGAACTTGAAAGAAAGAAAAAGTGGATATAAATGTGATTACAGTCATTTAAAAATTCAAAAGCTTTCATTTTCAAGATAAAATTATGTAATGCATTGAGAAATTTGTAACAGGTAAAAGACTAGTGTTCATTGTTTTAATGGATCTGTTCAAATAATGCAAAACTGCTAAAATGACTAAGTGACTTCTATGCATATACAGTACCTGTCATAAGTTGTTGTACAAACAGCCATTTTGCTTCTAATCACTTGGGTTTTGAAAGTTAAAACCAGGAACTTTACGCAAGAAGAACCAAATGTTTTGCAAACATAACAAGGCATGCATTTAGTCATGTTTTGTGGTTCTGAATGCTAAATGTTTTTTTATAGAATTAAATTGTTAAATGAAAAAAAAAGCAAGTTTTTTGTTTCTATCCATCTAAAATCTTGTTCAGAATTGATCTTGAAAAAGTGAACCCGCATTGCTATATAGAAGAGTTGTCAAACTAGTAAGTTGATTTTGATCCCCCCCTGCTTAAAATTCATAATGGCCACTGCAATCTTAGGAAATAAAAACAGATTTTCTGTTTGTTCAAATACTTATGAGCAATACTTTTTATATAATGATAATTTATATATAAAAAAGTATTGCTCATAAATATTGATTGCTGGTTGGGAAGAGAAAGAAAGGTTGAACAAGGGATAAGGTTTCTTTAATTTGCCGTCAAAATGGGCGTGCAGGCAGTCTAAAGGAAGAAATCAGTGTTTCCAAGTACGGTTTGTTATTTATAGCTTAAACTGTCCTTTAAAATGGCTTAATTTTATATATTTAAAATACTCATTTAAAGCCCACTTATCAAATAAAATAACTATATACTACATTATTTAATTAAATTTAACTAGTTTTTACCTTAATCTTTTACCAATCAGCCACAAAGATGTCATGGATTAGCAGAAGCTGATTCACACTGTTAATCCATGAAGTCTTCGTGGCCGATTGGTAAAATCAGCTAGGCGTAAACTAGTCTCCCTCTGGTAATGAGGGTGTGAGTTCGATTCTCACTGAAAACTTATTCTTTATTTCTGATTGCGCTGAATTTAAAGTTGTATAAAAACAACTGAAATTAAGATGAAGGTAAAAACTAGTCAAATTTAATTAAAATAATGTGTTACAATTACTTCATCCAATAATAATAATAATAAAGATTGAACTATATACTAATAACAAATTATTAATAAAAATCGAACACTTACAACCACAATGTATTTCAATTGAAAGACAATATTTTCTGTTCAACTAAAGAAACTCACCTTGAGTGAGGATGTCCTCAAGTGTGTGAAAAATGTATTTCTGTGTATTGCCACTGAGGGAGGGTAACTTAATGGTGATGAGGACTTCCAACAACTGCAAAAAGAAACAGCAAATACTATTTTTACCAAAACAAAAGTGTAGCTGTCGTATGACAAATGTCATATCCAGATCAAAACACATCTATATTTTGTCCTCCCAACAGAATAGCAAAACAGGATGAAACAAAGGCAAAAGGATATTGCAAATGAAACTAGAACATTCCAAGGGAAATTATGAATCACTGCCACCCATATATACTTCATTTTACCTTGTAAATTAAGCAGTGGTGGTGGTAAAATTAGGTTACCTTGAAAATGCTACCAGTAAAGTTAGAACCATAAAATCTTTTAGAAAAAGTCCAGAGATGTGCAACTAAGTTAGTACTGGAATTAAAGAGTATGAGTTATGAGGATAGGCTAAAAGTGTTAACGTTAACATCGTTAGAAAATAGGAGAGATCGGGTAGACTTAATAGAAATGTTCAAGATTATGCGTGGTTTAGAAGCAGTAAACCCTGATGTATTTTTTACTAGAAGGGGGTACAAGGGACTGAGAGGCCACACATATACGGTAGAAGCAAATAGAAGTAGATTGAATATCAGAAAACTCTTTTTTTAGCAATAGAGTGGTGGGACTTTGTAATAGATTACCGGAATATGTAGTGCTATCATCAGATGCAAATGATTTTAAGAAGAATTATGATGTTTATTACACCACCGCAAAGGTTTAAGGACCTAGATATTGTGTAAATATGATTGTTATGATGTGCGCTTTTATATATACAAATTGTATACCTTTTTTTCACACTGAAATAAAATGTTCTAAAATGTTCTAAATTTATGATTTAAAATAAAAAATAAAAAACCATGAATGCTGCTGGACACAAACTAAGGGACCAATATAGCATGAACTTACATTGCAAATTGAACCCCACACTAAAAAACCTATTTAGAGGGGGGGGGGATTTCATAAAACAAAAAAAACATTTTCCCTACTTATTGAGGGGAGTGTTTGTTAATAGAACGAACACCATAACAGAGTGACCCAGTAATGCAAATTGCAGCCATATTTATATCTTCAATGCAAGGGAAGTAACCCACATCAACAGAATTCAATCTTTTGTCTGACACACCATTTAAAAGTGTGTGTGCAAAATTTCAAGTTTCTACTATGAACGGTTAGGGCTGGGCAAAGTCCGTATAGATACATAGATACATAGATAGTTATAAATGTGTGAACACATGAATAACCTAAACCAGGCATGGGCAACCTTTTTCGAGCAGTGGGCCGCACAAGATATTGCTAATCATAAACCGGACCACAAATTCACCGTCAGAATAATTTTTAGAATGTTAGGAACTTTTTTGCTAACAACATAGCTTGCATGCACCATTACGCTGAGCTCTGTTTGCCTTTTAGAAAAAAGCGTATTTAGTGTTTCAATTTTAAGCTTTCTGATATCTCATTTAAATTTATCATACCCGGAATGTTTAGTTGTGTAATGACGCTTAACGTTAAATTCTTTAAATGCGAACAGGGATTCAGAACATATTAGACACCTTGGTCTGTTTGTTTTACTTCAACAAAGAAGTAATCATTTGTCCACTAATCCTGGAATTTTCTCATTTCTTCAAAAATTTTCCCTTTTTCTTAGATGAAATTTTAATAAAACGTTATTTTTCTCATTGAATTAAGCGTGCCATTCAGAAAGTCAAAAGGGCCGCATATGGCCCACGGGCCACAGTTTTCCCATGGCTGACCTAAACCTTTGGTAGCATTGATTAACACTTTTATGAACTAGTTCCGTCATGTGTATTGGAGTATGCCTTCTGATGAACATGTTACAGCAGTTTAGGCCATTTTCAACATCTTAACACTTTTATTTTGTTAAAGTTATTTATTATCTATGGAATCTATCTATATCAGCTATAATAACATGGAATACATAGATAGATACATAAATAATTATAAATGTCAGAACACATGAATAACCTAAACCCAGCAACAGTGTTTAAACCGGTCTGTTGTGGGTAGCAGTGATTAAAAATATGGAAGAGAATGGTGAAAATAGAACTCACTGAACAGACGTAGGTGAAGCGACGGATATCCCTGACTGCCCCGCTCACATCTAGGCGGATGAAAGCCTCACTGATACTCATGTGGGTTTTGATCTGGAAATACAGATAAGAAAAATAAACATTAAAAATATTTCAATGATAGAATTGAATCATAAAGGAGTAAAAAGAAAGAGAGACAATTCTTATTCAAATGGTTTTTCGGACGATTGAACTCCTTCTTGTTGTTTGTGTTGTAAACACAACGTTTCAGCAGATCCTTTCTTCTGCCTTCTTTGGGTATAAAATCTGAGTGTGATGGGTTAAACAGAAGTTATTTTTAAAGGGGGTAGTGCTTATAGCGCATGGCCCGGGTGTTTCTGTGTCTTTGTCTTGTTGGGTTTAGGTTTGTTGAGAAGTGGAAGCCACATCGGGTTGAAATCCGCACTTGTCTGGCTAATGCATTTAGTCGACATTTTGATGTGAGCTGCCTCTTTGATTTTTCTCTGCTTCCAACATTGTTCTCTGTCAATAATCTGGACTTACTCCCAGAGATGAAGATGCTCGCCGTACTCTCTCCAGATGTGGTCGCCCATAGCCGATTTATCTATCTCGCCCTTGATTATGGCTTTCTTGTGTTCATCAAGTCTGACTTTGAGGGGGCGGCCTGTTTCTCCGGTATAGACAATACCACATTTACAGGGGATGACGTAAACACAGTTGTTCACCAGTTTGGGGTCACGAGTAAGGGCAACCTTACTTAGCAGACCTCGGAATGTGTGTGTACATTTGAAAATGACTTTGATGTCAAATTGTGTACATACATTTTGAAGGCGTTCACCAATCCCTTTTTGAGAATCATGGGAGGAGGAGGAGGAGGTTTGGTTGAGGGAACATTAGCAGCAGCAGTAGTAACGGCTGTTCCTTTCCCGGTCATAGACAATTCTTGTTAGTCAGTCAATCAATGTTACTTCTCTTGTCTTTTGTTGGGCAGTGAACGCTGCTGGACACAAGCTAAGGGACTGATTTAGCATAAACTTACATTGCAAATCCCCCCACCCACATACACACACTAAAAACCTATTTTGGAGTGGAATTTTCAAATAATAAGGAGTAAATGTTTAAATGTTCAGCCCTTTGGTGCA
>VCCN01007177.1:3453448-3468174 GCA_006491835.1 Architeuthis dux
CCAGCAATAAACCAGTGTTATGGGTAGTGGTGATTAAATATTTAAAGAGTGAAACGATAATGGTTTCATACTTACATTGTGGAATGATGTGGTAAAAAGAAGGTGAAGAAGTTTTGTTTCATGAATAGAACACACACATAAAACTTTATATTTGCATCATAATTCATTTAGAATGAAGGAGGTGCGAGTGGCCTAATGGTTAGCAGCACAGAAAATGGAATTGGGGAACAAAGTTCAAACTCCAGCTTAGACAGTTCTTCCCCCAGTTAACAGGATAGATTGGACTCTTCAGCCTTGGTTGGCAACAAGTCTAGGAGATGGACAAGTCTGAATTCAAACCGAGTAGTGAGAGGCTGGCACTGGACTGAGTAGGGAACGTGTTACCAGAAATGTACGGTTAACAGAGCTCTGGTGAAGCTTCGATAGGCTTAGCATGCTGGAAGAAGATTATAATAAATCGCTCAAGTAAAATGAAGAAGAACAGCCTGCCATGTTGGGGGTGATCAATTAAAAAAAGGAGGTGATCAATGATTAAGTTACTTCTCTCGCCTTTTGTTGGATCACTAAAAAGTCAGAATTTTCAAAAAAACAAGTGTGAATGCCCAGCATAATCTAGGGACCAATTTAGCATAGGCTTACATTATAAATTGATCCCCCACTAAAAACCTATTTTGGGGAGAATTTTCTAAAAACAAAAATTTTTTTTTTTAGACATAATAAAGAGTAAATGTTAATGTTTTCAGCCCTCTAGATCCATTGGTGCGACCTGTATGCATAATACACACATAGCCAGTCAGCCAGTCAGCCAGCCAGCCAGCCGGACCGACTTGAAAACTGAAGAAACCTATTTTGACAGATTTGGTGACAGTTTTGGTTGACGGTTTCTAATTTAGATAGATAGCCAGCCAGAATCACTTAAAAACTGAAGAAACCTATGTTGACAGTTTTGGCTGACGGTTTCTAATAAAAGAAAAACAGATGAAAATAACATGATCACTGTCAACATAATCTATGTATATGCTGTGTTGGGGGTGATCAATTAAAAAGTTGGAAAAAGGGGTGATCAATGAACAAGTTACTTCTCTTGCCTTTTGTTGGTCTGTGATCACTAAAAAAAGGTCTGAATTTTCAAAACATAAGCGGGCACAAAATAGTGACCAATTTAGCATAAACTTACATTGCATATGGAAGCCCCCTCTAAAAACCTATACATGTGGGAAACATTTTCCTTACTCATTGAGGGGAGTGTGTGTGTGCAAAATTTCAAGTTTCTACTATGAACGGTTAGGTCTGGGCGAAGTCCGGATACATAGATAGATACATAGATACATATAAATGTCAGAACACATGAATAACCTAAACCCAGCAATAAACCAGTGTTGTGTGTAGCAGTGATAAATAAATAAAAACACATTGGTAGTTATTAGTAAAGAATGTTATTGTTCTTAGGTAGGAAATGCTCGGAGCCGAAATGAATTGTTTGCCTTTTCTTTGTTTGGTATCATAAATTCCCCCAAAGTAATCTTAGATCTCCTCATAAATATATGCAATATACCTTTACATGTGGTAGACCAAAGCCCTAAGATCCAAAGCAATGAAGTGCATTCAAATAAACAAAGTATATATTACTCAGTCAATACAAATTCCTCCTTGTAATATTAAAATATCTTTGTTTAGTCTGGCGTTATTTTTTATTGCCAGTTGCATATATTCATAAGGTCAATCAGATCATTTAAAGCAAATAAAAATACAGAAGAGGAAATGTATCATGTTGAAAGCTCTTAAAACATCCACTTTTGGCCTATTTACATATTTTCAAGGTCATATCCACTTTGGTTCGGCTTGTATTTTTTCAAGTTAATCTTATTGTAAGCGACAGTCATAGATATTTTGGAGGCGTGGATTGGCAGAGCTAAAAACTGCATGGAGAATGGACCTTTGGCCTATTGGTAAGTCATCAGACTGCGTCATTTTCGCTAAATTTTATATATTGGTTTCTTCAGTGTGACAAAAAACAAATAAATAAAGTTTGTTTCCTTGGTCAGCCGTTTGACCTATATTCTAGCCCGGAACCTGATATGGCGTTTTACCATACTATCAACCCAAAACGCCATTCTTCAGCATGGTCGAGAGGGAGGAAGTCCTATTTCAGAATAAACTAGCATTCCAAGGGAAATTAACAATCACTGCTACCTATATATGCTGTGTTGGAGGTGATCAATTAAAAAGTTGGGCTTTAATTTTTTTCAAGCCATTCTTAGTGTAAGCACCAGTCATAGATATTTTGGAGGTGTGAGTGTAAAAAGGTAAAGTGTCCTGTCTCTTAAGAGACACTACCCAATGGACTATGGAGCCCGGTGACGAAGACCCGGTTTTTTGTTTCATGCGTCAGCTTAGTGATCCTTGCAAGTTTCAAGTCTGGTCGAGACCAGGACTTTATTCCTACAAGTTTTGTATGACCACCCCCTTGGTATGATACAAGTCCACCGAAGGGATACCTCCACCCTAATCACACAGCTTAGAATGTACTCAATTAGCTGCCGAGAGCACAGGGACAATTTGTCCTAATGAAGAGTTTTCCACACTCTTCACTCATACCAGGAATCGAACCCGGGACCTTTTGCATGTGAGGCAGATGTGCTAACCATTGTACCATCCGAGCGGACTTTGTATTCACTTCGCACTAATGCCATTGGGAAAGGCATGAATCCATCTCTCTTCCTAGCTATGGGTAAAAGATCCCAGGGTGAAGTGAGTGATGCCACTTCAGGTGCTTGTTGCTTCAAAGTCTAATTCACATATAGCGAATGGGCAGATTGGTAATGGGATATGTGGAGCCCACGCAGAGATGACTGAAACTGTAGCCAGCGTAAGGGCACAACTTACTTTTACTAAGCTTAAAGTCTGGCACACGCCACAAGTATGGGACGCCCAGTGAGGATTGAACTCACTACAGTAGTAATGGTCTGTGGTGAGACAAGCTTTCTAACCTGTACTCAACATTAGTAGCTTCTGTTTTTCAGATAAGATACTAACAATGGAAAAATCATGTTGGATACACTGTTTCCCATATGATCACTCAAGTTAAGCAATGTCAAGCCTGGGCACCAATGGGTGACCAATGGGATATACCAGGTGCTGTAAACAGCTAAAGAGCCTTCCGTGGCAGTTGTATGACATTCTTGCTATATGGCCTGCCCATTGCCATTTTAGTTTTCTAATGGTTTTTATGATATCTCTGATCCCTGTTTGTTATATAATATAATGTGCTGATTTGTTATCTCTCCATGTGATGTTGAGCATGATCTTCTCTTGTGCACATTGCATGGTTCTTAATTTGAGTGCCAAAATCACATTGGATACACCGTTTCCGATACGATCACTGAAGTTAAGCAATGTCGAACCTGGTCAGTATCTAGATGAGTGACCGATGGGTTATACCAGGTGGTGTAAACAGCTGGGGATCATGTAGAGAGCCTCCTGTTGGTGATCCCGGTAATCCTCCAAGAAGAGACCGTTCTCTACATTATGCGCAATAATGCAAGCCAAAGGCCCGCCTTCCACCTGACTGGCCTGGCTGTGAGCGACAAGAAATAAATGAATTAAGCTAAAAACAAATGGTTATTTAATCAGAATAAAAGTAGGTTATTTATTCAAATAAACATAGAATGCTCTTCAAGAGTTGTTTGGACTATTGAACCCATTCTTTTTTAATCACTGCTACCCACAACACTGGTTTAAATAGAAAGTCATTCTGGTAGAGTTCTAATTCAAATAGTATGAGGCATGGAATAGGAACATAGATTAATGGAATCTATGCAATGCATATTAAGCTCTTAATGCATCTATTTTAATTCGATAATTCCGATTATTTAAAATCTTTAAAATCATTCAAAGTTGATCATAGGACATTTCCATTGTACTCACACGGACAGATATAAAGATTACATTATAAAAAAAAAAGATACAACATAAAACTAACAGGTCTATATAATTAAACTGTTCTATTCATTTTCTCAAAAGCTGTTAATTTTTTTTTCTTATTAACAAACTTAATTAATATTGAGTTAGTAATATACTAACTGGTAAGATTATTTGACAATAAACCTTCATTAACACAAAAACAATAAGTATCTATAATTTTAAAATCATTTGCATAATTGTATTACTTCTCATTGGATTTTAACAGATCATCATCATCATCAGCAGCAGCAGTTATAAGTCCACTGCTGGACAAAGGCCTTTCCCATCTCTTTCCATGACAACCTATCTTGTGCTAACCCCCTGCCAAGTCTTACTGGCAAACTTTTCTATCTCGTACCTCCATCTTGTGTCTGGTCTTTTCCTACTTCGTTTACTGTCCCATGGGCACCAGTTGGTTAGTCTTTTCCCCCATCTATTGTCATTTCTTTTTGCTAGGTGACCAGCCCATCTCCACTTTTGCTGCTTAATTAGTTGTATAATATCTTTCACTCTAGTCCTCTCTCTGATCCATGTTGATCTTTTTCTATCTCTTAGAGTTATTCTAGAATTGCTCTTTCCATGGCTCTCTGTGCTATTCTGAGCTGGTTTTCAGCTCGTTTGGTTAATTTCCATGTTTTGCATATACATGTAAATATTTATTACAGGTAAAAGAATTGTTTAAGGCATATGGAGTAAGTATAAAATCCTAAGAGGTACATGTTTCTGTATGAGTTTTTAATCACTGTTACCAAAGGTTCAGGTTATTCATGTGTTCAGATATTTATACGTATCTATCTATGTATCCGGACTTTGCCCAGCCCTGACCGTTCATAGTAGAAACTTGAAATTTTGCACACACACTCCCGTCAATGAGTTGGGAAAATGTTCACCCCTTAAATAGGTTTTTAGAGGGGTGTTCAATATGCAATGTAAGTTTATGCTAAATTGGTCACTGATTTTTTAAAAATTACCCCCACCCCCCACACACACATAGGTTTTTAGTGGGGGTTTAATTTACAATGTAAGTTTATGCCAAATTGATCCCTTATTTGTGTCCAGTAGCATTCTCACTTGTTTTTTGAAAATTTGGACTTTTTAGTGATCACCACCACCACTATTTAATTTACGATGTAAAAAGAAGCATATATAGGTGGCGGTGATTCATAATTTCCCTTGGAATGCTAGTCTTTTGTGTTATCACAAAATTTTACATTTACAATCTGTAAGGAAAAAAGGGGCTTTTTCCCCCTCAGAAAATAATTTCCCTTGGATTGCTAGTTTATTCTGAAATAAGACTTCCTCTGTCTCGACCATGCTGAAGGCGTCCAAAGGAAAGAAATGCTCAATACGTTTGCAGATCAGCATGGCTGTGTGATGAAATACACTTTGGCGTTTTGGGTTGATAGTATTGGGACTTGCCACAAAACGCCATATCAGGTTCCGGGCTAGAATATAGGTCAAACGGCTGATCAAGGGAACAAAGAGAATTCGTCCGACCAATCAGAGTATTTTTTTAGGATGTCATGATTTTAAATCAAGAGTCAGTCAGTTGGGGACACAGCTTGACTCCTCACCCGTTAAGGTGCAGGAGAGAAGGGAGGAAGAAGCCAGTGTGGTCTGAGTTACTACCATCATCACTGTCAGTCCTTCAGTAAAGTAACTAGGAACAGAACAATTCTTTAGGTTTTCAACAAAACAGAATTCAATACCCTGATTGATCCATGAACCACCCTGCATCAAAGCTTATCAACAGAAATAAATTACTGAATTGTGTCGTCTTTCTCTCCGGCCACGTGGGAGAGGTTTTTCTCTTGTATGGACCAACTGTTTGTTTCCCTCCACAGACTTTTCTCTCCCCTAAATGTGCTGCCCTGGAACGAGACGTCTCATTAGTGAGAAGAAATGCTGTTTATACTACAGATACAGGGGATTCCTCCCCAACTGGTTGCGTCACCTGGTATTCCCAGGTTGCTTAATTTCGGTGATCATACGAGAACCAGTATATTTAATGCAATTTGGCTGTAACATGAATGTATGTATACATGCGCATTGATTGATTGATTGATTGTTTTGTTTAACGGCACATCGACCCTTAGTGGGTCATTTAGTGCCGAATTCAGTTTCTTTTTGAATACACAATTCATGTAGACAAATTATTGTGGACAAATTATAGTAGGCACATTTTTGTGGACAGTTTTTTGTCAAGGTATGTATATCGAATCTGTTTTTTATATTTTTGAGTATAGTTTCAAAGGTTATTTTTTTAAACTAGTCTTGAGACTTTGGTGAAAAAACGGTGGCCACTGTTTATTTTTTTTACCCCTCTGCAGGGGATGCAGTCGCATATTCTAGGCCAAAGCCAACAGGGCAGTATACATGCATATGTTTGGTTATGTATATATATATGTGTGTGTGTGTGTGTGTAAACTGCACAACTGCATTGGAAATACTTCCAGCCACAGCAGGTTGTTAGCTGGTTAGGCAAGCCATTGACAATCAGTCCAGTCCTCATTTGTTTTTAGTTAAATCTAGGTGAATTAATGCCCAGGCCACCTGTAGATTTACATAAAAACAGTGAAAATCAAAACAAACTAGCATTCCAAGGGAAATTATGAATCACTGCCACCTATATATGCTGTGTTGGCAGTGATCAACCAAAAAGCATGATCCATGAATAAGTTCTCTAGCCTTTTGTTGGGCTGTGATCAATAAAAAAGGTCTGAATTTTCAAAAATCAAGCAGACACAAACTACTGACCAATTTAGCATAAACTTACATTGCATATTGAACCCCACTCTAAAAACCTATTGGGGGGGGTCAAAAAACATTGAAGGGAGTGTGTGTGTAAAATTTCAAGTTTCTAGTATGAACGGTTAGGGCTGGGCAAAGTCTGGATACATAGATAGATACATATAAATGTCAGAACACATGAATAATCTAAACCCAGCAATAAACCAGTGTTATGGGTAGCCATGATTAATAGCATTTTAAAGGAAATTATGAATCACCATCACCTATATATGCTTCATTCTACCTCATAGATAGATACATAGATAGATATAAATGTCAGAACACATGAATAACCAGAACCCAGCAACAGTGTTTAAACCGGTCTGTTGTGTGTATCGCTGATTAAAAACAACTTATACATATACATTATTTTCATTCTTAGTGGTAGCCATAGACATCTACTGCCACTTTTGGGGGGAAGGGAAGCCTATGCCCAACACTTTGATGGGCCTGGCAAGTCGGAAGTGGATTATGGTAT
This sequence comes from Architeuthis dux, assembly GCA_006491835.1. Taxonomy (NCBI): domain Eukaryota; kingdom Metazoa; phylum Mollusca; class Cephalopoda; order Oegopsida; family Architeuthidae; genus Architeuthis; species Architeuthis dux. The sequence continues at coordinate 3,460,680 of VCCN01007177.1, forward strand.
ATTGCACAAGTAAAATAAAGGAGAGTGGAAGCTGATGGATGGAAGTAAATGTAACTGCTGTTTCCACTAGCCCACGACACCTCAAGTACAAGCGGAAGATTAAAAAAAATAACTGCTGGCTAAGCAAATCCACCTCCCTATGTTTACTGGTGACTTATTTTTGATATACAGTGGATTCCGCTTAATAGAGCCAATGGTTATTAGGACCAGCCGCACAATAGGACCAATTTTCTTTTCTTTGAAAATTATGGCCAATGCGCTGTTTATTTGGACCAAGCAGCAGTGCCATCGATTTAACATTTTAAAAAATAAATCTATTAGAATTACTAAAAATATATTTTTTAGTTCTCAAAACAAATATCTTTTAGATATTTGTAGCTTGTGACTGTGAGTTAAATGCAAAACTTTTCAAAAAAAAAGAAAAAATAGAAAGAAAGTTGTTTTGGTTTTTATGTAAGTTGTTCCCCATGAATTAAAAAATTAAGCCAGTTATTGGGTCCAAATTTGTTGGTCCCGATGTGGTTCTGTTAACCAGAATCCACTGTATTATGTACTGTGCTGGTAAATTGAATTTTACTTTTTCCTTTTAATTTAAAAATTGCAACTTCCTGCTTTTACATGTTTAATTTAATAAATTCAATTTAATTCAACAAACTTTAACAAATTTGCTTTAATTTAACACATTTAATGAAGTTTATCAAATTTTAACAAATTTGATGAATTTTATCAAATTTTAACAAATTCAATTTAATTCAACAAATTGTAACAAATTTACTTTAATTTAACAAATTTAATGAATTTTATCAAATTGTAACAAATTTACTTTAATTTAACAAATTTTAACAAATTTAATGAATTTTGTCAAATTTTAACAAATTCAATTTAATTCAACAAATTTTATTTAATTTAACAAATTATAAGAAATTTAAATTAATTCAACAAATTTTTATGTTAATTTTAACAAATTTAAAGTGATATTATCAAATTTTCACTTTTAAATAATGTGTACAAACAATATAAGACAAGTTTTTAAAAAAATTTCAACCAATGAGAATTCTTTTTAGTGAGAAGAGTAATCTGAAACCTTCCAAGCAACTTCTTGCATACAGTCTTCAGGTCTGGATTAAGCTAATCCTGTAACATATGTTATAAAGGGGCCCTAAATTTAAAACATACACATAAATATTAAAACACATACATTGTTTTACTTGCATAGTAAAGTAATTAGACTGTTTTCATTTGCTATACAAACAAATAAAACAGCAAATATCTCTGACATTTCAGTAACAGTATTACTTCATTTTCGTGAGGAAGGCCGAAGAATGGATCGGCCAAAATGTTGTGTTTACAACACAAACAACAAGAAGGAGTTCAATCATCCAAAGAACTATTTGTATGTTAATGACCCTTCTCAAAACTATAGAAAATATCTTACAACACAAACAACAACAAGGAATTCAATCGTCCGAAGAACTATTTGAATACTTTGTTTTCGTTTTGATCTTTGTGCAACGACTGTGACTTCAGTTTCAAATACCTTTGTATTTATGTGTTGTGTATGTATCACATAGACAACACACTTCAATTAATTACTAAGTTAAAAAATAACTCCAATTAAAGGTGACAATTGGCTAAAATAGTTAACTTCAATTGCCTGTCGTCCATAAAAGTTGAAGACAGTACACTACTATATTAATAGAGCAAGTGCAGAATCACTGAATCGGAAATGCTAGCTTGCTAGCATTTAGCGCGGCACCCTTGAAATTGCAGGGCCTGTAGCATATGCTGTTACATAGTTAATTAGGGACTGGCATAGATTAATTTCACAATCCCTAAAAGATGATTTTAAAAGATTTTGGTTTCGAATAAAGAAACCAATACGGTTTTTGATGAATCAATTGTAAGCAAAATATGAAGGAAAAATCCAAATGAGAGAAACTACTTACATTTATTCAATGTGGAGAGATTCTGTTTTTGTTCTGTACTGTTGTCAAGCAAACAATGTCAGCTTAAAATGGACAGTTGTGTAGAGTAGAAGTTACTATTTGGCAATAATAGCCTCTCTTTCACTTGAGATGCAGTTTTAATGAAAGCTCTTCACTCAAGCTGAGATGTGTTGACTTGGTACTTGAACATACTTCATTGCCAAGGTCGAACAGGCATGAATAGAGTTGTATGCATTTTCAACTGCCCTGCGAGTGTAGGGGGAAAACGGTGTTGTCATGGTTGGGAATTATTGAAATGGTGTTGATGAACGAGAACGGGTTGTAACAGTGAGTACAATAAGGGATGCAGTCGTAAGGCTGGGAGTATTGAGTAGTCAAATGGATGGGACACTTGTGAGCCGAGATAAGAAATTGTTTTCCAAATTTTGTAGACCATTTTGGGAATTGTAAATGGTGGCAAGTGAAGTCAACAAATTCTTAATATCTTGTGAGATTGGAATAACTCTGACTCTGTTACTTTTCCTTAACTAGAGTCTTGCGACTTTGGTGAAAGGTTACTTTTCCTTAACTAGAGTCTTGCGATTTGGGGGAAAGGTTACTTTTCCTTAACTAGAGTCTTGCGACTTTGGTGAAAGGTTACTTTACCTTAACTAGAGTCTTGCGACTTTAGTGAAAGCTTACTTTTCATTAACTAGAGTCTTGAGACTTTGGTGAAAGAACAGGTGGCCCCTGGTTGGGGCGTTACTAACCCTCTGCAGGGGATGCAGTCGGCGTATTCTAGGCCCCAGCCGACAGGGCCTCAGTTTTTAAGTTTTAAGCTATGTATGTATCACATATACAGGCCGTACCAATTTAAATATCTACTCCTTATTATGTCTACAAAAAACGTTTTTTTAGTAGGGGAGTTATATACAATGTAGTTTTATCCTAAATTGATCCCATAGTTTGTGTCCGCTTGTCTTTTGAAAATTCAGACTTTTAGTGATCACTGCTGAACAAAAGGTGAGAGAAGTAACTTATTCATTGATCACTAATTTTTTAAATGATCACTCCCAATGCGGCATGCTGCCAAAAGACATTGGTAACGTGACGGTTTCTATTGAGAGACTAACCAGACCCATTATTTTATGATTTATTTTCATTAGATGAAGTATTGAAATCAAATAATGGATAATTTTATATCCGACAGAATATGATAATTATAATGACATTCATTAGTTGGGAACCTATATTTGCCCAGCGCTGGTGTGAGCGACTGCTAAACGAACAACCTAAAACATAAATGTGAATAAAGAAATGAACTCCATGCGAGGATTGAACCTGCGTCCACCCTGGAAGCTACCTTATACGCAGGTGCTCTAAGTGACTGAGCTAACAAAGATCTCATGGTAGGCAGGAGTCTTTTAATCCTACACATTGTTGGCTTCTCTATTCTCACGTTAGTCTCTCGACTAATAAATGTCATTATAATTATCATATTCTGTCGGATATAAAATTATCCATCATTTGATTTCATACTGTCGACATCAAGAGCCACATTATATTCATGCCTAAAATACAAACGTGAGAGTAGAGAAGCCAACAAAGTGTACGATTGAAAGACTCATGCCTACCATGAGATCTTCATTAGCTCAGTCGGTAGAGTAGTACCTGCGTATAAGGTTGCTTCCAGGGTGGACACGGGTTTGATCCCTGCACAGAGTTCATTTCTTTATTCATATTTATGATTTAGGCCGCTCGTTTAGCAGTCGCTCACACCAGTCCTGAGCAAATATAGGCTCTCAACTAATAAATGTCATTATAATTATCAGATGAAGTATTGTAAATCATTGTTATTGATGTTTAGCCAGCCATTTATCTTCATCTCAATTGTTCAGTTGCTTTTCATCACAACTTTTACTAAGGCCGGCTTCCTTTGAAAGTGAGTCAACAGCCAGAAATAAATACTTCATCTAATAAAATAAATAAATTAAATAACAGGTCAGCTTAGTCACTCAGTAGAAACCGTCATGTTACCAACATCTTTTGGCAGCATGCCATGTTGGGGGTGATCAATTAAAAAAAAGTGGTGACGAATGAATAAGTTTTAAAATTTAAAAAAAAACAAGCAGGCTGAAACTAGTGATCAATTTAGCATAGATTTACATTTAAATTTTCAGCCCTCTAGCTACATTGGTGTGGCCTGTACGTATGATATCTACATAACCAGCCAGCCGGAACAACTCAAAAACTGAAGAAACCTATTGTGACAGTTTTAGTTGGTGGTTTCTAATAAATGCATGTTAGATACAGAACAAAATACGCCGACTGCATAACCTTTCACCAAAGTCGCAAGACTCTAGTTAAGGGAAAGTAACCTTGCACCAAAGTCGCAAGACTCTAGTTAAAAAGAAATAACCTTTCACCAAAGCGGTGACTAAAGAATAAGTTGCTTCTCACACCTTTTTTTTTAATTTTCAAAAAACAAGCAGGCAGAAACTAGTGATCAATTTAGCATAGATTTACATTGCAAATTGAACCACCCACTAAAATCCTATTTAGGGCTGGAATTTTCAAAAAACAAAAACCTTTTTCTTCTAGCCATAATAAGGAGTAAATGTTTAAATTTTCAGCCGTCTAGCTTCATTGGTGTGGCCTGTATGCATGATACCTACATATCCAGCCAGCCGGACCGACTTGAAAACTGAAAAAACCCATTTTGACAGTTTTGGTGGCAGATTGGGTTGACCATTTCTAATATGCAAACATATCTGCCTTCTTTTGATCATGAATAGACAATAAAGTAATTATTTTACTATTTATTTTCATTAGATGAAGTATTGTAAATCATTATTATTAATGTTTAGCCAACCATTTATCTTCATCTCAATTGTTCAGTTGCCTTTCATCACAACCTTTAGTAAGGCTGGCTTCCTTTGAAAGTGAGGAAACAGTGTAGATCAGAAAATAAATACTTCATCTAATAAAATAAATAATAAAATAATTACTTCACCGATACTGAAACTAGCAGTTAACAAAACAAACATGGCGCATGAGATCAGGGTGGAGAGTAGGTTTGAATGTTTGGTTTGGACTTCTGCCATCCACTAGCTTTCGTAGCTCAGTTTGTAAGAGTGGCAGGGTGATAACCTGCTCTCTCTCTCTCTGGCATTGAAGGACGTGAGTTCGAGTCTCATTGAAAGCTCATGTAGCAATATGACCCCTATAGTTATATAGATAGATAGAATGAGTTTAAATGCATATATTCAAAATCATGCAGTGTATACAAAATGTGTTTGTTAGGCCGGGAATTAGAATGAGGGTTATATTGACAAATAGTAAACAAAATGAATTGTTTTATTTGGTTGAAATTGAAAAGTAAGGAATATTGTTCAAATGAGGGGTTTTTTTTGTTCAAATACCAGACAAATGAATTACAGACTGAATCCTGATTATGGAATGCTTGTACAAGAATTTAGAATAACAAAATGTTGGCTGATCCGGTTAAAGAATTTACTGATGCAAACAAAAAAATGATGTAATGTTTTAACATCACGAAAAGATCACACGTTAAAAATGGGCATACCGATAAATAGAGTTGAAAAACCCAGAGAGGAAGGAGGAGGGAAAGAGGCCAGGACTAGCTTTCCAAGTCTAGGACTTGTGTCCATGACCCTGCCGCCCCCACCACAGGGGGCACGGTCAGTCGAATTCAGTGTTTCTAGAGCTGCAGAGCTTTTTGACGTGGAGTGTAAAAATATGAGATAGATGCAACTTACAGAGTTTAAAACAGTAGCAGCTATACTTTGTCTATTTGACATTGTTTGCCAACTCAAAATTCAACAATCTTATGGATGAACACTTTTACCTACAAAGAGTGTTGAGTTAGATTTTGTAGTATCACGTATCTTACAGTGCAGATTCCCAGAGCGTCACTACAAGTAAAGTCGAATAAAATGAACATAATATTTTAAATCGGACTTCGTTTTTCTCAATGAACCAGTTGATTTTCATATCAGTTCCTTTCAGCAAAAGCCACAGCACATGAACGAAGAATGAACATCAAATGATATACGACCAGTTCCAACTATACACACCAGTGCAACACACAAGTAGTTTGCGTATATGGGGTATCATCAAACCCCATAACGTAACACTTATTCTTTATTTCTAATACACACTGTTTACTTGCTGACAAAGGGAATCTGGCCTGAGTAAAAATTGTGATAAAAAGCAACTGAAAAATTAAGATGAAAGTAAATAGTAGTCACAACTTAAAAATAACTAGCATTCCAAGGGAAATTATGAGTCACTGCCACCCATATATATTTTGCTAGGTGTGATTCCAAAAGTTCGAAAAAGGGGTGATCAATGAATAAGTTACTTCTCTCACCTTTTGTTGGTCACTAAAATGTCCCAAAACAAGCATGAATGCTGCTGAACACAAACTAGTGACCAATTTAGCATAAACTTACATTGCATATTGAACCCCCACTCTAAAAATTTATTTAGGGGGGAATTTTCAAAAAACAAAAAAAAATTTTCCCTACTCATTGAGGGGAGTGTGTGTGCAAAATTTCAAGTTTTACAATGAACGGTTAGGGCTGGGTGAAGTTCGAATACATAGATACATATAATGTCAGAACACATAAATAACCTAAACCCAACAATAAACCAGTATTATGGGTAGCAGTGATTAACTAAACCCAGCAATAAACCAGTGTTGCGGGTAGCAGTGATTAACTAAACCCAGCAATAAACTAGTGTTGCAGATTATCTTTGTTCAATTGACTGAACCACAGACTACATAATCGCCAGTTCTATGCTTTATATACTCTACAACGCATACAGTTGAACAGGCGTCCTTAGATATAGCACGTTTCATAATCAAAGGAGGTGGGTCATAGATTACAACATTTTTGCCTGTATTATCATGACAGAACACAACACACACTGAAGGAAACTACAGTGGAGAAGGTTCATTTTCTTATCTTTTTTAACCCTGTTTTTTATATGTTTGCCGGGTGCTGTGACCAGACCTGAATTGAACATACAAAGATCCACTCAGCGTTAACGTCTGATGAATCTGGAGACCTACTTGTGGAGGACCTCAGCACATTGCAACGGTGGGTCAAATCTATGCAAATGAAATTTCATCCCGACAAATGCAAGGTCATGGTAGAAACAACAAAAAAAGGAACTACACCATGGTTAAAGATGACGGAACACAACACACACTGAAGGAAACTACAGTGGAGAAAGATCTTGGCGTTTATATAGACAACTCACTTAACTTCATTGTGCATATACAAAACAAGGTGAATACAGCAAATAAAACACTTGGCTACATAAGACACTCATGTAAATTCATCGATGAGGAGAGCCACCAAGATCATTCCCAGATTGGGAAATATATCCTACACTGAAAGATTAAAACAACATAATCTAGAAACCCTTGAATGCAGAAGAAAACGTGCTGACCTACTGAGGTCTATAGAATCCTGAACAACATACATAGAGTGGATACCAACATTCATTGCTCAAAATGCCCTGATAAGAAAATGCTGACT
>VCCN01007177.1:3502381-3515252 GCA_006491835.1 Architeuthis dux
TTATTAGTTGAGAACCTATATTTGCCCAGCACCGGCGTGAATGATTACTAAATGAGTGGATTGAGAACTTTGTTAGCTCAATCGGTAGAGCAGAACCTGCATATAAGGTTGCTTCCAGGGTGGACGTGGGTTCAATCCCCGCACAGAGCTTGTTTCTTTATTCACATTTACGATTCAGGCTGTTTGTTTAGCAGTCATTCATACCAGCGCTGGGCAAAGTCGGTTCTCAACTAATAAATGTCTTTATAATTATCATATATAAATGTCAGTACACATGAATAACCTAAACCCAGCAATAAACTAGTGTTATGGGTAGCAGTGATTCATAAATAATACTATACTTTAAAGTGTGCCAAAGTTCAACTAAGCCGGGGCCCCAGGAACCCTAGGCCAGCCCTGTATCTACACCAGGTATATATCATAGATTTTAGAAGTACTGTTCCCCCCATAATCTATGAACAGAGTAACAATCTCCAGTTTTCCCAGGCGGATTGCTTTGAAAATGTAATTTTAAAGCCCTTCAAAAACTTTTCTTCTAGGCAAGATTATTTGCTTAGCAAGTGAGAGTAAGCTGAACCCTGGGCTGGATAAGCCTATACACAAACTACACCACAATGTAGATCCCAAGTCATTGAGGGGGGCTCCACAAATAAATAGCAATGTAGAAATTTATCACTATATCTCTTTGGGAAAAAGATCAATTATAACTAAAATAATTGTTTAATACATTTAGCATGTGAATAAAAATATTATTTTATAGGTAAAATACCATTTTTTAGTTTATACTATTGTAAATGACTGTCATTACTATCTTAAAAATTACATTGTCTGATTTTGAAGATTTGAAATTAAAAATGTTTTTTTTTGTTTTCTCTTTCTATTAGATTTTTTTTAAATGTCTGCGTTACTTCAACAATTTCTTATTTATTCAAAATTAGAAATTTGAATTTATTCGATAGTAAGTCTTCATTTTCTTACAAATCTGTGATATATGTATATATATTGGTGGGTCCCAAAATTATGGCTGGCATAGGGCCCTGACTACTGCCTTCAACTTTTATTAATGACTAGGTGTATAGGATTAGCAATTTTAACTAATTAGAACTTTAATTGCGGTATTAACACAGTAATTGATGGGAGAGTGATATCTTTGTGATATATACAAACCCACCCACCCATCCTACTATCACACACACAATCTCTACTACTACCACAAAGTGGGAATGTAGAAACACCCTACACACACACCCACACACACACCTCAGGTCAACCAATGTCCACTGCTAACACCCTTTACCCCACAACCACTGATAAAAAATCCCATCACTCATGGTTTTCTCCAGCCCCACATAGCAACATCCCCCCCCCACACACACACACACAAGACAAATAGGCACACCACCTACACAACCACCAGAAAATTCTACCCTGCTGGTAAACAACAAAAAACCTACCAACTCAGAATTCAAAGACCTTGAATGAAGTATGAAGGATGTGTTTGTGTGCATGTCTCTGTATGTGTCTGTGTGTGTGCATGTTCATTACTTTGTATCTAGCTATATCTAAATGAGTCAGTGTGTTTTCTAAATGAAGCCATGACTTAGGCCTTTCCCAAGGGTATCAGTTACAAGTTAGACTTAATTTGATTCTGAATTTAAAGGAAGGTCAAATAGGAGCAAAAATGAGACATAATTAATTTTTCTTCTCTTGAGGCATTTGAGGCTTCATAAATCTCAATGGAATGACTTGGACACATTTTACAAACTTGAAATTTTCTTTCCGCAATCTGCTAGGTCTATTAACTTCTTTAAGACCAACTTATTTGACTTTATTTAAAAATGAAAGTTAATTTTTACTCACCAATTCAGTCTCAGGAGGGACGGGTGGCCAAATAGTTAACAGCAAGAGTTCAAACTCCGGCTGGGACAGTCTGTGTTCATTTTGCACTAATTCCCTTGGGAGAGGTATGAATCCATCTTTTCTCCCCCCTACTCAGTAATGAGTAAAATAGCAAAACTGGGAAAGTACAATCCCTTGTCCAGTGCTATGAGGGGCTGAGAAGGGACAGAGATGGGAACGTTTTTTCCCAAAAGGTATGCTTAACAGGGCTCTGGTGAATCTTCAACGGGCCTAGCAAACCAGAAGTGGATTATGATAAATGCTTATGTGAAACTAGAAAGCACTCAGAGAGCGCATATCTCTGTCAACGCCACTGTCAGTAACCATAAACGTTGTTGAAACCACTTAGTGGATAGATCAGAGATGGGGTAGTTAACGGTTTAAATTTTGACTGTTGCCTATATTCTTTGATTCATATATGAAGAATCTGAGAGAGAAATCAATGTAACAAAAAGCCCTGGACATATAACTACGATGTAGGTGGGGGTAATTATACATGGATCCGCTCAAAGATTTAATCAGTTCTTCCTTTGCATATTGTCCACCCTTCCAGAAAATCTTAATTAAATTCATTGAGAACCTTTGGAGATATCTTACGGATAGGAAAGGAAAATAGGGCGATATTATGTGTTTAGGACATATAACTATGACGTAGGGGAGGTAATTGTGGATGGATCCCCTCCAAAATTTAATCAATTCTTCCTTTGCCTATTGTTCATTCCTCCAGTAAATCGTAATGAAATTCATTGAGAGCTTTTGGATATATCTTGTTGACAGGTAAAAAAATAGGGCGATATTATGTGTTTTGGACATATAACTATGACGTAGGGGAGGGAATTGTGGATGGATCCCCTCCAAAGTTTAATCAATTCTTCCTTTGCCTATTGTCTACCCTTCCAGAAAATCTTAATTAAATTCATTGAGAACCCTTGGACATATTTTGCAGACAGGAAAGAAATGCAAACCAACAAACAAACATACAAACAAACAGACGCGACCAAAAACATATACCTCTTAACAACTTCATTGACAGAAGTAATGAATTATTAATCATTGAACATTCAAATATAGTTTTTGGTTTTTAATGTACTCATCTTAACAAAGGATCAGGTCATAGGATGATTTGATTTGAACAGTGGATCAAGAGTAATTCTAAGTTCACTAAAATATTTACCACTAAAATATTTCCTTCTGCATTAATTAGAAACTGTCAACCAAAACTGTCAACCAAAACTGTCAACCAAAACTGTCAACATAGGTTTCTTCAGTTTTTAAGTGGTTCTGGCTGGCTATCTATCTAAATCAGAAACCGTCAATCAAAACTGTCACCAAAACTATCATCAAAATTGTAAAACATAGATTTCTTCAGTTTTCAAGTAAGTCTGGCTGACTATCGATGTATGTATGTATCACGCGTTCATTAGAAACCATCATGTGACCAATGACTTTTGGCAGTATGCAGTGTTGGGGGTGATCAATTAAACAAATTGGAAAAAGGAGTGATCAATGAATAAGTTACTTCTCTCGCCTTTTGTTGGATCACTAAAAAGTCCAAGTGAATGCTGCCGGACACAAACTAAGGGACCAATTTAGCATGAACTTACATTGTAAATTGAACCCTTTCTAAAAAACCTTTTTTTTTGAGGGGGTATTTCAAAAAATTAAAAACCGTTCTTCTAGACATAATAAGGAGCATATGTTGAAATTTTCATACCTCTTGCTCCAATGGTGCAGGCTGTTTGCTTGACATATAGATACATACATAGATAGCCAAGCAGCCAGCCAGAATCACTTAAAAACTGAGGAAACTTATGTTGAAAGTTTTGGTTGATGGTTTATGGCTTTGTTGAAGGATAAATATCTATAGTCAACAAAGAGTACACCACAAAGATCATAAAAAAATCAAAAGATCAGGTGTGTCAGCTACTATGGCAAAGACCTTGGAGCATTGTTGTTTTAAACTTTTTTTTAACTTCACTTGTAGTCAAGGCATAAACACCTATGTTTACATACATCTGTAATTCCTTGTATTAAAGATTCATCGACTGTAATCCAAAACCCAAACCCTGTGAGCATGAGAAAAGCAATTTATGCTTTTTGCTACTCCACCGACCGCAATATTTATATAATCTCTAAGGAATTCCAGATGGAGTTGGTGACGCTTCAGTGCAATACCATACTGAAGCAGAAATATGCAGAGTTTGGTGTTCCAGATTTCAACTAGTTGCTTCCACATGAGTGATTTCCCAAATTGTTTGCCTCATCTTTGCAAATTCTGGCCATGTTTGGAAGCACTTGGGTTTTGAACAGTTTTTCTCAATGATGAAAATAAATAAATCTACATTGCACTCAAGACTTACAGATGAACATTTATAATCTGTGTTGAGGCAGGCTAATTCACGTGATTTGAAGCCAAACATAGAATCTCTGGTTGTTACCAAATGTTGCCAAAATCATCTTCAACATGAACTGACTTGGATCAAATGAGGACAATAAGAACTCTATAGAATAGAGTTGGTGGAGCTTCAGTGCAATACCATACTGAAGCAGAAATATGCAGAGTTTGGTGTTCCAGATTTCTACAAGTTCCTTCCATGTGAGAGATTTCCCAAATTGTTTGCTCATGACTCATTGTGCTCATGACTAATTGATGAACATTTACAATCTGTATTGAGGCTGGCTAATTTACGTGATTTGAAGCCAAACATAGAATCCCTGGTTCCTGCAAAAACATTGCCGAAAATCATCTTCAACATGAACTGACTGAGATCAAATCAGGACAATAAGAATTTAACCTTAGTTGTAAATCTGACATTTAGTAAATAAAATCTAATTTTATTTTATTCAAATGTGACTTTTTGTATTGTCCGAGACATTAACTGTCAGATGCATATTCATTTTGATAAATAAAGGGTCTTTCTAGCTGTATTGGTTGGTGTTCCAGATTTCAACCAGTTGCTTCCACATGAGAGATTTCCCATGTTTGGAAGCACATATGTTTGTGAGCAGTTTTTTCTCAACAATGAAAATAAATAAATCTACATTGCACTCAAGACTTACAGATAAACATTTACAATCCATGTTGAGGCTGGCTAATTTACATGATTTCAAGCCAAACATAGAATCCCCGGTTCCTGCAAAAACATTGCCAAAAATCATCTTCAACATGAATTGACTGGAATCAAATGCAGACAATACAAACTCTATTTAATCTTAGTTGTAAATCAGAGATTCAGTAAATAAAATCTAATTTTTCTATTTTATTTTATTCACATTGAGCCTTTTGTATCATCCCAGACATTAACTGTGAAAGGGTCTCTGTAGCTGTGTTTTGGTTTAGCACTATAACTGCTTGGAATCTTGGCCTACTGCACCTCTTCCCCATGACATAATAGCCATTTTATGTCCTTGAGTTTGAGACACCTGGTCTGAGGTTATTATTCTTTCTACAGTCCCCGGCTACTTAGACAGGAATGGCTTAGGTTAAGGATAAGTATCTAAGTAAGCAAAGGTCATAAAAGAATCAAAAGATCAGGTATGTGAGTGCTATGGCAAAGATCTTGATGCATTGTTGTTTTCAAACTTTTTTAACTTTGCTTGTAGTCAAGGCATAAACACTGTGGTTTACATACACCTGTAATTCCTTGTATTAAAGATTCATCAACTGTAATCCAAAACCCAAACTCTGTGAGTACATGAAAAGCAATTTATGCTTTTTGCTACTCTACTGACAGCGATGTTTATACTGTTTCTGAGGAATGGAGTTGGTGGAGCTTCAGTGCAATACCATACTGAAGCAGAAATATGCAGAGGTTTGTGTTTCAGATTTCAACCAGTTGCTTCCACATGAGAGATTTCTCATGAGAGATTTCCAAAATTGTTTGCTTCATCTTTGCAAATTCTGGTCATGTTTCGAAGCACTTATGTTTGAGAGCAGTTTTTATCAACCATGAAAATAAATAAATCTGCATTGTGCTCATAACTAATTGATGAACATTTACAATCCATGTTGAGGCTGGCTAATTTACGTGATTTGAAGCCAAAAATAGAATCCCTGGTTCATGCAAAAACATTGCCAAAAATCTTTCTTGTTATTTTTTAATTGGTTTATATTTTTTAATTGGTTTATATTTTTTAATTGGTTTATATTTTTTAATTGGTTTATATTTTTTACGGATGGCTAAATTGTAATAAAGTCTTGGCAATCGCATGATTAGAAAGAAACCGAGTCAATACCATTTTGTTTGTCTTTCAATGCTTAAATACCCAAACTTGTCTGCTGCTTTTGTTGACATGACCTGTCAAAAACTCAATGCAATGAAGGATTATACCAACCCCTACTGTCGAAAAAAGCAATATTTCATTGTTTTTATGCAGCATGTGACTTTTTTTTTTCAAATCATTGAAATGTCTCTTGAAATTGAAAGATTTTAACTTCTTTTAAGAGCCTTAACTGCTGCTTTATCAGCCACACTCAAGGAGGGGGTAGTTGCTTTATATCTTATATAGAGAGGACAGGGGTGTAAGAGGGAAAATAGTGTTTAGTTTAGAGAGGAGCTGAGAGAAAGAGGAATCAACACATATTTTGAAATGTCTTTACGCCTGCTTTATCTGATTAGGTAAACTGTAAATAAAATCATTATATATTTTATTTTAGAAAAACCGCAAAACATAACACCATGAACATTCCTGTGTGTACAAATGTGACCCTGGGAAATATTTTCAGCAAATTAGTTTTTGAAAACCTCCCCCCAAATTATGATGCGGGGAGGGGGGTTGTTATTTTGTGAAGCGAAGCGGTATCTTTCCGAGATCATAAAATATTGTTTTTAATCTGCTCACTTCTTTTTAAAATAAAAAATATGGTCACATTTTTATATATATTTATATTTTTATAAATGTGCATGTGTGGTATTTTTTTAAAACTTATTTAATTTTTATAAAATAAGTACACGGATTCTTCAAATCTTTTTATTATTCAAATATTATTTTTTTAAACACGGATAATTAATAAATAATTTTGGATTTCTCATTTGTGTGCCGTTTTTAACATCGAGTGGGCGAGGGTGTGAAACTTTACAATCGGGAAGGTCAGTTGGTTCCAAATACAGCAAGCCTTGAAAACATCTTTCGGAAAACTGACTGGGAGGGATGGGAATAAACATAGATGGAGATTATTTAAATCACTTCAATATTACAAAATATGTTGATGAATCTAAATAGTGAAAGTAAAAAAGTAAAATTAAAGATGAACAGAACAAAGACAAAAGTAATGTTCAATGATAAAGTCCCCAAAAAGACCATGAGAATAATGGGTGAGGCCCTAGAAGAGGCTGACGAATACATTTACCTAAGTCAGATAATAAAGTTAAAGACCATGAAAATGAAATAAAACGACGTATAACAATAGCCTGGAAAGTATTTGGTATAAATAGAGACATATTGAAGAGCACTTTGCCAATGTGCTTAAAGCATAAAGTATACAATGAATGCATAATACCAGCCATGGCTTACGAATGCGAAACATGGAAATTAACAAAACAAACTGAGAAACAACTTAGAATCGCGCAGAGAGCTATGGAAAGAGCAATGCTAGGGATAACTCTAAGAGATAGAAAAAGATCAACATGCATCAGAGGGAGGACTAGAGTGAAGGATACTATAAAACACAAGATGGAGGGATGAGATTGAAAGGTTTGCGGGTGGGACATGGTGTTAGACCTAGGGTTGGAGTTGGGGTCGGGATTGGGGTTGCAGTGTTGCCAGCCACCTTATACAGTCTGTGTCCTTAGATGTTATATTGATTAGGCCCCTGAAAGTTATGTCCAGCTGTGGTAATAAATTACTGTCGACTTGAATTGGAACAATACATGTAGGCACAGCAGGCCTAGGCCTATTACGCTTAGGTATACTTCCTTTAGCCATTTTAACTTCAGAAAGTGGAAAAATGTTGAAATTGTCATCTGCTTCTTTGACTTTAAATTCACTGCCATCATTAGCAGCAGCAGCGGTGGACTTCAGGCGAATCCGGAATCAGAACAGTTGAAGGATAGGTAATGATTGCAAGCTTTCGTTTTACAGCAATTTAGTACCGCCTGTTAGGGCGAGTGTTTCAACTAGCTATTATTAATTTTTTATGCTACTATTTACTTTCATCTCAATTGTTGTTTCTTTTTATTTACACACACCTGTGATTTATTGTATCAAAGATTCATCAACTTTAAATCCAAAAGCCAAACCCTGAGAGCAAGAAATAAGTTAATAGTTTCCAGTGCATCCAGGTCAGGGTTAGGCAGTGGTGTAATGTTAAGAAAGAGAAGTGGGGGACTGGGCCAGTCGGAGGGCTATTTCAAACTGCCCATTAAGTATTTTTGTAATCTGTGCTCAATACATATGATTTATGTATGGGTATATACATGTACTTAGAAGTAACAGAACAGAATAAGAAAACTAGAACTATCTATAGACCCTGGAGTAGGCCCCATCAAAATCAATGATTTAGCGCACTTTAGGGGTATCTTGATTTAATATATATAACCACAATGCACTGTTTCGATTAATTTGAGAGTACAAAGAGATAAACAGAATGAGAATTTTAGTAGTACAGTAATCCCTTGTTGTGTGGTTTTGATTAGTGTGCAAAAATCTATTGTGACCATTCCTTGATATTTACAGTATAAAATTTGATTAGTGCAGTTCAAGAAAGTTTGAAAACTCATTTTCATACTGTTTGCTCCAGCACCGTTTCGTGTTTTAAAAATAAGGATTGGTCTCTCTCTCCCTCCCTCTCACTCTCTCGATCGATCGACACAACGAATAAAACGCAACATATTTTTTCTATATGTCGTGTTTGCCTTGTTGTTCCACCGAAGACAAGTTACAGCCTCTATTAGATCCGCAGTTTCACAACGTTTATTTTCGTTTGCGGCCCTTTGTTTCAGCTGCACCTGTACCCCTAGAAGTTGCCTTCCGAAGACTCGATAATGTTCGACCCAGCTAACTCAATAATGCGATATACGCAAGATGGACAAATTAGCACAAGTGTAGCCTTTGAAATTACTTTTATTGTAAAGCTCATTGACCACCCTTCTACAAAATTTCATTGAAATTCATTGACAGATTTTGGAGATATCGTGCGGACAGACAGACAGACAGACAAGAGCGAATACATATACCTCACCCAGCCTCGTTGTCAAAGGTAAATAACCAGTAAAAATGACAGAATATTAGCATTACGACTCTTGCAATCTCTTTGTTAACGGCTCCAAAGTGGAAACCGCATTTATCGCCTTTGGATTTAAGTCGATTTAAATGATGACCGATCAGGATGTTTCTCAGTATTCATTTAAATAATTTTGAAATTGCATAGTACTTAAAGATTTGACCATCCCTTGATATTTATGGTATAACATTTGATTAGTGCGGTTCAAAAAGGTTTGAAAACGGCGGAACGAAATATTTACCATAAATAATGGTTTTATTCAACTTGAAATAGGACATACAAAATTACAACAATCAACAGCGAGGCTTATTTATATCCGTAGAGTAGACATTTTGGATTATTTTTATAACTTATTACATTAGAGATCAACCAAGGGAGGTAATTGTTTCTCAGTATTCATTTAAATAATTTTGAAATTGCATAGTACTTAAAGAATATCAAAAACATTATGTAGCTCTGGACTTTTTGTCAAACTCCAGGACAAAGTCAAAGTTGACTTTACTTTCCGATGTAACAAGAACAAGAACAACAATCCTCACCAAAAATAGGGGGAGTAAACTGACATATAAAATCAGCATTTCGCTAGCGAGATTTGAACTCGAGATCAGGTGTGTTACCATCTGCGCTAAACTGATAAGTCTTACACACCTCCAAAATTTATAGTAGAATTACGCAAGGAAGTAGAAGTAGGAGCAGAGTTTGACTCTGGAGCAACCAGGCTTGTCTTGTTTGTGTTCAACCTGGATGAACTCAGATTTTTCATGGATTTGCCAAAAAAATATATAAATAAGGGAGACTACTCTATAATTAACATACGTGGAAAAGTGATCTGAAATCTTTATCAAATCGTGGGAAAGTTGTTAAAACCTGACTGCCAAAGGCGTGAAATGAGACAAGGACCTTTCCCAGGGGCATTGTCTTCTAAAATCAGCAACGTTGTGTCTTTGCTTCTCTCTACTAATTACTATGACTGATCACCGTGGCAGAGTGTTCGCCTCCGGTTCGGTAGTCCGAGGTTCAATCCACCGCCGAGTCATACCAAAGATTTTTAGAATGGTACCCAATGCCTCTCCGCTAAGCACTCAGCACAAGAACTAGCATTGAGGAACCTCTCCCCGAGGCTAACGGGTTACGTCCAAATACACCGGTTCTCGTAAGATCACCGAAGTTAAGCAACGTCTAGCCTGGTCAGTATCTGGGGAATACCAGGTGCCGTATGCTGAACGAAGTTCCGACGGGCCTGGCAAGCTGGAAGTGGGTCTTACCAACAATTACCCGTGTGCACCTAACCCCGGAACACCCTCGACGAGGATATAAGCAGAAAACGATAATACCTACCTACATACGCTGCTATGGCATCCGGATATCGTACACTTTGTTTCCTAAGAGGAATCGTCTCGTCTACACATCGAATATTTATAAAAATACTTATTTTACAAAACAAATTGCCATAACAGGAAATATGAAACGAATAAATGAATAAATAATAAAGTTAAACAGGTCACGCGACCAACGTCTTCTGGTAGCATGCCGTGTTGGGTGTGATCAATTAAACAATTGAAAAAAGAGGTAATCAATGAATGAGTTACTTCCTCTTGGGCAGTGATCACTAAAAAAAGGCTGAATTTTCAAAAAAGAACAACCGTGAATGCTGCCGGACACAAACTAAGGGATCAATTTAGCATAAACTTAGATTGCAAATTGAACCCTCAGTAAAGATAGCCAGCCAGCCAGACCAACTTAAAAACTGAAGAAACCTATGTTGACAATTTTGGTGACAGTTTTGGCTGACGGTTTCTAATATAGATAGATAGCAAGCCAGAATCACTTAAAAACTGAAGAAACCTATGTGGACAGTTTTGGTGACAGTTTTGGTTGACGGTTTCTAATTTAGATAGATAGTCAGCCAGAATCACTTAAAAACTGAAGAAACCTATGTTGACAGTTTTGGTGACAGTTTTGGTTTACGGTTTCTAATAGATGAATATAAAGAACTACAGGAAGAAACAAGTACAGACTCTGTTCAAAACCTGCGACTTTGTTTACACAATGTTTGGTCTCTTATGACCTCATGACGTTTTATTACGACTTCATGAAAAATAGGTCAGACATACACATATGGTAAATCTCTCTCACTCTCTTGCCTCCACCCCCCCCTCTCTCTATGGATGTTTTCAACCTTTTTTACTTTTTGATCTGAAAGAAATTGAATGTGGATCTCATAAAGCTTGCAACGTTCGTCGCAGGTAAAAAGGTTATGTACTGCTGTTTGAATAAAACTACTGATATGCAAAACTACATTTCAATTTGAACGATTGATTTCTGCTCAACATATCTGTCTATGCGTGATTGCACACACACATACACATACACACACACACACACACAACGTATTTGGCCTCCATTCCCGCCCCCCCTGCAAAAAAAAATGTGAACGAAACCTTTGCTGTCCAGTTCCATACTGGTCAGAACTTGATAAAATGTATTAAAAAGAAATCATAGTAAGATAGATAGATAGAAATCAGATCATTATCATGAATGAATACCCCAAATAATACCGATGATGATGATGATGATGATGATGATGATGATGATGATGATGATGATGGTGATGATGATGATAACAATTTTTTAAAAAACAACAAAACCTGGATATCAATATCAACAGGATGTCATCTGATCTCTAGGTCTCGTGAAGAAGGGAACGGAAAAGTTCACCAACCGTATCCCAGGTAGCATCGACATCCACGTTGTCCAAAATATAGCCCTACTTGGAACAGCCCACATACTACGGAAAGAGCTGTCGATAAAATTACAACTCCCCTATAGCGCCTCAGGACCATAATTGGAACCCGGCTCTACAGGATACAAAAAGAAGCATTAATGGGGGGAGGGGGGAATAATAATTATAATAGTCTTATATGCCATCAGCTACGGTCACTCTATATCTAGTCAACACTCTTTCTTTTGCTACCTCTCTCTTTCGCCAATCTGAGTGCCCAGGTGTGGCGAAAGAGAGAGATACTTGACTGCAATAACAATACAGTCACCCCCCTCTCTTTCTCTCTCTCTCTCTCTCTCTCTCTCTCTCTCTCTCTCTCTCTTTCATCACGTCCCTTACTTTCATCCTACTTTCTCCTCATTCTTTCTCTTAGTCGCCTCCAACGTTGTTCTTGATTATTTACGAAGCTTAGCTTAGTCTGGCAAAAGGCTCACAGATGTCGGGCATTCAGTGGGGATCGATCGCACCAATAGTCTACGAGACTAGCACGCTATTTGTGGCTCTACGACAGGCGCCCCAGCTCCTTAATGATATTGTTTCTTTTATACCCACGGCGATTTGCGTAGCTTGAGTGCGTTCGTTTATGAGCACCAGTAAATGGTCGCCTGCTGCTTTCTGTCAGATAATCTCAAGATATCGATGTCTTTTTCCACTGTGAAATTAGTACTAACTAGCTGAACCTTCGCCCCTACGGGCGGAATATTCAGATAGTTCCTGCGGCAGGCCTAAATGGGCCGTTTGACCCCAGTAAGAGATCAGGGATTTGGACCGTGTATTTATTGAATTATACCTTATTTGAAAATCATCCCCACCACGAATCCTTGGTTCATTTAATTAAAATTATTGTGGGCAAAACACAGGTGAATCATAGTAAGATAGATAGACAGATAGACAGATCATTATCATCGGTGTCAACGCGAATGAATACCCCACACTACTACTACTACTACTACTACTACTACTACTAC
>VCCN01007177.1:3601104-3611853 GCA_006491835.1 Architeuthis dux
AAAATATAAATTTTTTTTTAAATAAAACTTTTTTTTAAAATAAAAATGTTTTTAATAATCACTGAAATTCTTATGAAAGAACTAGTTTGAAATATTTAGACACTTTTAAAAAAAATAATATTTCTGTACATTAAATTGATTCTAAAAATCTACTTATATAATACGACACATGATGGACTATATTTTGTGTCTGAAACATTTTTCAAGGTAAATAACTATTAAATGCTAATTACAGGGTGGTGTCCCTTATTATTTATTTATTTTGCAAATGCATAAAAGGTTCAGGTTCATTCTGGTTGAACATAAACAAGAAACTGCAGAGCAACATACAGTGCAATAGCAAAATTATTCAAATACTGTCATTTTTTGACGGCATCAGTAAAAAGTAAATCAGTCAAATATAAAAGCAATAATCCGTTGGGTTGCATCACACACCACTCTTCCCTTTTCATGTTAAAGTTTTCCTTTTTTCATTCACCTAAACACGTACGAGGGTTGTCCGAAAAGTAAGGTACAGACATTTACTAATCCAACATGTTTATTACAATACAAATAAAACATTGTGCATATGTTACCAGCACTACATGTAGTTGCCATTGAGATTGATGCACTTGTCCCATCGGTGGACGAGCGCATAAATACCCTCCTCGAAGAATGTGGCTCAAGCGACTGGAGCCACCCTTGCACCTCTGCAACAATAAGCGTCATCTGATTGGAACCGCTTCCCGGATGAATGTCTTTTGAGGGGCCCAAACAGATGATAGTCCTGACTTGGCTCCTTCAGATTATCCGGCGGATGTGGTAAAACATCCCAACCATATTGCTGGATCCACTCTTTTGTCAGGTTGGCCGTGTGTGGGTCGGCATTGTTGTACAACAGGATCACACCCTTATTTAAACGTGATGCACCCAGGTCTCATCACCTGTGACCATGTGCTCCAGAAAGTCCCCATCAGCTCCACTATACCATTCCAAATTCTAAAAAGAAATTGCAGAGCTGTAAGGGTGACTCCAGTCACTTGACGCCATGTTCTTTGAGGATGGTATTTATGCGCTCATACACCAATGGGACATCAATCTTGATGGTGACTACGTGGAAAAGTAGCATAGTAGCGCTGGTAACATATGCACAATGTTTTATTTGTATTGTAATAAACATGTTGGATTAGTAAACGTTGGTACCTTACTTTCCAGGCATCCCACGTACAATCTGTAAAGATAAGTGTTAACTCATTAACTAAATTCAGGGAACTCTTCAATGAATAGAATTAAAAATAATGGAACTCTTCTGTGATTTGAATAGGAAAGAAATTTTTAAAAATTCACCTACTGGTCAAAGAGGGATAATTTTAATCATGAGTTACTTCCCTTGATAATGACACTAACAAATTTTTTTAATGAATTTAAGTGTTAATCCCTTTGGTTGCAACACACGACTCATTCTGTTTCATTTGAAAGTTTTTCTTTATTCATTCACCTGAACTCGTACATTCAGTAAGGACAAGGGTTAAAGTACAACAAATGATAAATAGTCAAATATTGATATTGTCTATAATCCTGAGAAGAGTCATTAACATTCAAAGAGGTTTTCGGAAAATCAAACTCATTCTTGTTATTTTTGTAGTTCCCACAACATTTCGGCCAATCTATTCTACAGCCTTCCTCAGGTCTGCTAACTGTATGTAAAAAGGGGGGACTCTGAAATTTTCTGTTTGTTACTCGACACTACTGTAAAAAAATAAAAAATTTAAAAAAATAATCCCCCTCTTTATGTACGGAGAGTACACCTCATAAAAGAACAGATTGTCCAAAACATGTGAATAGCAAGAATGAGTTTGATTGTCTGAAAAACTCTTTGAAAGTCAAATATTAACTTTGTACATGTCACTTAGTACGAGACAGCTTCTCCTGACTGCATTTGTACCATTATTCAAAGTTTATTACTTCATTAAAAATAAATCTTTCCAAACTGTCACAAGTTGCCAACAAGATAAAGTTAAAAGAAAACATGCCTACATTCTCCTAAATTGAGAAAACATTTTTTTAAAAACTCCACAATTCCTAAGAAGGCAGGAAGCAACTACGAGAAAAATATCACCCGTTTTGACTTCCAAATCAAATTTATCATCAAAATGACTGAATTACCTTCTGTGGATTTAATTACATAGTCTCAGTCGATTCACATATCTTTTTCCATAAATAAAAAAATAAATATAATTCATTATTTGTGACCAATAGGAATTAGAATTTGTAAAGCAATTAGGATTAAGATTAGACTTTGGAAATCCAATGATGCAAGACGTTAGACTGGATGCTTAAAAATGTGTGATTAGAATACGAGCCTAGGTAAAGGGAGGTAATTCAGTCTTTTTTATCTGAAATTTGTTTAGGACACTAAAACGGATGATACCCAAATATGTTCAACAAATGCTGTTTCTTTGTTAATGAGAGCTATTTCATTGGAAAAGATAACATTTTAGTGAAAGGTAGCTTAAACTATTTTGAATGACAAGGCATTATTTATGAGAGACTTTTCACGTTATATAAATAAAATGCAACTACCCATTGAACTGTTTGATTTAGTAGAACAAAATACAATGTTTATGCATCTTCTCTTAAGATGCCAGAATTACTTTCAACTAATAGTTTTAAGATTTTTTTATTTATAAATGCATGGCTTAACCCTTGCCTGTACGATTTCTCATACTAAAAATGGTTCATCATTTTCAATTCCTATTCAACAAACTTTGACAACATATACAGGATGTCCCTAAAGTTATGGTTGGCTTGATAATTTGAAAGGTCGCTGGTTGGGACAACATGGTGTTATCGAATGGCTGCCAAAATCACCTTTCTGTGTGGAGTCCTAAAGAAGTTGGTGGATGGTATAAAACCAGTGACTATAGAAGAATTGAAAAGCAGAATAGAAGAAGAAAGTGTCCATCGACAGAACTTTATCAGAATGTGTGCAGATCAGTTGTTGCCGACTGAATAAATGCATCGAAATGGACGGCAGTCGGATTGAACCTTACATGTAACACATTGAATATGTCTATGTTTATTAGATCTGTAGTCTGTTTATTGCAGTAATGAAATTGTTTTAGGACATATCGGGCATTTGCTTGGGGGGGGGGGACACACTGTTGATCATACATGAAGTTTGATCAACAAATGCAGGCATTTCTACGAATAATTGCAGATTCACAAGAAAGCGGTGCAGTTATTTTAAGAGAGAAAAACATTCATGAGACACTTTCACAACTTCCTCCTCTTCATCTTTGTTGCATTTTATTTCAAGAAAATTTCTATTATTGTAATGGGAAATTTTATTTTCAAATGTTTAAATCAAAACTATTTACTCATTTACAAAAATAAAAAAATTTTTATAACTTTTCTGTTGTGCTCTTTCTCTGGAATATTTGTCGGTATAGAAAATTGAAATAAAGTATATAAATTATGCAAATACTACACTGCATCCAATGCGCTGGTATTATGACTGGGGTGGGGGGACCGTCTATCAAAGCTCAACATGGACAGCTGTGGGACTTGGATGTGTTGCAGTGAGCAGTAGTCCCCGAAACACCCTTGTAAAACATGCATCTTATAGGCCAGAAAATACGGTAAATAAAATTTTTAAAATTCTAATTACTAGAAAAATTAATTTGGACATGATAAGAATAAGGTATAACTTGAGAAAAGAAATGAAAAACAACAAAATTACACAATATTTTTATTAATTTTGACTTCATCTTAATTTTTAATTGCTTTCTAATTCGTGCTTTCATTTCTACAGCAACGAATAAACAGCACAATCATTAATAAAGAGTCAGCTTTTGACGAGAACCGAACTCACATCCCTCAACTAGAGAGAAGCCCAGTTTACGCCTGGCTGCTATGACCATTCCACTACAAAAGCTTCATAGTCAAACAGTTGTGATAATAACAACTAGCATTCCAAGGGAAATTATGAATCACCGCCGCCTATATATGCTTCTTTTTACCTTGTAAACTGAGCAGTGGTGGTGGGAACTGATCACTAAAATGTACAAATTTTCAAAAAACAAGTGAGAATGCTGATGGATCAAATTGGCATAAACATACAACCCCCCCCCCCAAAAAAAAAAAAAACAATTTCATTACTCATTGAGGGGGGTGTGTGTGAAAAATTCTAAGTTTCTACTATGAACAGTTAGGGCTGGGTGAAATCTGGATACATAGATAGATACATATAAATGTCAGAACACATGAATAACCTAAACCCGGCAACAGAGTTTAAATCGGTCAGTTGTGGGTAGTGGTGATTAATTAAGATGAAGTTAAAAACTAGTCAAAGATAATAAAAATATTATGTTATAACACTTCATCCAATAATAAGAATAACATTTTTTTTAAATAACCAGATTAGTTCAAAACTATTTGAAGATTTAAACCTACGTCACTCTTCAAAAATGAAATATTAACATTGCTAAATATTCCATTACGGTCTTTAGAAGTGGAGAAAAGGATTTATCTTAAAAACGAAAACAAGAGAACAGGAAAGGCTTTTACTAGAATCGTATAACATGAAAGAAGAGAGGGGCAGAGTGATTCCACAAGTGGAGAGAATTCACCATGAGTAGGGTCATGGCATTATTGCGAGAGAAGCCCCCACACCAAATAAAAACAAAACAAATAAGAACTATTACTAGATAGTTGACAACACAGGGCACTGATAAGAAAGTTTGGTTTTATACTTTCATATTTAATTGAGTAAGCAACAACAAGACAGGTCAAATATAAGATTCCTGTAAAACAGACATCGTGAATTGAATATCTCTCCGTCAAGACCATTTATTGCAGGAGAATTTATTACCAATGAAAGTCATTAAATTATCTTAAGATGTTTATTGAATCACTATCACTTGAAAAGTCAGTTCAGTTAATGAAAGCCAATGTGTCATGGAAGGAGAGGATGGACCTCCAACTGGTCAACAAGAGGCTGGAATAACAACACCAGACTGGCTGAAAATCGTATTGGTTGGAGTGCCTTGATTGTCTCATGTGTGGCACAATGCAGGATCAACTGAGTCTGTGTCTGAATCCGTGTCTGAGTCAGTTAACTGTAAGTTGCAACTAAATATTGATCAAATGAGCAACTAGTCATAGTTTTACTGAGTTATACAAAATGCTATCATTTTTATGAATAATGCATTTATTAGAAACCGTCAACCAAAACTGTCAACATAAGTTTCTTCAGTTTTTAAGTAATTCTGGCTGGCTATCTATCTAAATTAGAAACCGTCAACCAAAACTGTCAACATAGGTTTTTTGGCTGGCTGACTATGTATGTATCACGCGTACAGAACGCACCAATGGAGTTAAACATTTATTCCATAATTCACACTTGTTTTTTGAAAATTCAGACTTTTTTAGTGTTCAGTTGCCAACAAAAGACGAGGGAAGTAACTTATTCATTGATCACCCCCAACAGAGCATGTATTGGTCTGATGACGATTTCTATTGAGTGACTAACAAGACGTTTATTTATTTTTTCTATTGTCAAAGTAGGCAAAACTGAGTTGATGGGTCAAATGAGATGAGAGATTTTTGTGCACTAAACCCAGAAAAGTTAGCATCATAAACAATAAATTAATTATTAAATAAATAAATAGAATAAAATAAAATCTAACTATAATAATACAGTGTGTGTTGGTTGGCTGGTCCCATATGTCACACAAGGTAAAGCACTTCCATATTTTCACACAAGAGTTACTTCCCTTAGAAGACTCATTATTTTGTTATTTGTAAGAGAAAGATGATTGTACTCAATAATATTTGAATTGTGACATTTTTCTCAATTGAAATAGCTTCACACCTTCTGTTTATATTCTGAGCTTTCATGTAATTGCAAAATTACTTAAATATTTTCGTCATTTTTTGACGTCAAGGTTAAACTAGTAAATATTTAAAGAATAAAACTTTTTTTTAAAACAAGAAAGGCTGCCATAAAAATTTTAAAAATAAGGAATGACTGCATGTTCACAAACAATTGTGTGGCCACGCATGATAAGTGCCCAACAAACTATTTCTAAAAAGTTGATATTTTCATTATTTTTAAAGCTACAATGCTCAATTTTTTTTAAGCTTGAACACACTGCATTGTTGTTCATAGTGTGTTTAAGCTTCAAAAAAAAATTGCAGCTCTAAAAATAACGGAAATATAAATATTTTTAAAATGGTTCATTGGGCACTTATCATACATGGCCATTTTCATTATTTTTAGAGCTACAATGCTGAGTTTTTTATATTGTGAAGCTTGAACACTCTGCATTATGATTCATAATGTTCAAGCTTGAACACTCTGCATTATGATTCATAGAGTGTTCGAGCTTGACCACTCTGCATTATGATTCATAGAGTGTTTAACCTTGAATACTCTGCATTATTATTCATAGTGTTCAAGCTTGAACACACTGCATTATTATTCATAGTGTTCAAGCTTGAACACACTGCATTATGATTCATAGTGTTCAAGCTTGAACACACTGCATTATGATTCATAGTGTTCAAGCTTGAACACTCTGCATTATGATTCATAGAGTGTTCAAGCTTCAAAATAAAAAAACAGCTCTAAAAATAATTGAAATATCAACATTTTAAAAATGGTTCATTGGGCACTCTTCATGCGCTGCCACTCAATTGTCCTTGAACCAATACACATTAAGGAATAATCTCAAATAGCTTTAAAATGTATCACTTTTCTTTACTTTTCATTGAGAAATCAAATCAAGACTGTAAAACATATACACCAATTAGAAATTAAAATCTGAAATATAAACACAATGAATTTAGAGAAGGATGTTCAGAATGTGACTTTAATGAGAGTAGCTGTTAACGATCGATTTGTGCGCATTTACCCAGTCCTCCATGAAATTATCCCGCCAACAATTCAGAAATTTGGTCGTGGAGACGACAGGACGTAAAGATTATTGCTGACGACATGGGATTTAATACGAACACGCTGCATCGAATTGATATCACGTTGGATGCCACCAAACATTATCAGCTCCCCACGGCCCTCAACTAGCGAATAGAAAATGGCTTCCTCGGGGATGCAGTCCGAGATGTTCTCTCGTACCCTCTGCCAAGTGACAGTCTTGTCGGTGACCACTTTACTAATGTCCAGGTTGTGGAGGTGCATAAGTGACCGTGGTTCTTTGGGATTGGAGGAAGTCCCCCCCGACGTGGGACTACTGCAGCCACGACTGTTTTGGCCGTGATTAGAGCCCTGAGATAATTTGTGATTGTTCCGTAAGAAGCCCGTGGGAGGTTGCTGCCGGTGCTGCTGCTGCTGCCTTTTTATCTTGTCCTCGTATCGTTGCAGCATCTCCAACTGCTTTTGCCGGTTTGGCCGCATGGACAGATGATGAAATCGGGAAGATGGTACATTATTTACCGAAGAATGACCAACCCCTACCATAGGTCCGCCTCCAGAGGTTGACGGCAAACTATTGGAAGGGGACACTCCAGCTCTGCTCATGTTGCCATTCACGACAGAACCATTCGGAGATCCTTCATTCATAGCAGTTCCATCGTGTCTACCAGCACTTAGAACAGATCCGTCTGCGGACAACCCATTCGGAGAGGATCTGTTCATAGATGCTCCACTTGAAGATGATCCATTGGCAGAGTCTGCACTATGCATAGTAATTCCGTTCGAAGAGGCTGAAGCAGCATTGTCAATACAAGCTGCGTTAGAAGGCAGTGCACTGTTCGGAGAAGAGGCACTACTAGACGGTAATTCATCCATAGGGGTTGCTCGGTTCAGAGAAGAGCCACTTGAGCAAGCGTCATTTGATGACGAGGCTCCGTTTATCGAAGAAGAATTGTGAGACGATTCAACTAATCTTTGCACTAAGTGCGTCATATCAATCCGATTTCTATCTCTTTCGATCGCGTCTGATCTCATAAGCATCTGATGAGGCAAATGTGCAGTGTAATCTACGAGAACAGGCCAAGAAGCCTGGGCTGCTTCCTCTACGTCATTCTTCTCGTGGTCCTCCCTCCGAGAGCTGTCCGCTAGCCTGTCGAGTCGGTCACAGCTTGAGGCGCCAGCTATGTCTGCCCGACTGGACGGGAATGAAGAATGGGAAGTGTTGTTCGACTGCGGCAGCTGCCAGGAACGTTGCCCTCGCAACTGGGACCATTTAGGCAGTGATGGGGGAATAAGCTTCATTGACTTAGCAGGCTTACTCAGCACAACCACTGTATCATGGACCTGTTAATGGGAAATAAGGAAAGGAACACAAATTAACAAAATATAAAACAGATCAAGAATCTAAAGAGATATATATATATAAGTCAACATGTACAGCTATATGAAAGCAATATTATATACTGCTTTCATATAGCTGTACATGTAGGGTGTCGCAAAAGTAATGCTCGATTTGTCGTAGAATTAACACTGGTTCTATCTAAGGGAAGCAACTCAGCACACCAGTACGTCTAAAATTACCAATAAAATTGAAGACCTTTTCTAATTAATTGGACGAGTTGTTTCCCGTAGGCATTAATTTTTGGATATATCCGGTGTTGCTTTCATGACAGGTTTGTTAGCATTAGACACTGTTTTCTGCTACTGCATACCTGTCAAGTCTCACACATTTTGCGCAAGACTCACACATTTTGATACGTTCTCACAGTCTCATGCATTAATGGAAAATTCTCACACATCTTATGAAAGGTGAATTTTTATAAAAGTGTTAATCTTTTGGTTATTGATTTTAACCAATTAAATGTGCCCGGGAAGTGCTACCGCAGGATTGTGATTTGCTGCGGGCCCCCTATCTGCCACATGTCAAAAGGGTCTATTCATTCCATTTGCACACATGCTAAGAGTAACATCGCATGTTCAACAATGAGTATCGAAAATTTTCACACCGCCTATCTGCCAAAGAAAATGAGAATGAATCTATGACTTACAATCTCGAAACTTGACAGGTATGCTACTGACTTGGGACTGATTTTAGATGTGGATTTATGAAAACTAGATAACTAGCCAACTTATGTTTCAACCTAAGAAAGGCAGATATTTTTTTCATTGTAATTACGTGCAGGTTTGTTTGTAAAATCTATGATAGCCAAAGAGCATAAAAGGTCTACTTACTTTACAAGCAGGATGGCACCAAAGCTGTGGTGCACTATACTCTGGTTGTAGCACTTTGATTTCCTCCCAATGCATGCTATGTGGTCCCAGAACCAACATCCATACATCATTGAAGATCTGAAATATGACAGAAATACAGAATAGAACAATACAATTCAATAAATGAACGATTTTTATGAATCAGGCCACAAGTTTGAGAAATATTTTTTTATGAATCAGGCAACATGTTTAAGAAATGATTTTTATGAATCAGGCCACATGTTTTTAGAAATGATTTTTATGAATCAGGCAACATGTTCGAGAAATGATTTTTATGAATCAGGCCACATGTTTGAGAAATAATTTTTATGATGTGGCCATACATGATAAGTGCCTAACTAACCATTTTTAAAAAGTTGATATTTTCATTATTTTTAATGCTACAATGCACAGTTTTTTAATATCTGCATTATGATTCATAGTGTTAAAGCTTCAAAATAAAAAAAACTTAGCATTGTAGCTCTAAAAATAACGAAAATATCAACTTTGTAAAAATGGTTTGTTAGACACTTATGTGCAGCCACTCATGTTACAGTAAAATTACTAGTTTCACAATCAGTGTAGTAATGCTGTATATAGACTAAAAATCTATTTTGGGAGGAACAAAAAAAACATTGTTCACATAAGTAGTAAATGTTTAGATTTTCAACCCTCTAGCTCCATTGTTGCAGCCTGTACGTGCAACACAGATAACCAGCTAGACCCACTTGAAAACTGAAGACAGTTTTGGTTGACAGTTTCTAATATATCACTAAATTTATAAACATTGACACTACAACCTTCAGTGTCCAGAAAACATAGCATCTATCTGTAAGTAAGAGTTTTTTTTTGAATGCTTTACAATTAACTCTTAAATTCATAAGATATAATTGATATCGCTCCTTATTGATAGTGGAACTCTTCAGTCACGGAAATAAAGTTTGTTAAAATTATTATGACAGATATAATGAAAAAATAAAGCTGGAAGGGAGCTAACTTTGATCAGTAATTATTACCCTTTTTTAAATTTAAGAGTTTATTAAAGTTTATAAGTTGTAAGAAAACGTACCTGGTTCGGTCCTCCACAGCCTCCAATGATAAGAATATGGTTGTCATCAACTGCAATCTGGAAAACAAATACATTGAATAGAAATACCAAAGCAAGAACATTTCTTGACAATAAGCGAGACAAGGAGTTAGTCTCAAAAGCATTCACATGTAGAACAGATAGTTTATATTACAAATTTTAAAATGTTTGTAGCATACAGGGGGAGAGGTGAGGGACAATGTCTTGACATCTTATCCACTGAAATATATGGTAAATGACGCCAGAAGTTTCCACCACCCCACCTCCCAAATATGGGGTCGTCCTATAGGCCAGATACAAAAACAGTGAATAAACAGTGAGTTTAAACCAGTTCACCTTATCACATCTAGAACAAAACTGGGAGAAAATAAGAATTATATATATGATAATTATGAAGACATTTATTAGTTGAGAACCTATATTTTCCCGGCACCGGTGTAAGCAACTGCTAAACGAGATATAGATTCTCAACTAATAAATGTCTTTATAATTATTATAT
>VCCN01007177.1:3738716-3750118 GCA_006491835.1 Architeuthis dux
TTTTTTTAACCGAAATTGAATCACTACCTGCCGTTCTCGATATAAAACATGAACTGAATTGTGTAACCGATCACCGTGGCCCAGTGTTAGAGTGTTCGCCTCCAGTTCAGTAGACCGTGGTTCAATCCACTGTCGAGTAACGTCAAAAAAACCTTTTAAAATTTAAATTAAACGCCACTCCGCTAAGTACTCAGGACTAGGATTGAGGAACCTCTCTCCGAGGCTGAGGGGTTACAGCCAAATCATGTTGGATACACCGGTTCATAAGATAAGAGCCCGGTCCTTACCTGGTTATGACCATTGGGGAACACCAGATACCGTAAGCAGAACGAAGATTCGACAGTCCTGGAAAGCAAGAAGTGGGTCTTACTAATAATTGCCCGTGTGTACCTAACCTCACTACACTACGTGTTTAAATGTTCAGCCCTCTAGCTCCATTGGTGCGAATTATACGTGTGATACATAGATAGCCAGCCAGCGGGGCCAACTTAAAAACTGAATAAACCTATGTTGGCAGTTTTGGCTGACGTTTTTCTAATATCTCCCTTAGAATGTATCTTCCAAGGCCAAGCAAACCATTAAGATGAACACACGTTCATATGCTTAACGAAGATTTATTGAGACTCAATGGCTGAATAAGTTTGATATCTCAATGAATCCAGTCATCCGTCTGAAACAAGACATTCCAATTTTGATATTGTCTAGTTTATAGCTTAATTAAGAGACTAAATCCTTTCAGTAATATTGAAAGTCAAGCCAGCTCAGTTTCCAATTGAATTTATTGTTTATCGAAGGACAAAACCTTCCTTTTCTGCCTTCTCGTTGTTATCAATAGAATTTATCTTTGTCAGTACAATGACTTCTTAATAGTTTTCAAGAATACGATATATCCAGTTATAAAACAGGTCTGGTCAGTCACTGAATAGAAACTGTCTTTTAGCAGCCTGTCATGCTGGGGTGATCAATTAAAAATTGGAAAAAGGGGGATCAATGAATAAGCTACTTCCTCGCCTTTGTTTACACCAATTACACCACCAACTTAATTAGTCTGTGACACCAGATTGCTCCGCCTCCCTACGGATAATGATTCAATCTGTGGTCTCTACGCTATATGCAAAGTCAGAATTGGTACAATCGGGCTCGTCCGGGATTTTAACCCGTGACCTATCGCACCCTAAGCGAGAATCATATCCCTAGACCAACGAGCCAAGCACGCTTCATAGATCGTTTCTTTTCAAATTTAACCCCGAATTGACATTAAACAAATTACACCACTAAGTCGGTCTATGACACCAGAATGCCCAGCCCCTCTACTGGTTAACAATCTGTATGTCTACTACAACACTAGATATGATGCAAAGTTCAAAAGAAGTACATTCGGGATTTGAACCCGTGGCCTATCGAACCCTAAGCGAAAATCATACACCGAGACAAACGAGCCAAGCAAGCTTATTAGCGCTTCTTTTTTTCACTTTAAAACTCACTCTGACTCCGAACTCGGATTAAACAAATCACACCATCACCAGCTTGGTCGGTCCGTGACACCAGTATGCCCTCACCCTCTATGGATAACGATAGAATCTGTTGTCTCTACATTATATGAAAACGCAAAATGATACAATCAGACTCATCCGGGATTTGAATCCGGGAACTCTTGCACCCTAAGCGAGAATCATACCCCTAGACCAATGAGCCAAGCACGGTTCTTATATCTTTATTTAAAAAAAAGAATTTAATCTCAAACTGACTTCAACTCAGATTAAACAAATGACACCACCAACTTGTATTGTGAGACTGTTTCGCATTCCAAGAGGGAATGGATGCGTTTTCTGCATCCGACGCAATAACAGAACTGATTAATTGCCGACGGCGAAAAAAACAAATTAAGAAATGAATAATACAGAGCAATGAACGAGCGACGCAGCGAATGAATGAAGAAGAAATGAAATGGGAAGGAAAGCAAAAAGACATTTGCAATGAAAAAGAGGCAAATGAATCAGAGCAATGGAGCAATGTTGACAAGAAGGCATCGTTATTTATAGCTTAAAATGTCCTTACGAATGGCTAAGATCGGCTAGATTTGATATATTTTAGATGTTTAGAATCGCACCGAGAGCCACGGAAAGAGCAATGCTAGGATAACTCTGCGATAGAAAAAGATCAACATGGATCAGAGGGAGGACTAGAGTGAAGGATATTATACAAATAATTAAGCAACAAAAGCGGAGATGGGCTGGTCACCCAGCAATAAGAGATGACAATAGATAGGGCAAAAGACTAACCGATTGATGTCCATGGGACAGTAAACGCAGTAGGAAAAGACCAGACACAATTATGTTGAGGCTTGGACACTCTATGAATCATAATGCGGATTGTTCAAGTTTCTAAATTAAAAAAAGAACTGAGCATTGTAGCTATAAAAATAACGAAAATATCAACTTTTTAAAAATGGTTCTTTGGGAACTTACCATGCGCGGTCACTCATATATATTATAGAAAGGTTTGCCGGTAAGACATGGCAGAGGTTAGCGCAATCGTGGTCGCCATGGAAGGAGATGGGAAAGGCCTTTGTCCAGCAGTGGACTTATAATGGCTGCTGCTGCTGATGTATTTTAGATGTATATATACTGATTTAAAGCCTATTTATCAAATAGAATAACTACTATATACTAAGAACAGGAGTATTATGTATATATGGAATTTTATTTAGAATACGATTTTCCCTGACATGTTTCGAAGTAAATACTTCATCATCGTCGGATATAGATCGAAGTCAATATTTCATCATCGATAGAGTGTTTGTAATGTACTAACTAGCAAAGTCAGACATGTTCAGTTGTGACATTTTCATACATATACATACATATGTGGACTTATAATGGCTGATGATGATGGTGATGATGTATATATACTCATTTAATATACTCATATACTCATCAAATAAAATAACTACATACTAAGACACCAGAACAAATTATTAATAACAAATGAATATTTACTTTTATTAAACTTACCAGATTTAATCGGCTATCGTAGATTTTTATCGGCTAAATTGGGGGAAAAAAGAGTCAGTCGTATCTAGCCGAAAAATGGCTAATTTGGCAACCGTACAATGGAGTGTGTCAGAAGTTGCGCAGCGGAAGTCGAGGCAGTCGTGGATGGATGTCAGGACACGGACAAAGAACTGAATTAAAGATGACTTTGGGGTTTCTAGGAAACAGACAGACACACACACGCGCGTGCGCGCGCTCACGCGTACACACACACACACACTCGCACTCTCCCTTTCTCTCCTCTCGAGCGCGCGCATACAAAGATAAATGTCATCATCATCATCATCACCATCATCAGCAGCCGTTATAAGTCCACTGCTGGGCAAAGGCCTTTCCCATCTCCTTCCATGACAACCTATCTTTGCTAACCTCTGCCTAGTCTTACCGGCAAACCTTTCTATCTCGTCCCTCCATCTTGTGTCTGGTCTTTTCCTACTTCGTTTACTGTCCCAATCGGTTAGTCTTTTCCCCCATCTATTGTCATCTCACCTTGCTAGGTGGTCAGCCCATCTCCATTTTTGCTGCTTAATTAGTTGTATAATATCCCTCACTCCAGTCCTCTCTCTGATCTATGTTGATCTTTTTCTATCTCTTAGAGTTATCCCTAGCATTGCTCTTTCCATGGCTCTCTGGTTTTCAGCTCGTTTGGTTAATTTCCATGTTTCGCAGCCATAAGTCATGGCTGGTATTATGCAGCCGTTGTATACTTTACGAGGTGCGAATCCGTATATATAAGTGAGAGGTATCACACTGACTGTCTCTCTATCTATTGGTCTATTTGTCTGTCTCGCTATACAAACCACCTAAACAAGGACGTAGCCGAACCAAAGTTTGCATGCATACTGAATGGATCTAGGGGAAGGTTTTAAACTAAAAGGTTTAGAGAAAAAACTCTAAATGCTTTTAGGGGGCTTATATTTACACTGTAACTATAATGCTAAACTGAAACCTTACTTTCCGTACAAGATACGTATATACATATATTCTAATTTTATATGTTTATATATAATCCTTTGGGGGTTCGAAAATGAAAGGAACATTTTTTCACCTTTAAAGGGTCAAAAGTGAAGGGAACATTTTTTACATCCTTTAAGGGGTCAAAAGTGAAAGTAAACCTTTTTTTTCATCCTTAAGGGGTCAAAAGTGAAGGGAAACCTTTTTCCACCCTTTAAGGGGTCAAAACTGAAAGTAAACTTTTTTTTCACCTTTAAGGGGTCAACATGAAGGGAAACCTTTTAACCTTTAGGGTCTAAAAGCTTTAGTCCGTTTTCTACCCCATAAATATTTAGCCCGACGTAAACGGGTACTTCAGCTAGTATATACATATGCAGAGATCATCATTTCATGAAGATTTGACATTCAATATAGACTCAATGACATTTACTCGATTGCCTCTAAAAACGCAAGAGAAATGACCGCACGATTATTCCAGAACATCTCTCAAACTCCAAGAGGACCGGAACAGGCAGATTTTGCAAAGGGGACATAACCGCTGGTCAGTTTGAAGGTGTAATGAGCCAGCATCAAATAACAACGGAATTTGGAATTCGACTTACAACTATGAACCGCGTGAGCGCACAGTTCTCTGATAAAGGGAAGGAAACAACCGAATCTCGTTCAGGTTGACCTGGACCATCAGAAATGTCTTCATGCGATTAGACGGGAAAGCTTTGTAAATACCAATGCAATTACTTCCTTTCTTTTACGTCACTCACATTAGTTCAATGCAATGTCTTCACATCCGTCAAGAACTGGAAGATTTCGAAAGAGCCCTATTGATCATCCAATCTACTTATATAATTGCAAGAAAAAAGAAATCCACGTTTCAAGGCGGCAAATGTGGCATACTGTGTCCAATGCCGTAGTGCTGTGGGAACGCGTGGGAACGGCCTCCCCTTAATCTGTTAATCACCGCTACACACAACACTGGTTTATTGTTGGGTTTAGGTTATTCATATGTTCTGACATTTATATGTATATATGTATCAATCTGTGTATCCGGACTTTGCCCAGCCCTAACCGTTCATAGTAGAAACTTGAAATTTTGCACATACACTCCCCTCAATGAGTAGGGAAAATGTTTTTGTTTTGTTGTTGAAAATTCCCCCTAAATAGAGGGGGGTTCAATATGCAATGAAAATTCAGACCTTTTTTAATGATCACATCCCAACAAAAGTCGAGAGAAGTAACTGATTCATTGATCACCCCTTTTTCCAACATTTTAATTGATCACACCCAACACAGCAGTTGCGGTAATTCATACTTTCCCTTTCTAACCTCAAATTAGCCAAAACGGTTCATTGCAGCTATGTATATTGAATCGAGGCACTCCTAAAATATATATATATGGAAGATTGAGAAAAACGTGTAACGTCTCAAGTATATTTATTATAATAAAGATAAGCCTTTATGCATTTAGCCGTTGTAAACGGCGTCATCAGAAGGGGTTTGAATATTGCAGAAATGTGTAGGTACACTGTTCAAACCTCTTCTGATGACGCGACTTGCAACGGCGAAATGCATAAATGCTTATCTTCTAATAAATATATTTCAGACGTAACACGCTTTTCTCAATCTTTCATTTCCACATTATCTCTAACATTCTGTCAGATTACCTTATATCCACATAACAAACACATATTACGTAATGGTCAGTGGCACCTGTAATTAGTTCTAGTTGAAGCCCGCAGTTTTAATTTGATTAAGTTAGCACCAGAAAGCTAAAGTCTTCTCACGGTCGCAAGAAGGACATATCTTCACCAGACTATTTTAAGTGTCAAGGGTCACCGATTGGCGTCAGTAATTTCGAATAAGAATTTTAAGACAACGGGCCCCATGCCGCGTGGAAACCACATTACGGAAATTAGCTGCAAAAATGTCCGACGAAAGAATTATTAAGAATCAGCTCCTGCTGTGTGATAGATAAGTAAGTTAGCTTAAAGTGACCACGAGTGGAGTAGTAATGAGACTTCGATCAAAAACAGATGTTTGAAGTCGGATACCCGGAGTGGGCGTGCCATGGGTGGAAAGTATCAAAAAGGGGTGGGAGAAAATTCGCAAGCTTAAAATAGGGATGAATTTGATTGTCAGTCAGAGAGACAGAGAGAGACAGAACAGGTAGACGGTCAGTCAGGGGAAGTTGACACGGCCCGCGTGAAGTTAATTAACCGTGACTAACAGATGCTCTAAGTTCATCAGTATATATGTTCTGTATTTGTCTGTTGATTAGAACTTACGGCGGAATAAAAACATTTTGGACTCCTTTTTCAAACACGGCGTTTGTCGCTTCTTCTTCTGTGCAAGTCCTGCATCCACTAGATTGCATGCCACATGTTACGCAATAGTAATGACCGCTGTGCAACACACAGACACGCACACACACACACACACACATACACATATATATATTTATATAATTGGATTCCCCATATAAGTTATTTTCATTTCCGAAATAAAATGGCTTTTTACTACGTTTATAACAGTCCGGTGTCTAATACATTCATTAAGTTATGGCATTTTAAGGATACCTTAATTCATTACTTCTGGCTACAATGCACCGTTTGCGAGGAGAAGATGAACATATACACACACACACTTTCTCAAATATTTATTATATATAGATAGATAGGAATCAGATGAGTATTATATGGGTGAGTGCGAACGGAGACTCCACACTATTATTATTAAGTTGCAAATTACCTGGATTTTGTTTGTATTTTTTAATCCAATCCTCTTAGTGGAGAGGACCTGCCTGCCGGTAGAATCAGTATTCGTAATCATGGCTTTTATATTGATTTCAATATCGAACTCTAACACCAGTGGGAAATACATAACTATTTCAGCCATGTCAGTCTGCTCATATCTATCTATCTATCTATCTATAGAAACACATATCCACATATTTAATCACGTATGTACGCATCCATAATTCTATCGTAAGCACACGCTCGTATCTATATACTGAAACGTACGCATGCACTCATATAAATATAATACACACATTTATTTATTCACACATACACAGTTACAGAAAGGCGCGCATATATGACACATTGGTATGCAACCATGAATAGATATTTCGTATATGCACACAGATACATACACATCCAGTGATGGAAATGGCTCTTGGGAACTAGGTATATGGTATGGAGGGGTTTTGGGAACTAGGTATACGGTAAGGATGGGTTTTTGGAACTAGGTATACGGTAATGTCTCAAGGCTTGGTTTTAGAATTGGATACTGGAAATTGAAAAGGTATACACCGTACCCCTGCCCTTCCCCCCATTTCCATCCCTGGAACTAGGTATACGGTAAGGCTGGGTTTTGGGAACTAGGTATACGGTACGGCCGTGTTTGGGGGAACTAGGTATACATCAATGATGTTTTTGGGGAACTAGGTATACGATAATATCTCCATTTGTTGACGTTGAACATACAACAAACCTGGAAATTGAGTAGGTATACGCCGTACACCACGTACACCCCACTCCCACCACTGTACACATCTTTAGTCAGACATATACACGCGCATATACAATCAAAGGTATACATACTTTTCGTGTTCACGCATGCACTTCGAATGTACTCCCCTTCATGCACACACAAACTCACATGCAATTAGAGTATAACGCTTTTAAATTATTTTTGATGGTGTTAAATGTCGGAGCACATTATATTAAATGGCTTCAGATTTATGAGTTCTACTCGAGGGTTTCACGGCGAAGAAGAAGTTTAAACAAGCGATGAATCCATCGATCAGTAAGAGGTGCTTTAATTGGAAACTCAGATATTAGTGGATACAGGTCTCAATAGAAACCGTCACCTGACCAACGTATTTTGGCAGCATGCTGTGTTGGGGGTGATAAATTAAAAAATTGGAAAAAGGAATGATCACTGAATAAGTCACTTCTCTTGCCTTTTGTTGGGCAATGATCACTAAAAAGGTCACGTGACTAATGTCTTTGGGCAGCATGCCGTGTTGGGGGTGATCAATTAAAATGTTTGGAAAAAGGAATGATCAATGAATAAGTCACTTCTCTTGCCCTTTGTTAGGCTGTGATCAGTAAAGAAAATGTTCGAATTGTCAACAAAAAAATAACAATAAAAAACAAGCGTGAATGCTGCCAGACACAAACTAAGGGACCAATTTAGCATAAACTTACATTGCAAATTGCCCCCCCCCAAACCTATTCAGTTTTTTCTTGATATAATAAGGATTACAGGTTTAAATGTTCAGCCCTCTAGCTCCATTAATGCGGCCTGTACACGTGATACATACATAGCCAGCCAACCAGCCAGACCAACTTGAAAGCTGAAGAAATGTTGACAGTTTTGTTGACGGTTTCTAATAAACTATGGATGTTCAAACAAGAACAAGAACGTAGTTACCGTTCCGGCAGAAATTAACTTTAATTAAAAACTCACACATTAACACTCTCAATGCCACTCGTTTTGTTACGGTTATACTCTCTATTGTACTACCAGTTTCCTCGAGACCACCGATGAGTCATGTAGTTACAGATATTTACATATAGTTACATAAGGGAAGTATAGGCAGTAAAGTACTGCTAGAAAAACCCAGGAATACTATATACAAAGATCTTCGTAGAAAGCATTGAAAGTGTTATGGTGGAGCCGCTTAGCTTAAAATTTCAAGCCATTATGCATTTTGTGATAAAAGCATATAATTTGGTACATTTATAGACAAGTTATTCCAAAACAAAATTTGGATATGGATATTTTCAAGTATCATCAGACCCCTCTGCACAGTGAAAGTATATCTGGTGTGGACATCAGCATCTGACCCCACAAATGATGGTCATCTTGAATTGTGAGATAGAAGAAAGCTTCTGTGCAATTCTGAAGTTCCAATTTCGAATTCTGCATCATAAAAAATATATGATTTGACCCCAAGATCATCCATATGAGACTAGTTTACGCAACTTTATACCAGTCATGGAAGCCATCTTGACTTTTCAATGACTTGCATGCATTATCCAAATGGCAATTCCTCAAAACTATGTATGGTAAATAAATTCAACTAATTATGTCCTCAATATCATATTATATCCATTGCTGATAGAAAAATTGATCTATAAATAGTTGTCACTGGCAGCCATTTTGAAATGGCTGCAATGGGCGACATATTGAAAATTCATCCAAAAGCCTTTAGAATTCCTTTTGCTATAAGTGTACCAAATTGTATGCTTTTATCACAAAATGTACAATTATTTGGCTAAGCGGCCCATCTATTAAGGGATATAAAGTGGGGTTCACACAAGAACAGGAACGTAGTTACCGTTCGGGCAGAAATAAACTTGTCAGAAGAAATATGCGCTAAAGTGTAAAAACACCTTCTATGGCAATTCATCAGGGTTTTCTTCCCCCATTTCTTTGGTCACTTATAAATACGACGTCAATATAATTAGTTGCACATTTCAGACACTTTACCACCAATCATTTTCCTTTTAGCGCTCAACTAGGCCATCACAAAGACGCCGAAAGAGAGACATTTCTTCTCACCCCGGCACAGAAAAAGTAGTACAACACTTCTGGAACCAGAAATGCTATACAAGCATTTGTAATGAAATACACACTGGTTGTGTGTTCGTGTGTTCGCTTATTAGAAGACTTGAATTTGGGGTGATAGTATTGACATTTGCACCAAAATGTCATATCATGTTCTCTGGGATAGGATTTGGGTTAAACGGTTGACCGGGTCACACGAAAGTCACAACAAGGAAAATGCGTTCGACCAACCAGATTTGTTTTACGGGTGCGCCGTGATTTCAAATCGGCCTGGAGTTAGAAGCAGTTGGACAGACTGCAGCAACAGGTTAACAAGCTAGGAGCTCCCCTCTTCACCCGTGAGGATGAAGGGGGAGGGGGGAGGACAATGTATGTATGTACAATCACCGTCAGTCCTTCAGTAAATAAACCACTCGTTAGAACTTTAACAGAAAAACAGAATTCAATACCCCTGGTGGCCGGCGAACCAGCCAGGCACCGAAGCTATCAACGGGAATAGAACGAACCCATATTTTCAATTGAAATTTTGTCGTCTTTCCATCCAGCCATGTGGGAGAGCGTTTTTCCTCCGGTATGGACCAAACTGTTTTATTTCCCTCCACAGATCCATCTCTCCCGTAAATGTACAACCCTGCGACGAGACGTCCCTCACATCGGCGAGAAGAAATGCTGATTATACTACACATACCCCCGCTTTACGAAAGTTCGCTTTACGCTACTTTTCACTTTTACGAAAAAAAACTGAAAATAACGCCCAGCGTTTGTTTTCCAGCGAGCCGTTATTATATTATTTTGAATGTTGAAAAGAAATGTCTAGCATTAAGCCCATGGCCGTAGGATGGTGGTTTGATAGCCAGTCTCACGGATAATTACTCCTGTGGTGAGTTCGATCCTTACTGGGTGCCAGACTGAGTTAAACTTAGTAAATACACATTATGCTCATGAGTATGACATTGAAAGATCGGTGATCAAAGCGTTATGGATTTTTTACTGCGACGAAAGTCGACAGTTCTATGAATGCCAAAAGGTTTTTCGTTCAGACCAAATTTGAATCGGTTAATAGCGTTCATAAGAAAGGAAGGATAGAAAGAGTGGGCGAAGAAAGAGGAATATTTTTTATTTTTTACGTCATAATATTTCTTTTTTTTAGATCAATTCTCGAGATGAAAAATAGAAAATACAAAAACGAAAGAAAGAAAGCAGACTATACAGTATTATAACTAATGTATACAGATACATATATATATAACTTTTTCATTTTTGATATTTTTCGTTTTATTTTTGATGCAATGATTATTTATTTTTGTTTCGGATGTTTTAGTGAGGATTAACTTAAAATTCAATTGGAAACAAATAGTTTTATTAAAGAAACAAATGTTGCCAAATGGTGTTAAAAATTGCATAAACAACGTTGCACTTTTTGAACAGAATCTGTCCCTTTTCTATTTCAAGTAGGCCGGGAGCCAGCAGGGCCTACCGTGCACGCCCCCCCCCCATGATTCTACATTTAGGGTACCAAAATGTTTCGTAGGATGTCCTCTTTCAGAACAAGATGTTCACAAGAAAAGTTTGGGAAGAACTACCTCATTTACATAAAGAAAAATGGCCGCCAGCACACACCAAAAAAGATAGAATTTCATATCTCGTCTCCCGTTGACATATCTGAATACTTTAATACTAGAAAAATAATTAATTTATAGGTATTTCAGGATTTTACAAGGAAGATTTGTGGATTTAATTCATGAAGGAAATATATACATATATATATCGCTGGAAAGGGAATTTCCCCAGCTTTCGAACGGTGTATCTTGTCAATTTGTA
>VCCN01007177.1:4202527-4214746 GCA_006491835.1 Architeuthis dux
CCGAGCATACCACAAGGGCCCCCGTTAGCGTCCGACACAGGAGCGACGGGTCGGACAAGTTAGGGGCTTGGCTCCTCAGCCCATCGACCTGAGGGAGGAGAAGGAGGAAGAAATCTGATTTGAACTGCTACAATCACTGTCAGTCCTTCAGTACAGAAACTCGTTAGCAATTTTAACAGAAAAACAGAATTCAATACCCCTGGTGGCCCGCGAACCGGCCTGGCATCAAAGCTATCAACGGAAATAAAACGAACCCAAATTTTCAATTGAAAATAATGAATTTTGTCATCTTCTCTCCCACGTGGGCGAGACTTTCTCCGGTATGGACAAAATGATGTATTTCCCTCCACAGAATGTTCGCTCCCATAAATGTACAACCCAACGACGAGACGTCTCTCTCACACCAGCGAGAAGAAATACATGCATAATACAACATATGGTTGGGGGTGAAAAAAGCTTTGTACTGCCTTATAAAATTCCTCCCGGGGGCCCTGCCCCCACCCGCCCTGTTATCTCTCATGGGACTTCACAAGGGAACGTTACTTTCCATATTCATTTTTGACTAGTTAGAAACTATCAACCAAAACTGCCAACATAGGTTTCTTTCAGTTTTTAAGTTGGTCTGCCTGGCTGGCTGTGTATGTATCACACATACATTTAAATATATGTCTAGAAAAACGTTTTTGGGTTGTTTTTTTAAATTCCACCTCTAAATAGGTTTTTAGTGGGCAGGAGGGTTCAAATGTAAGTTTATGCTAAATTGGTCCCTTAGTTTGTGTCTGCATGCATTCAGACTTGTTTTTTGAAAATTCAGAGTTTTTTAATGATTCTATTAAAAGTTTTAATCACTTGTAAGGTTCTATCAAAATAAAGAGTTGTTCTGTATATTGCTGTCAGTGTGCTAAAATGTCCATTGCTTTAACTTCAGAAAAAAGACAAAAATAATTTTTTTAGATATTTTCTATATTTTGAGAAGGGTCATTAATATTCAAATGGTTCTTTTCTATAGTTTTGAGAAGGGTCATTAATATTCAAATGGTTCTTCGGACGATTGAACTCCTTCTTGTTATTTGTGTTGTAAACTCAACGTTTCAGCTGATTCATTCTTCAGCCTTCTTGCGGTGTAAAATCCGAGTGTGATGGGTTAAACAGAAATTATGTTTTTAAAGGGGGTAACCGTTATAGCACATGGCCCGGGTGTTTCTGTTTCTGTGTCTTGTCGGGTTTAGGTCTGTTGAGAAGTGGAAGCAACATCGGGTTGAAATCCACACTTGTCTGGCTAATGCATTTAGTCGACATTTTGATGTGAGCTGCCTCTTTGATTTTTCTCCACTTCCAACATTGTTCTCTGTCAATACTCTTTAATACAAAAACTCTGTCAAAAACCATTTTGTTATTTGGGTCTTGTGAAAAATAAATATTAGATTCTTATGAGTAACAAATGTTTTTATTCTGAATTTTTTAGATGAGGGTTTATCAATATACATAGATTTTATTTGACTGTTGTGCTCATCTCGGTTTATTGTCTCACCCGAAAATAGACAGCGGAATGAAGACACTTTGCCCCCACGCTTCGAAGGTCCCAACATTCCAAACCCTCCCCATTTACGAAACCTACCTGAAGAAGGCCATAGGGTACTGTAATGTTCTTGTGTCTATGTGCCTTTGTTGTTCTTTCTGTGGTAGCTGTGTGAAATTAGAATGCATTTTGATTCGTAATCTACTTGAGCGTGTTAAGAAAAGAAGACGGAACAAGATAACACGTGTGATAGGGTTGTTTGGCCTGGTAAGAAGTGAGCCTTCTCCGTTCCCATTTCCGGTCCGCGTTTTCTGGGACCGGAAATGGAATGGGGGTTGCTGGGAACTTGCTTCGGCATGTTTATTGATTTAACATATACATACATTTATATAAACATTACAGGTACAACGGCCGAAACATTGTGTTCAAAGATGAGGACCACAGTGCGAAAAGATCTATACATATTAAATTTGTTTTAATTTATTTTTTTCATTTCAGGTGACACTGTTCATCATTTATGTGAAGAGGTAAGTGGTATTCATTGGACAGCTGGTACCTACATGACTGATTATGGACGTGGTTTCTTGCT
Source organism: Architeuthis dux (assembly GCA_006491835.1). Lineage (NCBI taxonomy): Eukaryota > Metazoa > Mollusca > Cephalopoda > Oegopsida > Architeuthidae > Architeuthis > Architeuthis dux. Next base: position 4,204,636 of record VCCN01007177.1, read on the forward strand.
ATATAACTTCCCTAGACCTTTGTTTAATGCCTTATTTTCGACATTAGACTTCTCGTCGATTTACCAAATTCTCTTGATGTTTATAAAAGCTAATTGTTTGGAATTAAACACATTCTTAGAAAACCGTGCAAGAGGAACTTGAGATGTTTCAATAAAATTTTAAAATATCCACAATAGATATTTTTGTTATTGATTTTTATATTGTCAAACTCCAGTCCAACAACAAGAACAAGAACAATCCTCACCAAATTTAGGGGAGTAAACTCTTCACTGTTTTGTCTATTCCATCACGTTAAACCAAACCGATATATAAAATTAACATTTCCCTACCGTGATTTGGAATCATGACCAACTGATAGATAGGCAGCTCTCTTACCAACTAAGCCAAATTGACAAGTATTAGATATCTACAAATGTATTTATTATATATACAATAAAAAAGGTTTCAGTAAGTTGGAGTTGAATTTAACCCTGCAGCAGCCAGTCTTGTTTTGTTTCTAGTGTACCCATCTAGTTGAAAATGACAACAGTTTTAATTTTTTTTGTTGTTTTTTTAAAATTCTGCCCATCTAGACTGTTAGCTGCTTTTATGTATTGTCCCCTTTCCCCATTGTATACAATCTGACTGACATACTTAATGCTTAAAATTTCAACAGTCATCAGTTCTCCCTTGGCCTATTGGTAAGTTATATTATTTTATATAATGGATAGGTTTAAAAAAAGGTTAAGAAACCCTGTCTCAAAAGGCTGTCTGAGAGGAGTGAAAATACCAGTAATATTGATATACAATATCTAAATTACTACTAGTCTGTTGGATCGTCTACCATAGTTTATGTATATTTCTTTATTTTTTATGATACTTTTGTTTATTTACTATTTTATACTAAGTTTAATAATATACGCTTCATTCAGAAGTTAAATACAGGAATTCAGATTACTGTCGAGCATGGATTACCTTCCTCTGGGGTTAGGGTAAACCGGACAAGTCAGCCGCGGGCAACTCGATTGCAAATATTTCAAACCCGGACATTTCGGCCGCATTTCGTTTTTAAAGGCAAAAATGTCTATCTAGACGGGATTTAAAATGAAATAGAATCAAAATATATAAATCTAATGCAATTTACAATAATAATAAGTTAATTCATGTTTGTTGTTTTATATATCTTTTTTTTCAACTTTTTATAGCTAGTTTTTGTTTATTTTCTCGAGTAAATTTCTTGTCATCATAACGTAACGAGAAATCCACATCACTCATACAACGTTATCTCATGAAGTGTTTCTATCACTGTCAGTCTCTGTTAAGTGTGGTGGTTTGTTGCTGCTTGTTGTGTTACCTCTCTTAACAAGAACAATCTGTTCCACAAAACGTCTCGTTAGATGAAAATTCGTTAAGTGAATAATTAAACCTATGGGATTTCAGTAATTCATTCCTAATAAAAATGTGATACCACTGAAACCTTAATAATAACCTTTTAAATAATGTATAAATACAAATAAACATGTAGATAATGTAATAAATAAATAATCTTATAATTCACGATATGTCCGTCCATCTGTCTGTCTCTGAAAATGAGCGCCTAGATCAGTGGTTCCCAACCTTTTCAAGTCATTCTCCACTTTTGTCAATAAGATTACTAGTATTCCCCCGCTTCCATTTATTAAGTTGCATCAAATAATAACTTTATTTTACGTATAATTAGACAGTTTCATACTAAGAATTAGTTTAATTTTATAATTGTACAGCTGCTGCTGTGTATTTGTTACTCAAAGAAAGCAAGCGAAAATAATTAGAACACATCATTTGAAATTCCAATTTATTACAAGAAAAATAAGAATTATTCTATTGTAACTGATATACACATCAATATGATCTCTGTTCTTGTTTTTTGGCTACTAGGGGTTAGTTTTGTGGGTCTATTAGTGCGAAAGCACATCTTAAATCATTCTCAACTTGGAGCTTATTTCGAGCCTTCAACTTGATAGATAGAAGTGTAGAAATGCTATCTCAAACAGAACTTTTATTTTTACCTAATAGCCTTATTATTTGAAATTATTTTTTGTTGCAACTTAATAAATGGAAGCGGGGAGGATACTAGTAGTCTTATTGACAAAAAGTGGGGAATGACTCGAAAAGGTTGGGAACCACTGCCCTAGATCCATTGAGTATGCATGCCAAATTTGGTTGAGCTGTACCAATTTTTAATGGAGGGGAGGGAAACAGTGACAAATAGAGCCAGCTGTTTTATATAATAGAAGAGTTATTTTCAATGGTCTCTGGTCCAGCTGTGAAAAAAAAACTACAATCTTTTTCAACCATTCAAAACAAACTTAAACTTGAGGGAAAAATCACAAGTTTCATTGAATCAAAATAGCTTTGAATAGATGAACTTTTGTGGACAATTTTTCTTTTCTTCTCAAATTCACATTTAACTACTGGGTGTCCATAAAATCCTGCACTGGATTTAAAATTTAATAACTAAAATTATACAAATGATAGAACCATTCAGTATTATTTGAATGTTCAACTCTTAAAGTTTTATTCTTGATGCAGTATTTGTTCATCACACTTCAACAGGCCAGCCATTTTTGTTGATACATTTTTTAAGCCTATCCTATAAAAGATATCATCTATCATTATAATTGATTGTACACATTACACAAGAAAAATCTTAAGTATAAAGGTCCCCAGCAGAAAACAATTGATAGAGAGAGAGTGGCAATTAATTGTTTATTAGGACTGTTAACTCTGAGATACCCAATTATTTTTTTTCACATTTAACTACTGGGTGTCCATAAAATCCTGCACTGGTTTAAAAAATTGAATAACTGAAATTATACAAATGATACAACTATTCAGTATTATTTGAAGGTTCAACTCTTAAAGTTTTATTTTTGATGCAGTATTCGTTTATCACATTTCAACATGACCGCCATTTTTGTTGATACATTTTTGAAGCCTATCCTATAAAACATAAGAGCTTTACATAAAATTTGGTCAACGGTTAAAGGGAGATAACTTGCGTTGGAATCATCTCGAGTTTTAATTGTATATACATTTATGAAATCAAATGATTGATAATTTTATATCCGCCAGAATATGATAGTTATAATGACATTTATTAGTTGAGAACCTATATTTGCCCGGCGCCGGTGTGAGAGACTGCTAAACGAGCGGCCGAAATCGTAAATATGAATAAAGAAACAAACTCTGTGCAGGGATCAAACCCGCATCCACCCTGGAAGCAACTTTACGTTCTGCTCTTCCGACCGAGCTGACGAAGATCTCATAGAGCCGAACCTGCATATAAGGTTGCTTCCAGGGTGTACGCATGTTCGATCACTGCACAGAGTTCGTTTCTTTATTCATATTTACGATTTTATCTGAACAATTTAATCACAGGTCTTTTATTTCTAACTTTTCTATTTAACTTTTCTATTATCACTATCATTATAATTGATTGTACACATTACACAAGAAAAATCCTAAGTATAAAGGTCCCCAGCAGAAAACAATTGATAGAGAGTGGCAATTAATTGTTTATTAGGACAGAGATATCCAATTTTTTTTTTTTCACATTTAACTACTGGGTGTCCATAAAATCCTGCACTGGTTTTAAAAATTGAATAACTAAAATTATACAAATGATAGAACCATTCAGTATTATTTGAATGTTCAACTCTTAAACTTTTATTCTTGATGCAGTATTCATTTATCACACTTCAACATGACCGCCATTTTTGTTGATACATTTATGAAGCCTATCCTATAAAACAGGGGTCAGCAACCTCTCTGCAGCCCGGATTTTGTATTAATGAATGGATGGTGGCTCAGATAAATGCAATAAAAAAGCTGTGAAAATAGGGAATTATCTATTTAAATGCATCTAGTTATAGATTTTGCATCAAATAAAGGATGAATCATTTGTGCTTAACCAAATATGCCAATTAGTGATCAAAGACCTCAAAAAGACACAAAGAATCTTTAAAACATAATGAGTAAACATAGTATCCCAATATTTGCCCGCAGGCCAGTCAAAATCCCATCATAGGCCGGATGTGTCTTGCGGGCCATAGGTTGCCTATCCCAGCTATAAAAGATAAGAGCTTTACATAAAAGTTGGTCAATGATTAAAGGGAGATAACTTGCGTTGGACTCATTTCAAGTTTTAATTATATATACATTTATGCTGTTCTACCGACTGAACTAACAAAGATCAGATGGTAGACAGGAGTCTTTTATCCTACACTTTGTTGGCTTCTCCATTCTCACGTTCTGACTTTAGGCACGAATATAATACGGCTCTCTTATGTCGACAGTATGAAATCAAATGATGGATAATGTTATATCCAATCGACAGAATATGATAATTATAATGACATGTATTAGTGAGAGCCTATATTTGCCCGGCGCCGGTGTGAGCGACTGCTAAACGAGCGGCCTAAATCGTAAATGTGAATAAAAAAACAACTTTACGCGGGAATCGAACCCGCGTCCACCTTGGGAACCACCTATATGCGGTGCTGTTCTACCGACTGAACTAACGAAGATCAGATGGTAGACTCCTGTCTACCATCTGGTCTTCGTTAGTTCAGTTCAGTCGGTAGAACAGCACTGCATATAGATTGCTTCCATTTACATTTATGAAATTCAAATAATGGGTAATTTTATATCCGACAGAATATAATTATAAAGACATTTATTAATTGGGGAACCTATATTAGCTCAGCCAATCAGCACACAGCGAATCCACATATTGTCCACATTCTGGTGGGACCTTTCCAACCAAAATTTACTCTAACCGACTTTTGCTTTTTTTGTGTACTACCCTGCAAAAGGCTTTATCTCTCTTACCTATCCCCCTACCAGATTGCTCTACTACAGCCTTCTTTCTACAGGAAAAAGATGGTCATTAATATACCAATCAGATCAGTCCATTTCAGCAGCAATAAATACAGACAAAACCATACCACCATCCCTGTACCCTGGTGATTCCAACCACCTTCTTTGCTAAGCAAAAAAAACAAATGACGAAGTACATACTAACCTGGCTTATGCTCCCTGTTAATTACCTGGACCGCATTCCAGAGAGGGTAATGTATCAACTTCTCTCTCCAGATATGGTCTGCCATGCCAGATTTGTCCACCTCCCCTTTAGATATGGCTTTCTTGTGTTCCTTGAATCTGACTTTAAGGGGGACTGCTGGTTTCCCCCTTATAAATGCAATCTTTTGTCGAACCATTCTCCCATAAGGGAACAAATCTCTAGTAAGGCGGTTGTGAAAAGTTGTTTTATTATTGAACACTACCCTGATGTTATAACATCAACAAACCCTATAGTTTTGTTCAGTCACTGAAACCCGCCTTATCAGGCAGTTTCAAGCTAGTATGTATATGTATATTAAACGGAAAGTAAGGGTTCAGTTTAGCATTATATTTACATTGTAAATAGAACCCCACCACTAAAACCCTTAAAATCATTTTTCTCTCAAAACTTTGGAAAACATTCCCCTAGGTCCGTCAAGTATACTTGCCAAATTTGGTTGAATGGCTCCAAAATAAAGTTCATTGTTAGAAAGTCCTTACTTGTAGGTGTTCTAGAGAAATATAGGATTCCCTCTGTGCTGAAAGGGTCAAATGAGCGTGTAGTCAAAGTTTTGTGTAGAAGCATATATGAACATGATTCCTGGTTGTGAAAGACTCACCTGTGGTCGTGCTGGGAAGATTCATGTCGTTGTAGTCAGTCCTCATGGTGATGCAGGGAGCAAGTTGGCAAAAACATGCTGTGTCCAGGAATGTTTGGCTTTGGTTTGAACGCTTCTTTTATATCCTTTGATGGGCTCAGATAAATTATGCAGGAATATTTCTTTCTACGCTACTGCTGGTTAATATATTGCCGTTAGGGCCACGTGATGTGCTCCCTACTATGTCCACGCGATCTTATCTCAGTTGCCTGCTGAGCCTACATGCTGATTGATGTCCAGGTGTGTGAGATTGTTATCTTTTCGGAGGGAAAAGCGCATGGAGCCTGTTTTGTGGAAGAAATATTTTTCCTAAGCGTCCGTCAGATCATAGGTGGATTATTTCAGAGGGAAATGTAATTTCTTTTATGGGCAAATTCCCTGAACTTCCTGAAGAAAATATGACCTGGTCTCTACTTTTGTAGGGTTTTCACACAAAATAAATTTCAAGTTTACATTTAAGTTTTTATTTTTGTTAGATGAATTATTATAAATCATTATTATTTAAACTTTTTATGACTACTTTTTATCTTCTTCTTAAATTTTATTAGTTGCTTTTGTTAGATGAAATATTATAAATCATTATTATTTAAATTTTTCATCACTACTTTTTACCTCCATCTTAAATTTTATTAGTTGTCTTTGTTAGATGAAATATTATAAATCATTATTATTTAAATCTTTTATGACTACTTTTTACATTCATCTTAAATTTTATTAGTTGCTTTTGTTAGATGAAGTATTATAAATCATTATTATTTAAATCTTTTATGACTACTTTTTACATTCATCTTAAATGTTATTAGTTGCTTTTGTTAAGCTATTATTATCAAAATCTCTAAATTTATCAAAACAGGTAAAATTTCCGCACTTTGAAAGAATGTGCATTCAATGTATAAACTTGATTAAATAAAATTCATGTTTATATAGAATAAAATGCTCTACAATTTAAAATGTCTCATCACTAAAGAAAGAAAAAACCAACTGTGCCGTGACCTCTCCAGGGCACAAGCAGAATCCCACCACTTGGCCTTGCTGATGTAGTCCAATCTCCTATATTTATACCTGAATAATGCAGAATTCTTATTTCTATGGACTTAAATGACATTTTCTACACCAAGACAATCTTTCTATTTATTTATCTGTCTATCTATCTATCCATCTATTCTTCTGCATCTTCCTAGGGCACATATTGGTACACCTGCAGCAGCCAGGCTTGTTAATACTTAAATGAAACATGAATTATAACCAGGAGAGCGGAATAAAAAAAAATTGGATGGACTTTTATGTTATACATTTATTTTATCTATCTTCTATTTATGTAATGAACAGTGTGAATTTTTTGGTTCTCTGTCTGTAACCATGGACTCTCCCACTTAATAAAAGGTAACGAATTTTGCTTTTGAATTGAAACAATGGACTCTTCTACAGTAATGGTTTTTTTTTTAGTTTCTTTTCTACAAAAAAACCCAAAACATCTAATAGAATTCAAATACAAGCTTTTGTATAGTTCGCTGTAAGCCACACTTTTGAAAAAAAGGATAAAAGTAGTGTTCAAACCAGTGTTGCCGATTTAGCGCGTTTCGCTCTAAATTAGCGCGTTTGCGCCTAAAAAACACTTTTTCACATTTTCCGGCTATTTCTGACCATTTTTAGCCTCTTTTCGGTGGTTCTTTGGCCATTTTTGGCTATTTAAAAAATTTGCGCTATTTGGCAGTCAAACTAGCGCGAAAATATTTTTTGAGTTGGCAACACTGTATTACTTATTTTGCAGCGAGCCATTATAGAGGCAGCACACACACCCTCTCTCTTCTACACACCAGTCTCCTGTTGTTGTACCTACCACAACCACAACCTCCGATGACTCAGCCTGACATTATTGGGGTCTGGCAACGCTCAAAAGATTTTCCTATGTAAATTAATGTCATTGCTCATTCGCTTTACGTCATTTCGGTTTACGAAAGGTATTTATAGGAATGCTCTACCTTCGAATAGCGGGGAAACCTGTATATCCGTGTTCGAAAATATCGGCTAAGAATAAGTAAATTGCTTAGTTTTACATGCAAAAAGTGAAACTAAGTTATAGGGTTGCCATTTTGGCCATTTTGTGGCCAATTTCACAAATCTGACCTTTTTAAAAAGCATTTGGCCATGAACTTTTTGGTTTGGCCACATTTATTTTTCCTTGTGTTTTCTTTAATTAAAAAAAATGAAACAAAATGCAATAAATCGAAACATTTTTAAAAAATGGCTAGAATCGGCTAAATCTTTTTCCACTATGGCTAAAAAATATAAACTTATTTAAAGCCTAATTTCCAAATAAAATAACTATACTAATACTCTAGAACAAATTATTAATAAAAATGTACATTTACTTTTATTAAACTTGCCAGATTTGTAGTGGATTTACCAAAAAAAGTTTTAGTAACTGACTCCAAAAATATCCTCAAAGAAAAAGTATTTATTTTTCCTTGTGTTTTGAAAATGAAATAAACTGCAATGAATCGAAACCCTGACTAAAACTGTACGTCTACTTAATTATTATTAATACCATTATTCTTAATAAATTCTTTTTGGTGTGTACTGGTGTGTAATCCAACGTTTTATAAATAACTTTGGCATTTGGCCATTTTTTGGCGTGTTTTGGGGCCAGAAACGTCTCTATCTGGCAACATTGAAAACTGAAACTAAATTTTATTTTTTACGTGGAAACCTAAATTAAAGACACACCTTGCTATTTTGAAGAACTGGTCTTCTTATTGATTGTCTGCTTTTTATTGAAAGGTGGGTACCATTCTTTATTTTCTCCACTGACTGTACATTATGTTAGCCGTTTCCTGATTCCAATGTTATGCTTTCTCCCTTTATGTGTGTTTTTTGTTTCTGCAGTATTCTGTTCTAGCAGCATTACCTTTTAAATGTTTCATTTGTTCAATTAGAAAGTATTTGTCCGAATTTTCTTCAAAGTCACATTGTGGCAAAGAGAGTGGTTACCAAAGACTCAAAAGAGCAAGGCAGAGTTTGTCAATGAAGAATATATTAGAAGAAAATAAAATCATAAGAATGAGATATATGGTTGTTTTTATATTTGGATGTAGGATTTAGTGAAAATTGATTTGGTGCTAGTTTTAAGTCCAAATCGTGATAAGTAGATCAATCTTAAGTTTTCTTGTGAAATTATTCCAGTTAGTAATGCATTTTTTGGTGATTGAGTTTAATCCATATCCAGTTGTTATTCAAGAGGGAACATAGAGGTATCCCACTGTTTGGAGCCTTTTGAACTTTATTACTAATTTACTAGGTATGCCCACCCACTTTTTTGCGCAACTTTTTAAAAATCTTCGATACCCAATTTTTAAAACAAATTAAAATATTAAAAACTGTTGTTCTGAAGTTTTTTCTTGTTTCTGTTAGAAAGGGAAAAGAGCAAACTTTAGTGTATATATATATATAAAAATAAACATTTTCATAAATTACAACACAAAACTGAGTGTTTTAAATCAAAATTTACTGTTTTTCGACATAATGTTAAGATACAAAAATGGCTGCCATTTGTTTACGTCTTAAAATTTTAAGAAATTTCAATAAGAGTAAATATAATGTTGCAGAATTTGAGTCATCTATTTGTTGATTTTCCAATTTGAAACAATATTTTTGTCCGCGCTCCTAACATTAATCAGTGTTGCCAACTCCAATTTGATCTTTTTCGGATAAAACTGCCTTTAAATAGATGGCTAGAATCGGCTAAATCTTTTCCCACTATGGCTAAAAAATGTTATAAACTTACTTAAAGTCTAATTTCCAAATAAAATAACTATACTAAGACTCTAGAACAAATTATTAATAAAAATGTACATTTACTTTTATTAAACTTTCCAGATTTGTAGTGGATTTACCAAAAAAAGTTTTAGTAACTGACTCCAAAAATATCCTCAAAGCAAAAGTATTTATTTTTCCTTGTGTTTTGAAAATGAAATAAACTGCAATGAATCGAAACCCTGACTAAAACTGTACGTCTACTTAATTATTATTAACACCATTATTCTTAATAAATTCTTTTTGGTGTGTACTGGTGTGTAATCCAACGTTTTATAAATAATTTTGGCATTTGGCCATTTTTTGGCCAGAAACGTCTCTTATCTGGCAACACTGGTGGGAAAGAGAGTGGTTACCAAAGTTACCATTTCTTCCTGAAATAGTGTCTTATATGGGGAAAGCGACTGAATTGGCTCTTAAAGCGTGATTGATTTACAACAAACTTATTTTAAACTTGACCGTTGATTATTTTTTTTTTATTTATTTATTTTTTTTTTTTTGCCTAAAACTTCTTTTTAAAAAATGGCTAAAATCGGTTAAATTTTTTCTACTTTCG
>VCCN01007177.1:4214846-4233034 GCA_006491835.1 Architeuthis dux
AAGTACTGAAAATTTTATTAAAATCCAATAAATAGATGATTTCTGGTAATTTTGAAAAGGTTTTAGGCGTTCAATTATGCGCGTCCATTTTTTTTTCAATTTTCATCGATTTTGCACATACCTTATGAATGAATTTCTTTCATTCGTCTAAAATACTCTTGAAGACAAGGTAGAGATACTTTATTTAATTAGCCAGGTACAAGTAAACATTTTTGCAGTGCCTTTTGATTTTCAAGTTTGAGGATGTTGAGACTAGCATATAAAGGGTTACAATTGGCATGAAAGTCAGAAAAAGATATAGTACGAATGGCGCTATTTTGCAATTTAAAAAACATTTTGTTATGGATATTTGAGCTTTGTCCCCATATCTGATTGTGAACTTTGTATAACTTAAAGTAATAATTTATAATATATAAAGTAACAATTTCTTTTTTTTAACAATTTCTTTCCTATTTCAACTTATGCATTATCTTTTGTTGAATTGTTTTATCTTTTTTAAGTTGATTGTTTTAAGTAACCGAGCTTCAGATAATCTTGCTAATAATTAAAACGCCACTTATTAATTTTTTTCCTTGAAAAGTATATAGGGACACAGTGGATCATTAAAGATTTTTTACAAATTCAAATACCCAACAGGACAGCTGCTACTTCCTTTTGTCAAGTCAACACGTCCGCAATATTTTTTTGTGAAAGACTTGCCTGATTGAGCATTGCTGTACAGTGTGCAACCTAAGGGACCTAAGTTTAAGCCAAAAGTAATATACAGAAGTACTCTTACTTTCAGAATTTTCTAATTGTGCTATATGAAGTGAAATTATCTTCTTTTAATGATTAACCGTTGACCAAATTTTATGTAAATGATTGACTTGTTTAGTGGCATATCAACACTTGATGGATCATTTAATGCCGAAGTCAGTTTAAAATTTTTAAAATAGAGTCTTGCGACTTTGGTGAAAGGTTATTTTTTTTTTAATTAGAGGCTTGAGACTTTGGTGAAAGGTTACTTTTCCTTAACTAGAGTCTTGTGGCCCCTGTTTGGGGGGGTCTTACCCCTCTGCAGGGGATGCAGTTGGCGTATTCTAGGCCCCAGCTGACAGGTCCAAAATTTTATGTAGCGCTCTTATCTTTTATAAGATAGGCTTCAAAAATGGCTGGCCTGTTGAAGTGTGATAAATGAATACTGCATCAAGAATAAAACTTCAAGAGTTGAACATTCAAATAATACTGAATGGTTCTATCATTTGTATAATTTTAGTTATTCAATTTTTAAAACCAGTGCAGGATTTTATGGACACCCAGTAGTTAAATGTGAAAAAAGAATAATTGGGTATCTCAGTCCTAATAAACAATTAATTGCCACTCTCTCTCTATCAATTGTTTTCTGCTGGGGACCTTTATACTTCAGAGTTTTCTTGTGTAATGTGTACAATCAATTATAATGGTAGATGATAATAGAAAAGTTAAATAGAAAAGTTAGAAATAAAAGACCTCTGATAAAATTGTTCAGATAAAATCGTAAATGTGAATAAAGAAACGAACTCTGTGCAGGGATCGAACACGCGTACACCCTGGAAGCAACCTTATATGCAGGGTCGGATCTATGAGATCTTCGTCAGCTCAGTCGGAAGAGCAGAACCTGTGTGTAAGGTTGCTTCCAGGGTGGATGCGGGTTCGATCCCTGCACAGAGTTTGTTTCTTTATTCATATTTACGATTTCGGCCGCTCGTTTAGCAGTCGCTCACACCGGCGCCGGGCAAATATAGGTTCTCAACTAATAAATGTCATTATAACTATCTTATTCTTTCGGATATAAAATTATCCATCATTTGATTTCATAAATGTATATACAATTAAAACTCGAGATGATTCCAACGCAAGTTATCTCCCTTTAACCGTTGACCAAATTTTATGTAAAGCTCTTATCTTTTATAGGATAGGCTTCAAAAATGTATCAACAAAAATGGCGATAGATGATAATAGGAAAGTTCGAGTTAAAAGACCTGATGAAATTGTTCAGATAAAATTTTGTTACATTCTGAAAGAAAATTTTATTTCGTCGTTTAGACACTTTGTACCTTTAGAGCAGTAGTTCCCAACGTGGGGCACACGCCCCACATGGGGGCAATTTGATTATAAAAGGGGGCAATTTAAAAATGAGATATTAAGAACAAATGTCTCTGAATTTGCTAATATCAATGGGCAGGAAATCCTACCATCGCAAAATAAGTAGTGTATTTAATAATTTCAATGACAATTTGTCTTGGTTTATGAAATAAAGCAAACAAATCAAAGAAACTTTGCAAGCAAGAAAACTACTGTTGCCATTCCCGTCCTCATATTTCACTGAATGTGGTCTTAGTGCTGTAAATGACTTGTTACAGAAAAAAAAGAAATCAACTAAATATCACAAACTGACTAAACTGGTGCATAGAATAAAAACATCAAGGTCAAGGTTCGAACTAACTTGAGTTTTCTTATCTTGAGGTGAGCTTGATTTGTATTTATGATTTATAATAAGTAAACAAGTTAAATTAAAAAAAACCTTTTATATAAGTTCTTTTTATATATAGGAATTCACTTCTATATTATATTTTTCAGAACTTTATTCGTTTTTATGTTGAAAGGGGCATCAAAATCTTTGAAGTGGGGCATGGCCCCAAAAAGGTTGGGAACCACTGCTTTAGGGAGTCTTTACATTTACGAATACTGCATCAAGAATAAAACTTGAAGAGTTGAACCTTCAAATGATATCTACTAAATAGTTCTATTATTTGTATAATTTTAGTTATTCAATTTTAAAACTAAATTTACTCTCAAATTTAAAGACAAAAATAAAGATTGAGAAATTAAATTAATTAAATAATTGCTTTTCTCTTTCTAACCTCTCACTTAAAAGTTGCTCTCGGTCAATACACCCAGAGTTATCTCCCTTGGTTAGACACTTATTATAAAATCATTTCATACATAATTAAATTAATTTTTTGGAAACCGGGGTTCCCTCCTCAAGTCTCTAGTCACGAGGACATGGGATCTCCACCCCTCAGCTTATCCCGGTCTCAGTGACAGGGATTTGGTATTCTCCCCCCTCAAGTCTTTAGTCACGGGGACATGGGATCTCCACCCCTCTGCCTGCACGTTCACGTGAAGGACCCCCACATTAAAAAGACTTCATGTCATAATGTGGAGGCGAATAAAGAAATTCTTGGAAACCGGTGGTCGATTGGACTGGAAATTGCGCTACGAAGTGCCGTTTTGGCTGTGTTACGATAACAAACACACAAGCCCTCTTTGATCACCCCCTGTTAATTTTTTTTTTACTCTAAATTTCACTTCATAGAACTAACTAGAATATTAGGACCATGTTCCCATCGAGCACCCTAAATCTTTGCAAATCTAAAAGATGATCTTAGTAACTTCAAAGTTTGTTAGTTTAAAAAAACAAACAAACCTATAAACAACTTAACATTTCAGAGACAGACTAGCGACACCAGTTCAGAATCTCTATTTTCAACATGCGGACTTTGTTTAACTTGGTAACTAACGCTGCTGACGTTTCAGTGACGTCACCGGTGTCAAGAAAAAAAGCATCCTTTTAGATTTGCAAAGATTTAGGGTGCTCGATGGGAACATGGTCCGAATATTAGAACATTGGTTAGAACATTTTATTTTAGTGTGAAAAAAAAAAGTATACAATTTGTATATAAAAGCACACATCATATCTACACATTTTTTAAAATGATTTACATCTGTTGATAGCACTACATATTCTGGTAATCTATTCCATAGTCCCACCACTCTATTGCTAAAAAATAATTTTTGACAAAGATTTACTTTTGTACTAAGCTGACATGGCAATGACTGTTTGAGTTTTAGTAAAAAATGATTATGATTTTCGTTTCAAAATGAGGTTTACGCCACAAATTTACTTAGTTTTGTCTTTGAAACAGACTTAAATAAAAGGAAATTTATTTGCGATGAGCGATATGAAGTTTTGTTTTTTTTACTTAATATGCACTTTCAACGTTCTCTTTTTTGTTGTTTTCTAACCTCGTCTTGCACGATCGGAAACAATGTTTATGTATGGGATTAGTTTCATCAATGTCTGTGAACTTTTTTGTCTTAAATCTTTGGACCCCACTATTGTATGTGTACCAAATGTAATCCATCTACATGTTTCATTGCTTCATGGTTAGTCACATCGTATTTTTAGGGGTTTAGAATTTTGCATATATTAAATGACACATATAATTGTACCTATACTCTAAAAGGCTGCTCACAATAGAGACAGCAGATACTGCATGACTAAGCAATACATATTTGGGCCCTACTGTATGTGTACCAGTGGTATGCATTCAGAGCATGCAAGTCATGCACTGGATGGCCATTGATTTTTCATGAATCCAAAACGTTGGCCCGTCCACAAACTTTTTGAAAAATGTCTTTTGAATATCTTTAAAATTGAAATCTCTTGATTATTAAAACAAAAATCATTACCAACCACGTTTCAGAGAGTGTCCAAAGCTGAATAATAATAAATAAATAATTTTAAAACATTAAAAACATCTATTAATTTAAATATTGTCAAGGGGGCATGCAAATAGAAATAGCATGACTGGGATCACTTCTTAATATAAATCAATTATCTCCCTTGACTCCCGAAAAAATAAATCGGCTGCTTCTCGCTTTATATTTGAGAAATTATGGGCATTTTTATTGACACATATCGTGTTTTCTCAAACGTCTGTGGATGTGCCCACAAAAATTTATGTAAGTAAATTCTGTTTCAGTAAATATCGCCAAGAGACATGCAATTATAAAAATGCATTACCCAGAATCGTCAACAAAAGTCAAGGGAGATAATTGATTTGTACCGAGCAGATGCGGCTGTAATTTGAATAATTTCGTAAAATATCTTTCAAAATATCAGCCCAACCGACTGAAGTGTGTGTTATAGAAAAACTTTTGAAAAATAATTTTTCAAAAAGAGACTTTGAAGGTAGAAAATCAATTATAAATCATGGCAGACCAATGCTGAAGTTACCTAATTTACAAAGTCCCAACAAGAAATGTGTTAGATATTTTCAAACTAATTTGCTCAACTAAACAAGTTATTTTGCTGGCCATGTTTGCTATTTAATTTAGAAAAAACTGTTTGGAATGATTAAAGGTCACAATGATTTAAGTAATCTACATACGGCCCTGAACCTGAATGTTCTCAAAGACACATAAAATCCATGATCGATCTTAAAACATTCAGAAATGTTTGCATAGACTTACAATTAGATGCGGTTACAAGATGGAGCATACAACAGCATAATGAAAAAGTTAAACAAAACAGAGCTATTCTTCGACGATTGATTGATGCAGTTATTTTTTTAGGCCGCCAAAAATTATCATTCCGTTGACATTTTAAATCTGATGCATCGAATAATCGCAGTATTTATAGAGAACTTTTATATTTAATCAGTAAATTAGATAAAAAAATTTGCAGGCCATCTAGATACAGCTTCTGTTTTCTTGGGTCTCTCAAACAGAATTCAAAATGACTTGATCGATGTAATTCAAATGGTAATGTTGAATGAAATAAAATGTTTTGCGTTATGTTTTTTAAAAAAAAAGTGTTAAAGAGCGATTTATCGGTTTTAATAATGTTAGTGCAGACCGTTCAGCAAATGCTTTATCTGAACATGTTTTTAAATGCATTGAAACTTGGAATTGTGAAAATAAATTAATTGCACAAACCTACGATGGTGCTGCTACAATGTCCGGGCAATTAAATGGGTTGCAATCAAAAGTAAGGGATACATATGAATCTGAAATCTTCATACATTGTTGTGCTCATGTGCTAAATTTAGTTCTTTCACAAGCATGCTCTGCTATAAAAGAATGTAAGATATTTTTTTACAATAAATGGACTGGGTATGCTTTTACAAAATCACCAAAAAGAATCAATGTATTGGATGAGATTATTAAAGAGATTTCCCAAAGCTGCAGCAACTGGATGGAATTACTGGTCACGTCTAGTTAATCCTGCAAAAGAAAATCGTGATTTCTTAATCAGTCTTTTTGAAAACATCATAGAGAATCCTGATGCACTATAAATTCTGCAATTGGATTTTACCACCATTTAAAAGATCCTGATTTCCTGTTTTTATTAGAAGTATTTAGTGATATATTTTTCTTCACTGATGTTTTATTCAACATCCTTCAGACTAAAAGTCTTGACATTGTGTATTGCAAAGAGCAAATAGATAAAACTTGAACCATCCTCAAAACTAAACTGGATAACTTCTCAGTGTTTTATGAAATGTTGGAAGAAAAATATGATGCAACAAGTCAAACTAAGAGACCCAGGAATAAATCTCTTGACCCACAACAACATTACATTAGTTGACCAATTAAAAGTAAGATATACATCATTAAAAGAGATTAAATTCATAGAGCTTCTAAATTTTAGCAAAGCTAAAGAATATTGCAAAACATTTCCATGTTATGATGTGCCGCCATGAAAAGGTTATTCTGGGGTCAAACACCTGTGCGGAAATGTAAGTGACCCGCTCACCTTAGGAAATAGGTATATGTGTAGGTGTCCAACAAACAGGATATGGATGATACCTGTGTTTGAGAAACCTATCAAGCAGACCTGAACACAGAGAACGAGTGCGGACAGAAAACTCGAGACCCAAGAACAGAAAACTCAGAGATCCAAGCAGCCAGGAGGCAGACCGCCTAGGGCTGGGAAGACATAAGACCAAGTTCCCTTGTTGGGAACGGTCTCTCTGCACCCATCATCTCTCTCCCCCTCTTCACTCTCTGGCCGACAAAGTGTATGCTGTGTATGCTATGAAATAAAAATATCTCCAGATATTTTTACAAGCAAGTCTTCGAGTTTCCTTTCTATCCAAGTCTAGGACATTCACCCCACTATACAACATCCATTGGATGCTTTAAATTCCTTAAAAGCCGTTTATGGTAGGTTTATTTTGGCATAATTCGTCTTCAGAATGAACTAAATGTTGTGTATTCAATAGAAGATTTTATACAGCAAAGTGTATGTCATTTATTGCGTACATTTATACCAATGATCTTGTTGATGCTATGCCAGAACTCTTCAAGCTTTGCAATTTGGTTTTGATAATTCCTTCTACTACTGCCTCTGTAGAGCGATCATTTTCTGCATTGAAGAGAATTAAAACCTACCAAAGAAACACAACTGGAAAAAAAAAGGATTTCAGGGTTATCTCTTATGTTTATTGAAAAAGATTTGTACCAACATCTAATGAAATCAGAAGATTTCTATGAATATGTAATAAATATATATGCCCCGAAAGATCGAATTAATTTATAAATGAGGTAAGTGAATATTGTTTTATCTGTTTTTTATTTTAGATGTATTGAACCACAATCCCTATGGCCATGTTATGAACACAAATGGTTCCTCTTAATTAATTAATTTCATAATGGCGAAAACAAGAAAGAGTTTCTGAAGAGAATAAAACCAAATAACCTGGATTTTTAAACACAGTCTTCATCTCATCCTTCTCTTGCGTGCTTCATCCTTTTCTGTGCATCAATGCATCTACTATTTATATGTATGCATGTGAATTAATAACAAGTCACTATGCTACAAACCCTAAAAATAGCAACACCAACCCCAACCCTAACCTTAACCCTAACCCTAACACCAATACCTTGAACCATATGAAATTGCCCGATCAGTCAACCACTTAAAATTTTTTTTAAAAATTAAAAAGCTGTTCTGAGGAATCTTCTCGTCTTTTTCTTTGACTTGTAAACACAGTGGAACTCTACAATGAACCACTTGAAACCACATGTAAACACAGTGGAACTCTTCAATGAATAGCATAAGAAATAGTGGAACTCTTCTGTGAATTGAATTTTAAAAAATCTTTTAAATTCATGAAATGGTCAAAGGGAGATAATTTTAATTAGAAGTTATTGAAATTGACACTCTGTTTTTCTTCGTATGAATTTAAGAGGTAAAATCCTGAATCATTCTAAACTTTTCAATTTCCATTTATTTATTCCTTTCGTTTATTTCAGGAAATCTGTTGTCATTGGCTATATTTCAACAACTCAGCATATCACATTGCGGTAATATGAATCGAAACTCTAAGAATTCCAGAAGAGGCCAGAGAAATGCATCTGCTTCCAAAAGCTGCCAAGATCCCTTAGACGTTGGCCAACAGCAATATGTTCTACCTCCTACCAACGTATTTAATCATGCCCCGCATTTAAATGTGCCCAATGTATATTATCAAAGTCCCTTACAATATTATCCAAACTCTTTCCCACCCCCCCAGCCACATCCCTATGTTCATAGTGATGTCGTTGCTGAAAATTATGAGCTTAAAACACGTGTTGAATCATTAGAGAATGCGTTTAGAAAATTAGGGAATGACTCCCAAAACGTGACCTCCACTTACAGTCTCAATTCTCCCTTAAATCAAAGGGGCTTGAATCAACCAATGAAATCCATGAATCCACCTCCTACTCAAAATCTTTCCATAGTTAAAAGAGGTCAAAAACCTTCAAAAACTGTGGAATTTAAAAATTCAAACCAATATCCTAAAAACAGAAGAAAGACATCCAGTACGAGTCTTGAAAAAAATAAGACAGAGCAGGAAAGCTCTTCAAAATCTTCACTAATCTCGTGTGGTGGTGGTAAAATGCCTTTGATGGGTCAGCAAAATCCTAAAAACAAGGATCAGAAAAGCTCTGCAAAATCCCCTGGAGGTCAAGGGCAACCAAAGCCCTCCAAAAATAAGAAGGATCAGGAAAGCTCTGTGAAAACCCCTGTAGTTCAAAGGCAACCAAATCCCCCTCCAAAACCATTGGACAAAAGCAACCTTTCAGCTCTTCCTAAAGATCAACCCCAGCTCGTAAAACAAATGCCCTCACAAGAGAAGAAAGGTAATGAAAAATCTGATGTCTGGAATTTGTATGTGATTATCAATGCAGATGTTGAGATTACTCTCAAGTTGTCTAATTTTCTGGATGAAAGATTAAACCATCAAATAGAATTTGAGGTCGACTCTATTACGAAGGATAAGACCACTGGTTATGTGAGATTCCTGCTAAAATTCAAGAGCAAAGACGAAAGGACAAAGGCTATATGTTCTTTCAATGCTTCCAACAAGAAGAATGCCATCAGAATAAATTGCAAAGGCGTTGATGAAGACAATCATCTTCAAGACAAGCCAAGTACACTGGAAAACAAAGTACAAAATCAGAACGATACTGTCCAGCAACAGCATGAAAAGAAGATGGAAAATGTGCGTAAAGAAATAAATTCTCTCCTATGTTCTGTAGTGAAGGCATCCTCGTCGCAGGAGGCCATCTCTAACAGGGTGAAGGCACTCGAACATAAAGAAAAAGAACTCCTATTCCAGCTGGCGGAATATAAAAACACTTGCAATGATCTGGAGATGCAGCTCAAAAAGTTACAGAAAGACGAGATGGAAGATTCAGTAGAGGGAGAGAAGGTCGTGAGAAAGCTAGGTCAAGAGCAGAAGTTCTTGTCGAAGGCACTGCCCCTCTATGCCATACGCACAAAAATAACTGAAACTGTCTTGAAGAATAAAGTCACCATCTTGATGGGTAAATGTGGATCAGGAAAGAGCACTCAGTTGGTGCAGTACCTCATGGAAACGTCACTTGTTGATGATGGCCCAATAGTGTGCACAGAACCATCTGAGATCCAAGCACTTTCAATGGCCAAGTATGTAAGTAGTGAAGTCAATAGCTCCCTGGGAAATTTGGTAGGCTTCTCATCTGAAAAGGACATTCATCTGAACATCCATACTAAAGTTTTGTTTATGAGTGAACATGAAATGTTTCTACAGTTCCTGAAGATGAATTCCTTCAATGCCTATTCCTGTATTATAATAGATGAAGTGCAAGAAAAGACAGTTTATACAGACTTGCTTCTTGGTCTTCTCAAGCGAGAACTCAGTAAAATTCCCCAATTGCGAATCGTCATCATAACCGATCCATCCAGAATCGAAATCAGCATTTACGGGTCATTTTTTTCGGATTCTGTTTTAATAGAATTAAATACCTGCTTGTTTCCTGTTCAGGTGATTTGGAGCAAACACGATCAAGAAGATCAAGAAGATCAAGCCCAGCCATTTAAAATGTCCATCGTTAAGCAGGCTGCAGCAGTTCATTGTAGCGAAGATAAGGGTGATATTCTTGTGTTTGTGGCTTCAGTTGCTGAAGCCATCAAGTTCAGCACAGATTTCAAGTCATGCTGGAAAGCGGATGACTATGTATGCCTTCCTCTGTACAGTGGGCTCAGCTATAATAAGTTGAAACGTATTTACAGACCATTGCCTCTTGGTAAGCGGAAAATTATTTTTGCTACTTCCTGTGCAGAAGTGATGTATGCGGTTCCTAATGTGGGGTATGTTATTGACTCTGGCATGAAGAAGGAAAGATCTTTAGAGTCCGAGAATAAAAATGAGTTGCCGAGCTCAGTCATCACTCAAGATTCTGCAAAACGTAGAAAGGAAAGAGCCGGAAGCTCCTTTGCAGGAAAATGTTATCGATTGTATTCTCAAACTGATTACGAAGGCATGAAAACAACCGAACCTTATGAAATGTCCCTGGCTGAGTCTATCAAAATATCTGTCCTGAATCTTATCAAACTAGGAATTGATCCTATGGAATTTGAGTTCCCCACAAATGTTCCGAAAGAGAGAATATCCCAAGCCATACAAACTCTTGAGTTAACTTACGGTTTAGATTTCAGATTATCTGGATGTTCGAGTGAATAAATCAGGAGATGATAATGGGAAGTATTAATCTTGCATCTCTCAGTAATTCGAAGCAAGAGGTATTCTGTATTGAAACAAAATATAATGAGATGATGCAGGAAAAGCACCAAAAGTTTGGCCACCTTGTGACATGAAGGACATTAAGAGTTTCGACGGATGGTTCAGACAGCCCAAAAAAGGAGAAAGATTCCTGGTGTGTAGAACATTTTCTAGATATTAGCCCGATAAAATTAATTACTTCCCAGATGAAGGATCTCTGTCAACAAAATTTGAGGTGGACATCAATTTCTATCCATTGCTGTGACACAAATGAGCTCTAGGAATTAATGATGAAGCATTGATTAAATTCAACTCCTCCTCATTAGAAGAGTGAAATTAAGCAGCCTCCTCCTCCCATAACTACAGCAATACTTAAATAGTGCAGTTTTGATTTGTTATAAATTCACCTTCATTGTTTAGTAGGTATGAACAAAATGGATGAAAATTTCAGCATGACACGTGAGAAATTTAAAAAATCTGGCAAAAATCAGCATATTGATTTTAATAAAATTTTCAATACTTATTTATTAAAGGACTATTTAAAAAAGAAAAATTTTCCATTCCAAATTTCAGTGAAGAATAATTTTTTTCATATGATTCCTACCCCATCTTTTATTAGTTTCATGATTTATCTATTTTATATAATGAAGCTTTCATTGATTTTTCATTTAAAATTATGGGAGCTGCAGACGACAACATGCCTTTTTTTTGCAGCTGTCATGCAATTTAATCTTGTTTATTTTTTCCACTCAAGTATATGTCTACTGCATTGTCTACCATACATTTTTTTAAATCAGGTGTCGTTTATATGCTTGAAATTCTTTTTCATTTTTGTTCATTTTGTTCATAGTTATTGTTTCATTACGAAATTCATTGCTATAAACAACTTTACATTATAGAAAATTGATCAGAGATTTATTTTTTAATTTATTTTAAATGAAGTGTTTAGGACTGACTGATTTTGATAACAATAACCACCTGATAACATTATATGTATTTATAATGAACAGTTTCCTCTGTATTTTTTTCACTGTCAAAATTTCCAAAACAGTTTTACATTGTGATCTTAAAGTTCCCAACGCACCTAATTTTTCAGTAATTTTTAAAAAATAAACTTTTACCAAAGTCGCAAGACTCTTTAAAAAAAAAACCTTTCAAACTCACAAGACTTTATTTAAAAAAAGAAAATAACCAATAAAGAGTCGAGAACTGATTTAATAAATGGATTCAATAAAGAGACGAGAACTGATTTAATAGATGGATTCAATAAAGAGTCAAGAACCGATTTAAATATGGATGTAAACATAGGTTTAGAGAAGGTTCTCTATATCTGCTATTGAATAATATGAACCTCAATTTTTATACTTCAAGTTAAGTTTTGGGTCCCTGTGGTTAAGTTACCAAGGTGTCGTTCATCTCAGATGAGCTCCTAAGGAGATGGGATACGGGTTCAAATCTTCTCGGAAGCTATTTCTTAATTTTCCAATCCATACTGCTTGCGTAACGGTTAAAGAATGTAAAACATGACCTGACTTGCAATAAAAAGCAACAAAAATAAGATGAAAGAAAAACTAAGCAAAAATTAATAATAATGAATATTATTTTACGTTAGATCGTTTTTTAAATTAATATTTTGATACAGATTTTTTAAATACAAAAGTCTATACAATGATATTTAATTTATTTTTTAAAAATTTTAATTTATTCTAATTATTGGATGAAGTATTGTAACACAATATTTTTATTATTAATTTTAACTACTTTTTACCTTCATCTTAATTTTTTTATTATCATACAGATATACCTGCAGAAGGCCAAAGAATGGATCAGCCATAACATTGAGGCATGAGGCAGAGTAATGTTATCAGCACAGGAAAACGGAATTGGCATGCCTAGTTCAAATTCTGGCCGAGGCTGCTTGTCTTCACTTAGTACTAATACCCTTGGAAAAGGTATAAATGCACATCTCTACACTCTGTCTCATCACTGGCATGCCTCAGTGGTTGTGGGAAAGTGAGTATCCGGGCAAACAATGTCTCTCCTTTCTGCATCCACCCCAGTCAGCAGGACTGGGGTGAGGATGGTAGCCTGACCCCAGATGATCTCAGCTTGATAAGCATCATGCTTGGTGTGCTCTCTGAGGGCTGCCTGTGTTGGTGGAATTGAGTTGTACTGCCTCTGCTTGTGGCCAAAGAGATCCGGTCTTGTTTCGTCCACAACAGTGGCTATGCTCGATCTGTCATACTGAGGACAAAGAATGTCTCCAGCCGTTGCAGGTCAAGATCACTAACTGATGTTGGATGTTGGCTGAGATTGGTGAAGGTTTCAGGCACCTCATCACAGATGTTCCAAGTCTTCATCCCTTTACTGCCTTACAACATCACATCTAGTGAACGCTTGAAAGTATAGTATTCCACTGGCTTACTCATGCTCTATTGCAGAAACTACCTCATGGACCGGAATTTATTGTACATTGGCTCCTTGGCCAAAAGCAATCCATATGTTCTCAAGACCATGGTTCTGTAAGGATGACAGTACATATATTGCTATGACAAGGACATCAATATCATTGATGATGAGAGACTTGCTACCATCTGTTGTTGCATCCCTGACATCTACAAATATTTCCGTGTCAGCTTCTTCATGACAGCATGGAGATACAGCATCTAGGGACCACCTTGAGTTGCGAATAGCATCATCTCCTTTTGTGACCATGAGTGTGCCTGACGTCTATGCTTCACACATCTTATCTGCAAGAAAGTGAAGCAGCTCTGTCTTGTTGCTGTAATCTCGATGAAAGCTTCTAGCCAGTTGTTTGGGGTCTTACTGGCTCCTGTCACTCTTTTTCTCATTCCTTGCCACCTTTTTGACCTGGCTTCAGATTTCAGGCTGGACTTCCTGTACACATCAAACACTATGTCCACCCTTTTGTACTCGGCACCGTAGGATCCCACCTTCTGGATGACTTCCAGCATAGTCATCAAATGTGGAGGTAGGGTATTGATCAGTGCTTAACCATCTATGATGACTGCATCTCCCCTTGGTTCTCTGTCTGGAATGTTCACTTGTGCTTGAAGAATTTCAGCCAGCTGTGACTTCTGACATGTATGAAGCTTACCCCTGTCACTGGGAGATGCAGGAGATGACTGGTTCTCAAGTTTTAAGAATTCTTGCTAGTCACAATGCCTGTACTGGCATAAGATGAAGAGTCGTGAGAACAATTGACAATCATCTTTCAGCACCTTCTTAGAACTGCTCCCAGTTTGCTTTAAGACTTGTTTAAAGAAAGAAATTGTGTTCTTATTGATTCAGTGATAGAATGAACATTCATCTTTATTCAGTAGCCCCTTCATGAATGACTGGAACTGCACTTTGCTCTGCTGGTGATGTGTAGCAACCATTTTGGCAATATTCTTTGTGTGTAGCGCTAGTAGGTCAGCTGACTCTTCTTGGAGTGGGTCACTAAAGAGAGCGCTTTCACCTTCTCAAAGAAAGATATCTGGGCACTCAGTGTCTGCTCATGATGTCTGCTATCATTGTTTGCATGTTAAAAATTGTGTGCTCCATGACCAGAACCAGATTTCAAAACTGGAACTGTGGAATCTCTAGCCTCCGTTTTTCACACCAGTCTTCAAAGCTAAGATCTGATCGACCAGACCTCAGCTGAGTAGTAGAACCAATGTTGCCAATTCAAAAAATATTTCCGCGCTAGTTTGACTGTCAAAAAGCGCTAAATTTTTTAAATTGCCAAAACACACCAAGAAGACGCTAAAAATGGTCAAAAATAGCCAGAAAATGGCCAAAAACAGCCAAAATGTTTTAGGCAAAAACACGCTAATTTAGTGGTTTTTGCAATGCCAAAACCAGAAACGCACTAAATCTAGCGCTAAACACGCTAAATTGGCAACACTGAGTCAACAACAGGTCATCGACCCCTTGACCCAGTTGTGGACCTACATTTTGAGGGCCCTGAAGCTTGAACTGTTATGGGGGCCCCTTCGCAACCAGTGACAATAGGGCAGCATCCAACAAGGTCTGAAGGGCCTGGCTACCCTTGCAAGTGTAGCCTAACATGGGGTGTACTAACCACCATACGATCACGGCCGCCACGAGGGAAGGAAATGTTGATAGCTTTTAGAAAAGTCAGAGAGTGAGATAGATTTAGAGTGAGAGATAGCAGTTTCTGGGAAGGTCGCCATGAGGGAAAGAGATTTAGAGAGTTTCTGAGACGATCATTTTTCCTCCGCGGTACGACGACGATGATGTCCCTGTCCGATTCGCCTCCACAGGCTGCAGACGGCGATGGTGATGATGTCTCCCTGTCCGGTCTGCCGACCCGAGCCAACTTTCGCTGTTGAGGGAAATTCATGTTGGGACGCAATTTAAAACACTCCCACGTGTGTGGAGAGAAAAGACGACAAAATCTATGTATATTAAAATTTTACGAATCTTTATTTCCGTACCACGCAGGTCAATTTCTGGTCTACGGATTTCGGCGAGGTACGGAAATTCTGTTGTATGTCGTGGTATATAGGAGTGGGTTACTTTTCAGGGCTGCTACTTTGCTGCTGCTACTTCTACTGGCACCGCCGCTGCCGGGCCGTTAGGCAGGGCATAACGACCCCCACTGCCTCCTAACCCCAACTGATTCTACTGGTTTTTTGATCTGGCCTTTATACACCTAGATCATAACTCCTCCCACTTTTTAAATTCCCAGTGGTTTTTCGATAACCTGATACCCCTCTTAGTCACGTAGGCAGTTTGACACAGATTCCAAATCTGACCACGTTCCTATCCCCACTGGTCACTGGTAATCTGATCCTGTCTATTTCGCTACACAAGGACCTTGAGGCCCAAAGGGGGGTGGGGCAGAGTTCTTGAAAATGGGACCCAGCAGTGAGCCCCTTCTCACCAGCAACAAGGTTTGGGTAACCACTGTTATCTTATTCAATGTTTGGGCAAATCCACGGCTATCTATTTTTTTTTTTTTAAAGCAATTTTGGCGGCATTCCCAAAGCTTATTTTGGTATGCGTAGACCACAATGACAGAATCACAAAATGATATGTATTTTGAAGTAATGTAGTTGTTAACATTTATAAAAAAGTGGAATGTTCTCATTGCATTAGGTCTATAGTATGGTGTCAATCCTCATACTTATCAAAAGTTAGGGAAAAGTTATATATATGCATCATGGAATGATGAAATAAAACATAGCAAAGACCGCAGTCAATATAATCTTATATTTTAGACACCTGTACATACTACATGAAACACATTTTACAAAATACTCTTTTTTTCTAGCAACATATTCACGTACAGAGAGCTTCTTTGCAATATGATTTTATCAAGAATTTAAGCACTCTTCAGCTATGGTAAACTGAAATTTGTTCTTTATAAAGGATAGCTTTGAGAAATCCCTTTCTGCTTCACAGCTCGTGATAGGCGTTGTCAAGTACAGCTTAGGAACATTAGTAATATTGGCGAACACCTCAGTTGCTCATGAATAAGCTGAAGATCTTCTGTGCATTGCATTTTAGATTGTGTATTTTCATCTGTGTTCTGGGATTTCCTAAAATGCAAATATTCTTTGAACTGATAACACTCGCTTACTAATTTGTGGTCAATATCATCTTTATAATATAATATTATAAGTTTCAGAATTGTTCACCAAGGATGATGAATCTGTGTATAATTATATAAGTTTGTTCCTTCTTTGAGTGACTTGGAGTGTAAATTCCTTTGTTGAGTATTGAAAAATTCCAATAACCCAAAATGTCTTCTTTCTTAACAGCCCCCCCCCCCTGCCGCCGATTTCTGGAATGTATATGCACCTCATCATCCTTGAGTATATCGTTGTTTGAATGATGATATTCTCGTATCAGAGTTCTAAATGAAACAATACCAGTAACCCAGAAGTTACCATCAAGAAATTCATGCGATTAGAAATAAATATAATTTATGATATTTTTTAAAAACTTTTAACTTATATAAAAATTTTAGTGAAAATGTTTGTCCTCTCCATTATTAGAGTGTTACTGAATGATTTATTTAAGGCGGTAAAAGAAATATCAGATAATTCTGATATTGAATATTCAAGAAAACTAGTTAATTCAATGAAAAAACGTATTTTTACATATTTAAGAACTAAAGAAGGCTATACTGGCTATTAAATTTAACTCCCATAAAATAATATATTTACTATGGAAAAACTTAGATTTCATTAATTTTAAAATAAAAAAACAGAAACCCAGACAGGTATAAAAAAAATCCAGATCTGGGTTTAAAAACCCAGTGCTGGCAGTCTTGCTACACATCACTGTCTGCTCAGCTGTGATACAGAGCCTACTCAGCTACATTTGCTGCAGAAAGATGGAGCGCACTCTGCTGGACAAACTATGTGATGACACCATTTCTAAATTACCCCTGTAATGGTGTTCTGTAAAAAAAGTTTTCATATCAGTGCAAATCGGACTACATATATGATGATACCAATATATCTGATAGGCTAATATCGGCTGAGACCGACTGATAAAATCAGTTGGACACTACATAGAATAAACAAAATCCAATCCAACAGGCTTGAAAACATAGGAATCGATGCCAAGATCTTTAAAATCAACCAACTACACACATTTCAATGAAAACAATCAACTTTCTGAGGCTAATTTTGCGGCCATCTTGAAAAATGGCCGCAATCTTGTATTTTCAAGTGGCCAATCGGGCAGATTCGATTGGTAATCATGGATTCAGTAAAAAGAGATTTACAAAACAGTGAATAATAATATATTCGCCAGAAGTTTGTGGGTTATAACTACGATTTTGGCTCTCAAGGCAAAATCTGCACCCAAACAAAAATATGACTTTTGCCGAAAGCAGGTGGTAATGATTAAAGTAAATTATCTTTGGTCTTGCGTCTTGTAAAGAAGATGACATGACTATGTGTATTGGAAATCACAGTATAGAAAAAGCACATTTAAGTGAGGAGGTAATTAGTTGTAATCAAAGGAGTAAATATGATTAAGGAAAGAACGTATGCTTGATTGATTGATTTTTAGAGGCATTGATGGGTCATTTAATGCCGTAATCAGTTTAAAATCCCAAAAATAATGTCTTGCGACTTTAGTAAACAGTTATTTTTTTTTAATTAGAGTCTTGCGACTTTGGTAAATGGTTATTTTTTTTTAAATAGAGTCTTGCGACCCTGGTAAACTGATTTTTTTTTTTTAACTAGAGTCTTGCAACTTTGGTAAATGGTTATTTTTTTTTTAATTAGTGTCTTGCGACTTTGGTAAACAGTTATTGTTTTTAATTAGAGTCTTGCGACTTTGGTGAAGGGTTACTTTTCCTTA
>VCCN01007177.1:4349582-4361141 GCA_006491835.1 Architeuthis dux
AAAAACATAAATATTGTATACAGACCTGTATCATTTATTACAATTTGAATAAATATAATTGATTTAGAATAAAATGATTTTTAAATGTTAAAGGTTGCTTATTATTGTAGTTTATTAATTATAGTCTAAAAACTAAATGCTAAAAATAGGGGCCCATCAGAATATTTCAAAAGTTTCAAAACCACTGATCTAGAGGAATACTATGTAGCCCGTTATACCTGATAGGTCAAAGACTAAAGATAAAACAAAGAGATTTATATTCAATCTTTATTATCAATATTGGATGAAGTAATTGTAACATTTTATTAATTAAATCTGATTAGTTTTTATACTACTTGTATAGTAGATGTAATCTGACAATATGGTAATGAAAGATTGAGAAAAGCGTGTTACGTCTCAAATATATTTATTATCATCGAGATAAGCCTTTATGCATTTTGCAGCTGCGAGCTGCATCATCAGAAGTTTGAACACTGCGGAAATGTGCTACATTCCATGTTGGGATAGTCGAATGAAGTGAAGAATGGTATTTGGTTTTCTGTTCCTGGTGAGGAAAGGGGGAAGGTGACCTAGTTTTTGCCCGAGAGTTCTGTGTGGGGTGGGGTGTTTAGATTAGGTGGTTTTGTGTATCAGCTATTAAGTGGGTGGGTGTGTGTGATTTATGTTATGTAATTATATATACTAATTGTATATAAAAACAATTGAAATTAAGATGACGGTAAAAACTAGTCCGATTTAATTAAATAAAGATTTATATTCCTTCTGAAATAATTTTTTAGTTGATTAGGATCAAGGGGGTATTTAGATTAGGAGGTCTAAAAAAATAAATACTAAAAATAGGGGTCGACCAGAATATTTCCTTTATAGAAGGGGTCCTCCTTGAGTTTACAAACCACTGCAATAGACCAACATAAAAATGAAAGCCCTACCCCCAAAGGAAGGAAAGAAAGACTTACTGTTTTTTTGTTCATTCTTGGAGTCAGAGGATTCAGGTTTTAATTCACTGGAACTTGATCCCCGAGAAGGCTTTTTATAAACATGAGCCGCTGTGAAAATAACAATAACAAACAGGCATGTACTCAAATGCACCTGGCTTTACATAATTACAATTGCTCAAGAAGACTTCAAGTTACAAGTAATTGAATTGTAATAAACTAAAATATAAATCAACTACCATTCCAAGGGAAATTATGAATCATCGCCACCCATATATGCTATATAATTTTTAAAAATTGTTTCGTCCATTTTGTTCATACCTATAAGCTGGGATGCCAGATCAGTTTTCTCAAAAATGGACAATGGTGTTTCCAAAATCGGTCATCCCAGCTCGAAATCTGTCAAATTCGGACAGAAAAAAATTGATGGCTAAAATTTCCGAGATTTCCACAATATTTAAAATAAATAGCTAAAAGTATCTAGATCATTATCACAATAATTAAAATAGCTAAAAGTGGCTAAAAAGCAGCTAGATCATTATCACAATAATTAAAATAAATAGCTAATAGTGGCTAGATAATTATCACAATGAAAATAAATAGCTAAAAGTAGCTAGAACTGATATCCAATATCTAAAAACAATAAAAAATATCTAAATTTAGATATAAAATATCTAAGTTGGTAACGCTGAGTTGTCAACTTAAAAACGGACAATCGGCCAAATTTGGATGTCCGATTCTTAAAATCTTTAGTTGGACATCAGGGCTAAACATAGACACAATGTCCGAAATCGGACATACCTGGCAACCCTGCCTATAAGAGTAAAATCAAGAAATAAGGGGAGGCGACTCTGCTTGGAAAATTACAACAGATTGCAGTTGCAAAGGGAGCATTTAAAAAAAATACATGACAATAATAAATTGTTTACAGCAGATAATAGTATTTGCATAATACCGGGATCTACCGTAAGATCGCGCCCCATGGGCGGTTATTTTAGGTGGGCGTTTATTTGGGGGTCAAGTTTTGGTAGATGGAAATTTGAAAGCATCTATGTTTTAGCGCACTTTATTATTAAAAATCTGGACAACTTGAATACGCATATAATAATTAAGATATCAAGTCCGGAATTTCTGTCAATTCATTGTACAAACAAAAAGTTAAATTCGCTCGATACTATTGTCAATATTGTTGAATGAGTTTGAAAACAAACAAGTTATATTACTTATTTATTACAAAAATTAAATTATTTTTTGTGTTTGCAGGTACTAAATAATACAGTCTATATAATAGACTGTATTTACTATTTTGTATACATATGTTCGGCTCTCGTAGCAACTTAAAAAGAAAACACCGGCAAAAGAAGTACCAAATACGATTAAAACGAGTTGCCGATTGATAGTGAAGTGAATAAAAACACACAAGTCTATTATTTGGTCCATTTTCCCCACCCCAATTTAGCCGTTTTTCTGTTTTATCGCCCCGGTCGATCTTACGGTAGATCCCGGTATAATAGCCTAGGAAATTAGTAATTAAAACAATTAAAAAATATGCGCTTCACGAAGTGGGAATATCTTCACCTTATTTCTTGGATTTAAATCAAAAGATCGCCCAAATGTTATTGAAATAAACAAAGAGATCTAATGCAGATCAGAAAAAAACACACATCAGGAAAAGCGTGGAAAACTGCTTTTTATTTCATATAAAATACTTTGGGAGCGTAAAATCATTTTACAAAAAAAACCAAACAAATTGCTGTTTTCTTCAATTAAAATAATTTGCCACGTGTGGATTTGAAAAAAAACCCAAAAAACAACCCAAGAAATCAATTGATTTGGAAATTATCAGTAATCGATATTTACGAGGAACAACATTTTAGTCGGACATTAGTGAGCATTTAAACTAAGTACATCTTAGTTTAGTTTCGATTATTTATATTTCCGCGCCTTTCAGGAGTTTTGAGTTGTCTACCTTGTTTTCTTTTCTTCCGTGTGGGGGTGCGTATCTACATTAGCGCCCTCAAAACAACTCAAAATGCTCCAAAGTTATGTTGAAAACTGAAATGTTCGTCTTAAAAGTTTTAAATTTCAAAGAATACTGACTAAGGAATTTTAAATACGATTACGAAACAAAAACAACCGAATTTAAAAGTCAGATTAGATTATTCAGTTATCACTGTTTTTGCGTTATTTCTAGGGAATCAATAGTCATCATATATTGATGCTCTTTTTGGGGTCTCATTCATCTCAATTAACTAAAGTTAATTAACAAATTATTATTCATGTTTAAAATGGCCTAAACAGCCGTAACATGTGCATCGGAAGACGAAATACACAAGACGGAACAACGTTCATAAACACGTTGATTATAAAATTAAGGTTTTTAAAAAACAAAAGTTTTAGATTTTTAACATTTAATAACGTCCAGAAGACGGAAATTGAAAATAATTTTCATTTTCATAGTTTATTCATGTTTACACCGATCAGATTGTGCTAAAATGTCGAACAAAAACAGTAAAGAAACACCGAAAACACTGGCTTGTGAGTGTGAAATGTGTTCGATTTATGACACTTATAGAAGCAGAGACAAAATACTAGCCAGGTATTTAAAGAATATATACCCTCATCTTCTGAAAACTTCATAAAAAAATTGTGTAGATGTTGTAAAACTTAAAATAAAACCCAAACCTCTAAGAGCCCG
The DNA here is from genome assembly GCA_006491835.1 of Architeuthis dux. Classification (NCBI taxonomy): domain Eukaryota; kingdom Metazoa; phylum Mollusca; class Cephalopoda; order Oegopsida; family Architeuthidae; genus Architeuthis; species Architeuthis dux. The sequence continues at coordinate 4,353,216 of VCCN01007177.1, forward strand.
CATTTCTTCTAAATCGTCGTCAGCCATGTTTAGAAAGTTTGTAAACAATTGTCTCCTTGTCTGATTAAAGAGTTCTTTCTCGGCGGTGATAAGTCACCAAGCGTTCCCTGTGAATAAACGACTGAGCAGTGTTGCCGATTTAGCGCCTTTAGCGCTAGATTCAGTGCGTTTCTTGTTTTGGAAGTGCAAAAAGCGCTAGATTAACGCGTTTGCGCATACAACATTCTGGCTATTTTCTGGCTATTTCTGACCGTTATTAGTGTCTCTTTGGTGGCTTTTGGCCAGTTTTGGCTATTTAAAAAAAAAATTTAGAGCTTTTTTGCAATCAAACTAGCGCGAAAATATTTTTTGAGTTTTGAGCTAGGGACGTCATGAGATTGTCGTTTTATTGTTTTGCGTGAATTCACGGATACACAGGTTTTCTATAAAAGTCTTTCGCAAGCCGAAAAAGTGCAAGGCGAAGAAGCAATTACCATTAAATTAAAGGACTAGAGTGAAGGATATTATACAACTAATTAAGCAGCAAAAATAGCGATGTGCCGGCCACATGCAAGAAGAGATGATAATAGATGGAGGAAAAGACTAACCGGTTGGTGCCCATGGGACTGTAAACGAAGTAGGAAAAAACCAGGCACAAGATGGAGGGACAAGATAGAAAAGTTTGCCGGTAAGACTTGGCAGAGGTTAGCACAAGATAGGTCGTCATGGAAGCTGATGGGAAAGGCCTTTGTCCAGCAGTGGACTTATAACGGCTGATGATGATGATATATTTATTTTAGCAATGAACCAGAAAATACTCAACAACGTAGGCTCTCTAGAGAAATCAAATTTATTATATTTTATAACTTTAAATGAATAATCTAGAAAAGTGGAATTCTAAAGAAAAAGATTTATTTCAAATGTTGTATAGTGGGTCTTTTACACGTTCTCCCGCCAGGGGTCGTCTCGTCGTGGGTTACTCATTTGCGCGAGGGGAATACTGAACTTTGGAGAGAAGGGAAGGAGGACTCGAAAGTTGTTTGTAAAAATATGAGAACATATTTCTATTTCTTAAGTTACATTTTGTCGGCCGGAGAGTGAATAGTGGGTGAGAGATAATGAGAACCGACAGTCTGTCCCCAACAGGGACACCGGTCTCGTGCCTTCCGACCCGACCGCTGCTGCTTGTCTCTGCTCTCTGTTCTGAGTCCCGAGTTTCTCTCCGTCTCTGATCTTCCGTCCGAGCTGGCGGTCTGTGTCTTCTTTTATCAGGTTTGAACGCCCACGCTTGTGTGTTCAACATCCTGTTTTCGGACACCCACGCATATGCATATTTCCTAAGGTGACTGGGGTCACTTCCACTTCCGCACAGGTGTTGGCCTGGAAATGACCTTTAAATAAACCCCATTCATCATAGATTTATGCTGATATATCCAAATCAGATTGTTGATTTGTTGCTATTTATTTGCACAACAATAGTAACAAGGCTGGTTAGTCACTCAATAGACCAACGTCCTTTGGCAGCATGTCGTATTGGGGGTGATCAATTAAAAGATTCGAAAGATTGGTGATCAGAGAAAACATTAATTCGCTCCACTTTTGCTGTGCGGTCATCACTAAAAAAAGTCCGAATTTCAAAGATCAAGCGTAAATGCTGCCGGACACAAACTAAGGGACCAGTTTAGCATAAGTTTACATTGTAAATAATTTATTGGGTGGGGGAGAACTTTCAAAAAACAGAAAACCGTTTTTCTAGCATAACAAGGAGTAAATGTTTAAATTTTCATCCATCTAGCTCCCGTACGCCTAGCCAGCAGGGCCTCGTTGCACATTGCGCTGGGGTCCTGGGTACAGCTGTGTATCGAAACTTCTAAGTCGATACGACATGGTAAAAATGCAATGAAATAAAGATGCATGCAAATAATAACTGCAAATACTTTGCAACAATAATAAGTAGATATATTACAGAAGATATAACAATAAAGTAGTTCTCAGCTGTTGAGAAGAAAAAAGAGTGCATTTAAAGAGTTTGTATACTACTTAGTAAATGTTAAAAAGGAATGAAATACATGTATGTTGCAAAGGTGCAAGTCGCACATGTTAAATAGTACAATGACATGAAGATGCATGCAAATAATAGCTGCAAATACTTTGCAACAATAATAAGTATATTTATTACAGAAGACATAACAATAAAGTAGTTCTCAGCTGATGAGAAGAAGAAAGAATGCATTTAAAGAGTTCAGTACTACTACTTAGTAAGAGTCCTTAGTTTGTTGAAGATCTCAAGGAAGAGAGTGTGTGTGTATGTATGAATGTGTACGTACATAATCAAAGGTGAGAGGCACGTCTCTGTGTAGAGGGTGGATGCGTCATGGATTTGTCAAACGACCAAAGAATGAAGACTAGTCAGTCTTCTTATAGGAAGAGGTGAGTGGAGGATGAGAGGCTGGTCGAAATATCATCCGTTGTAATGTGTATCGTCAAAATTCCAAGATGAAATGTAAAGTGACAAGAATACAAGGGTTTGCCAGACTTGGTATCTGCAAAGGGTATCGTGTTTCGAGTCAAGTGCTGTTTGTCCATGTTACGAAAAGTTGGTTATCTAAAAGCACTGGCGGACAAGATAACTTGGTTTCTCGGAATAAAAACCTGGGTGTTCTTAAGGAAAATGTGTGTGTCAAGTGGTTTCATTTGTTGACCGGAGTGTGTGAGTGCAAAACTACATATGTGTCCGTTACACTATTCCTTGCTTGTCTCGAAATCGTCGGTCGAAACCCCAAACAATGCTAACCGAGCTAAATGAAGAAAGCAAAAAAGTTGATCTTCACACGAACATCATTAAAACCAGCCATGTGCAACGAATACGTCTGGGTCTGGTTCATAATCCTGAATTTCAGTTTCCCGAACACGGTTATCCCAGACGTTGATTGACCGATTTTTCATTTGGTCGACTTTTCATTTTACAGAAATTGTAAATAGAAACCCCCTCGTAAAACAAAATATTTTTCTTCCAAAACTACCAAATTTCCGGATGATTGTAGTGTCTAATGGATTGAAAGCACCTAAAATTGAAAAAGAAATGTTTTCTCTAGGATAACCGCGTTTGTAAAGAAACGAATCTTTCAAAAAATGATATATGCTTTCTGAGTGCTTTCTATTATACAACTATATACAACTGTGACACAGAAATGAAAGGTAAGAAAAGAACACATTTTATGCATATAAAAGATGCTGAAAGGTTGAAAAAGTCAATTATGTTTAAAGAGTGAAAGCTTTTAGCTTCAACGTGGTCACTGAGTGAAAAACACTTGAAACTGTACAATCACACCACCCCTATCAACGACCGGGTATGTCCCCAATATGTATCTTTGGGGATTAAAAAGTTTCAGCTTAAAACGTGAAGCTAAGTATTCAGCATTTTACGAAGAAAATTTCAAGTACACAGTCTAAAGTCTATGGATTGTGGAATTCATTTTTGATGGAAGTATATACATATATATATATATATATTGTTAGAAAGAGAGTTATATCAGCTTCCCAACGGTGTATGTAAAATGCTGAATACTTAGCTTCATGTCTGGGGCTGTAACGTTTTAAGCTAAACATACACACCGTTAGAAAGCTGATAAAATACTCTTTCTAACGATATATATATATGTATGTATATACCTCCATTGAGAATTAATGCCACAGTCCATAGACATAGACAGTAATGCTCAACACCTAGCTTCACGTATCGGGCTGTGACTTTTCAAGCCAAAAAGATACAAATTGACAAGATACACCGTCCGTAAGCAGATTAAACTCTCTTTCTAACGATATATATACCACATTGAAACCAAAATATTTGGAGCTGACAATATGAAAAAGCAGCGAAACGAACGTGGTCAACTCCAAACATTTTGGTTTCAATATGGAATATTAGTGTGTGTGTGTGTATAGCTGCACCAAGAACTAATTCCACAATCCATAGAAGGTGTGCTGTGTAATTGAAATTTCCTTGAAAAATGCTACACACCTAGCTTCACGTTTCGGGCGGTGACTTTTAAGCCCAAAAGATACAAATTGACAAGATACACCGTTCGTAAGCTGATAGAATTCTCTTTCTAACGATATATATATATATGGGTGTGTGTGTGTGTGTATGTGTGTGTATAGCTGCATCAAGAACTAATTCCACAATCCATAGGAGTTGTGCCGTGTAATTTCCTTGAAAAATGCTACATACCTAGCTTCACGTTTTCGGCTGTCGCCTTTTCGGCTCAACAGATATGTAGCGGTCATTTTTCTTAAAGTACTAAAATAGGGCTAAAAATATCATGCTGGCTTTATCACCTCGACGGGCCAGTTCTGAACCCTATGAAGTACGAAACTAAGAATTAGCTTCCCCTTTTCGTGACGCCAGCACGACTATAAAACACCTAGTTTTACGCCAATCCTCGCCTTTTCAGCCTGCTTCCTCACAGTGCTTCACTCGCCCGTGTCTATTCCTTTCTGTCACGTAAAATATCTCTTCTTTTCTTCCACTTAATATTTAGGCCGCCTAGGGCCCACTTAAGTGTTTTTACATCCCTACTTTTAACAATGGACATTTCTTCAAATGCCGTCTCTTCTTGCTTCATTTCTTTTCGCCCAAACTAGGAATAAACGCCTCAAATATAGGCCTTTCGAGAATTAACGATGACCATCGATTACTTTAGTTTCTTTTAAATCGGGCTTAGCGGTGCAACTCCTGAAAATGTCTTCCTGATTAGAAGCTATTTTTCCCTACATGCCGGCATCTTTTCTTTTTTGTCATAAGCCCTCTTTGTCTCTTAACCGATTTCTTTTGTCGAGAGCATGCATCCTTAGGCGCGATTATCACCTAGGGATTAGTTCACATAACTAACGCTACATTCAGACAAAATCTATTTCGGAACACGAAAACCGGCTAACGGAAGAAACCTCTATTTACCTTAACTCTTCATCACTAAAACCTCTCACTCAAACTCATTTTACACTTATATGTACCCCTTTTTAATTGTACCTCTTTTTATTTCAATGTTTATTAAATATAACCTTTTCATTTTAATCTGACGCCTTTTGTTTTAATTCCTTATGTTTCCTTTGTTCGTATTGACCGCCACAAAAACCAATATGGCCGATTGTTGCCTTCCTCATTTTTGACCAGGTGACCTCCTTCCTCTCACATTTGCTACTACGGCCACTGTCCGCCATGACAGGTCCACTCTCACTATTACCTTTTTACCGTTATTTTCGAATGGGAAACTATCTACATTCTCTTACAACTTAATTAACTTCTCCCTTGTTAACATCTTTATATCTTTACAAATCTCAACATTGTAGCAACCCCAATTCTACACATCCTTCATGAATTAAAACCACAATTTGGCCTATAAAGTATACTTGAAATTTCCTTGTAAAATCCTGAAATATCTATAAATTAATTATTTTCAAATAGGAGACGAGATATAAAATTCTTTTTTTTGTGTGTGCTGGCGGCCATTTTGTTTTATGCAAATGAGGTAATACTTCTCAACGTCTTTCTTGGGAACATCTTTTTTCTGAAAGTGGACATCCTACCTAAGGAACATTTTGGTACCCTAAATGTAGGATCATGGACGGGGGGGGGGCGCACGGTAGGCCCTGCTGGGCCCCGGACTATTACCTTTTCTTTTCCGAGCAATGCGTGTTTGACGGATTACCGGTTACTGAGTTAGCTTCTTAATAGAAATGTTCAAGATTATGCATGGTTTGGCTTAGAAGTAGTAAACCTTGATGTATTTTTTTTTTACTTGAAGGGGGTACAAGGGACTGAGAGGCCACACATATACGGTAGAAGCAAATAGAAGTAGATTGAATATCAGAACATTCCCTTTTAGCAATATAGTGGTGGGACTTTGGAATAGATTACTGGAATATGTAGTGCTATCAACAGATGCAAATGATTTTAAGAAGAATTAGGATGTTTATTACACACAAAAGTTTAAGGCCCTAAATATTGTGTAAATATGATTGTTATGGTGTGTGCTTGTATATACAATTTGTAAACCTTTTTTCACACTAAAATAAAATGTTCTGAAATGTTTAAAATGTTCTAAAATGATTGTTATTATGACTGCAATGAAAAGGTCCCTTTATCTTCCTCTAGCAAACCATTACTACTGTAGTGAGTTCAATCCTCGGTGGATGCCATTATTAGGGCTAATTATGGGTGTTGAATCGTTTTCCTTTGCATTTTTACGAAATGCTTTAAGTGTTTTCCATCCGTTCACCTGGTGTATTGAAATGTATTAAAGCAAACTATATACAAGTCAAAATAGAACAACCTCAACAGAATAGCAAACGTCACAAAGATGAAACTGTTATCTGGACTCTTCCACTGGGCGGGGCAGGGAGATCTACTCTAATAATTGACAGTGTTGTTTTCCTGGTTCGCCGGTCGTAACACTGGACTCTTCTAATCTTCTACTCGAATAATGAACAGTGTTATTTTAAAGGGGTCTGACTGTCGTAAGTGAGCTAGTGTGCTGATGAGACTAGAGAAAGAAAGAGTAATAGTTAGCGGTGGGCGCTTCCTTTCTCCTATGTTCCTGCAGTAGTAAAAGGAATGAAATACATGTATGTTACAAAGATGCAGTTTTCACATGGTAAATAAGCAATAAGAATAAAGAATACAAATACTCTGCAATGATAAAACGTATATTTATTACAGAAGAATAACAATAAGGGTTAAGGAAGAGAGTGTGTGTGTATGTATGAATGCGTACGTACGTAATCGAAATTCGGAACAGCCACGATTTGTTTAGACAAAAAATCTGGAACTGAACAAAGATGAAGATTAGCTGGTCTTCTTATAGTCAGAGGTGAATAGTGGATGTGTGGCTGGTCGAAATATCGGCCGGTGGACTGGGTATTGTCAAAAATCCAAGATGAAATGTAAGGTGACAAGAATACAGGGGTTTGCCAGACTTATTGTCTACAAAGGGTATCAAGTTTCTAGTCAAGTACAGTAATTTTCATGTTCCGAAAAGTTGGTTAACTGAGAGTTGTACTCGGAAAGATTAACTTGGTTATCGGAATAGAAATCTGGTTGTTAAGTGGTTTCACTTGTTGACCGGTGTGTGTGTGTGTGTGTGTGTGTGTAAAAACGCATGTGTCCGTTACAAGAGTAACAAAAATAAAACTTCATTGTGCAGAGGGTATAATGTCATTGATATTTTATTAAGCGGATCTAATCTAACACGAACAGCAACAATATTTGAGAAAAAAGTGATCGCTTTTCTCACCAAACGTCGGGCGAAGAGGGGGGAGGAAAAAAGAACCAATCACGGTCACTTCCATTCCTGAGAAACATGCAGTGGAGAAATCGCATAACTGAAACAAAGAACATACAATCATTTACATTCCTGAAAAACGTGTAATGGAGAAATCTCAGAATTGAAACTAATTCCCCTACCGTAATTTGAAATCACGCCCAACTGATTAACATACAGATCTCTTTCCGACTTAGCTAAATTGACAAGCCTTACATATCAACGAGAATTTATGTTAGAAATGCGCATGGGCTTATTTCATTCTCATATATGAAGACATTTATAGAAATAATATTTCCCTTCCGTGATTTGAAATCACGACCAAGTGATTGGTAACCGGTTCTCTTATCGACTGACAACTGACAAGTTTTACATACCAACTAAGATTTAAGTTGCAAATACGCTTATTTCATTCTAATAAATACATACATTTATACTGAATATAGATATATGTTTCAATATTGCTCTTTTCTTTCCGAAAGCAAAGAGACCGAAAGCAATGAGACTGACAGCAGGTCGACATGTCAGTATTCTTAATCTACTTACATAATGAACAGTGTGATGTTTTTGTTTTTCTGACCGTAACAATGGATTCTTCCACTTAAAGATAACAACTTTGCTCATAAAA
>VCCN01007177.1:4488751-4499384 GCA_006491835.1 Architeuthis dux
CCAATCCTTAAAGGTACAGTAAATTGAAAACCTTTTTTTTAAAACGTTTTTTCAGTCTTTAATACATTTTTTAATCTTCAGAAACGGAAGAAATTTATTACAATGTTCTTTTTTTTTCTTTGTTGAATTTTCTGATTAAATTTAATTTTTTATTTTTCAAGAAAAACATAATTTAAAAGAATATCTTCCAATTTTTGGACATATTTCTTTTTCGGAGTTAACTTTATGATATAAATTGAAACGATTAAAAAATAAAGGTTTCTCATTTAAAACAAATATTTTTTTGAATTTATAACATTTAAAAAAAACTTTTTGACTCCAATATTACTTGATTTGAATATCATTATACATCATTAGATGATTTGGGGTCAACCGTAGGTGATATTTGTGGTTCTTTTTTTAGCTGTTTCTAGACCTTACGCGAACTTCTCACGGAAATCGACACCTTATGAAGAAAAAAACGTCAAAATCGTATAAAATGTAATTTTATCGTCGCAATCTTGGTGTCATTAATAAGAAAAAGATTGGAAAACAATAAGACACAAATTATTTGTGTACACGACACCTTATAGAACCGGAGATATTTTGAAAACAGTGCAACATGCTGTATGTAAATAAAAAAGATAATTTGCATTTGAAAATTTTCAAAAGATTTCGCGAGCAAAACACCTAGACCTGTGGTGAACTTAATTCATTTGCTGAACTTTTTACTTAGAATTTCTGTTAAATAATGAATTTTACACATATTAAATATTACACATTATTTGCCGTGGCAAAATAAATTCTGTTTACCTTTTTTGAAAACGCAGTTATGGGGAATCGGCACCAAAGCCTTATTTAGGAATTCAAAAAACTGAAATATTGCTCTTCTTGGCAAGTTTTTATCTTTATTTGCTAACTTTTGGCGCACCTCACCTTATAACTCAATTCCATAGGCCTGGGGGCAATTCACGAACAGATTCTACCGGCTTAGGACCTGTAAAAACGTGGACCCCCCCCGGGTCTTCGTTCGCGAAGCCAAGCCAAGCCATCATCATCATCATATTAAAAATGAAAATGAAAAACTCTTTGGGAGATAACTCCAATTCTTTTACGTTCATGTTGTGAGATTATCTCCCTTTAATCCATAAACAAACCATATAACGTTATATTTGATTTGGCGACTCCGTTTTCCGTGCTGATGATCATTAAGCAACCTTGCAGTTCCAATTCCAGCTTAGGCTGATTATGTTCACTTAGCATGAATGCCCTTGGGAAAGGTATGAATCCACATCCCGGTCCTCCGTTCCATCCACAGGTATCTTGTCAAGATATGACTCGTCATGAGTATATGGGAACTCCTTCTATAAGAGGGGTGGCGGGGTGAAAAAAGCCTCAATTTGCCCGGAATTTTCCACGGTTTTGCCCGAATTGGGAACTTGCCCCCCCCCCCACAGGCTCGTACGCCTACGTGTCTCGACAGTAAAAAGCTGTTACACCAATTGTTAATCTTGACTGGGACCAGTCTAAGTAGCTAAAACCCCCAATGATATAACCGCTCTTAATTCATGTTGTTATTATTATTAAAACTTATTATTCAACACTTTTTTGAATATTATAAATGAAGCATTTTCCTTATTAGGTTTTGACTAGTTTATCTTTTCCGTTATTATTATTATTAGTAGTAGTATTAGTATTATTATTAGTATTATTAGTAGTATTATTATTATTAGTATTAGTAGTATTATTATTAGTATTAGTATTATTATTATGATGTCGCCATTTTGTATTCTGAATATTGCGACAAAAGTCATTAATAATAGATGATGTAGGGACCACTTCAACATAAACGTTGTACAAATAGGATCCACGTGTTTTCCCTGCAAAATATAACAGCAAGAAATTCAAAAGATTAAATGAAATGATACAGTGACAATTTAATAACCAATCACAGGAGTCTCCAGCAAACGAACCGACGATACAGGAACAATTTAATAACCAATCACAGGAGTCTCCAGCAAACGAACCAACGATACAGGGACAATTTAATAACCAATCACAGGAGTCTCCAGCAATTGAAATTAACGTTCGCTGGTAGCCTACCCGTGCAAATATAAGGACCAATAATCTTAATAACGCACTCTTAAAAACGGGAGATTTGTGAATAAATCTCTTGAAACGGCAGATCTAAATAGTAATCCAGGTCGGAGATTCCACGAATAAACATGTCACTAAAAATGTGTCCGCCTTTTCCTAGGGCGAACCATTTATACACTTTCAACACACACACACAACTGCAGAGGTCTAGAGGTCCTCAGCTGAATTAGAATCTTCTCTTCAGGATACAACAGTTTTCAAATACAAGTTTAATGGCACCAGGAGATTATTGCTTTTTAAATAAAAGTATATTTAGAAACGAGTGATAGTACAAAAGAAATGGAATAAGTTTTGAGTTCTGTAAAGGTTAAAAGGATATGTAAACAGCCAGGGAATCAGCGACAGCATATTCTGAAAAGAAAATAAGAAAAGAATGAAGGAATTTAAGAAAGAAGGAAAGAACGAATAAATGAATGAAAAACATTTAGATTTTACCAAGATGATATCATTCTAGTAATTCTTCATCATTCTCTGGCACCATCCATCCTTATAATAATGGACATTCGTTTAACCTCTCTGTCACGAAGTTTCTCCCTGAAAGTTTCGTTTCACCCACCCACACAGATTTTTGTTTACATAACTGAAACTAAGCAAGGGCGCATTGTTTAACAACAAGTCGTCATTATTATTCAATTGTTTTACATTCACTGCTTTTATTTCGATAAGGATTCAATTTTGTTTTTACTAGTCATATAATCTAAAGATAATCAATGACCAATTTTTCAGAGACCTGTTTTTCCTAGAACCCCTCCAAATATCCCCAGTAATCAACAGAGGTCATTCTAATATGTATTCAATATAAATCGTACATACTGGAGTAACACCTCTGAGGTTTAACGGTCGTAGACTCCATATAACTGGGGGATAACCGATCGGAGGGCGGGTATTTACATCTTGTTTGTCTAATTTCTTATTTTATTACAAAATCATCTAAATAGCACTTTCTGACATCTAGACAAGATAAAAAAACGGCTAAATTGGCAACAGTGAGTAAGGGGCGTAACTAGCATTTCGGAATGTCAGTCAGCGACGGAAATCGATGGTAGAAATGCTAGCGCATCTAAGAATAACCATTTCGTGTTTATGCAAAAGTGAAATATGTCGGGTATCTAAGTCTTACCTTTTCCCCATTGGGTGGCGGAATCTTTATTAGAATAAAGGATTTGTGGATAAGTTGGATGATGGTCCCAATCACATGCACGTTTTGGTTCAGCGACAGAAATCCAACCGAAAGAACCTGAACATCCATTTTGGAATTTGGAAGCATAAAAACTTCTTATGGATCTGAATAAAAACATTAAAAAAAAGAGTTGATATCTTGGTATCAACACAAGACAAAATGTAGTTTTAGTTTTAGCATGTAATCGCACAAATGGCCAAATGGAGGAACATTCTGTTGCACCATTTCCCCCCATCAAAACAACTCTACGCTATATTGTTTGTTTACATGAGATGATTAGTATTTTGGTATTTATTTTAGCAAGTGATCGCGCAAGAGTACTTACCTCCTATCTATATCAAATGCCTTGTTCGTCGCTCCTTTGTGAACGTCTTTCCAAGGTGACTCCAAAACATGAGACATCGAGAACCAACTTGATGAATTCGTTCCTTGACCATCAAATATCAAGTACAGTACCTGCCTATTATTCTTGATCAAAGATAATTTAACCTGAAATTTAAAAGAAAACATTTGTTTATTGATCTATAGTCAGAAATCGACTCTGAATTCATTTACGGTCATCAAATGACAATTCTAAGTTCGTTTTCAAAAAACTTCATTTTGCATTCTTTACGAACAGAGGCAAACAGATACTTCATGAGCAGCTATGGTTAGTCACTCTAATATGTACGCGTGATACGTACATCCATAGCCAGCCAGCCAGACCAGCTTGAAAACTGAAGAAACCTATGTTGACAGTTTTGATTGACGTTTCATGCTGAACTGGCTGGATGGCTATGTACGTGTCATACGTATCCATAGCCAGTCAGACCAGTTTGAAAACTGAAGAAACCCATGTTGACTGTTTTGGTTGAAGTTTCATGCTGGACTGGCTGGCTGGCTGGCTATGTACGCGTGATACGTACATCCATAGCCAGCCAGACCAGCTTGAAAACTGAAGAAACCTATGTTGACAGTTTTGGTTGAGGGATTTATAAATGATTATTAAAAGAAAGTAATAATATTAAGGGGTGGGGGGAGAGAAGGAAGGAGGGAAAGAAAGGATGATGATGATTGTAATATCATTATTAGGTACAAGCAGGGGCATTCCTAATGATTTTCACAGGGGGTAGGGGTGCAGGCTGACAAAGTAGGTGTATCCATCAAGAAAAGGTGAAGAAATTGGACATACGAACTCTAATCCATTTTAAAAGGGAAGAAATTTGCCGACAGAATCAGCATTGTGGAGGGGGGTGCGGCAAATTCACAAACAATCAAAACACATTGATAACACATACAATGCAGCTTTAACGAATATGCTTTCAATGTATTGCCAAGTATTTGTTATTTATAGCTAAAACTGTTTTTAAAATGGTGAAATGTGGCTAAATATATCCGGCTAAAAATGATATTTTAAAGCCATCCAAGTGAAAAAAGCCAGGAAACGGCAAAAAAGCCAAACTGAAATTATAATCACAACCTGATTGAATAAAAGCCAAATTCGTGAAATTTGTCTTAAAAATGAAACTAATCTGGCAACCCTGGCCGGAAGTTTTCCAGCCGTGGTCAGAAGCCAATAAAAAAACAATTGCCCCTGCTCACTACATTAGTGAATGGTCTGCAAGAATAGCTTGCTTAAAAGAGTTTTCTTGTATTCATCTAGAAATGAAGAGATTCATGTGAACATTCAGATCAAATATCAATAAAACAGTTTCTGAACGAATTAGAAATGTCAGTTTTAGTGTATGGCATAGGAATCGATATCTGAGGGGGGGGGGTCCTAGAGAAAAAAACAAAAAAGCAGGAATAAGTAAATCGAAGAAAATTTATACCTTTTTTATAGGTAGTTCATTCCAAACATCAATCAAAGAACTCCGGAAGAGATCAGGACAAAGATTCCGAGTGCATGTCGCTGGTCCCCAACTCGAGTAGTTTCCCTTTCCCAAAAAGGATGATGAAACATCAAACCCACTTCCGCTCTTCACAAAATAGATTTCAGTCCATTTCTCATCTGAAAAATATATAACACGTTTTGTGAGATAATCAAATTCAGTGGAAGATTAGGCTGATACCGTCAGTGAACAAAATCATTGGTCAGCGTAATTTACAAAGAGATACATTCTTTTTTTTAAAAACTGGGGCGGGTTAGATAGAATTAAATGGGTTATGTGGCTCGAAACTATGAGCACAGAAAAAAAGGGCTCACGGGTCTTGATCCGAAGTCTTCACATTTGTAAATGTGTGGATAATAACTCAGTTATAAATCCTGGTTTATGCTTTCAAACTTCGAAATAACGTGCTCTCTCTCTCTCTCTCTGTGAAAATAATGAAATCTTTCTAAACTTCTGTTATGATATACTGCCACGGGAGGTCATTTCCAGGCCAACACCTGGGCTGAGATGGAAGTGAGGCTGGGCCCGGAAGGCACGGGACCGAGTTCCCTGTTGGGAATACTCTCATTATCTCTCTCCCACTCTTCATTCTCCGGCCGACAAAATGTATTCATAGGAAATAAAAACATATATCCGGATATTTTTATAAAGAAGTTTCGAGTCTTACTTTTCCCGGCAAGTTCACGATTTTCCTCCTGCGGACCAAGGGCTATACAACACTTCCTGTATTCAATTTAGGTAAAGCAAAGATCAAACTTACAATCTGTGATTCGTCAAGACATTTCTGAGAAAAAGCATGAAGACTTTAATTCCCTTTGAAAGGACAACATTTCTGCTTATCTAAAAGTAAATGCATCTTATGCAATTTTATACCATTCTTAATTTGGTGCAATGTTATATCATTTACTTATTTGGTTTCGGGAACTGGATTAATTGGTATACAAGAGCTTAATACTTAGAGGACAATTTCACATTGAAAAATCTGAAAGCCTTAATATCCTTATCGACTACTATACATGGCAAAGGCAGCTCACCTTGGTCTGTTTCATAATATGTCTTCGATGTTTGAGATTTTTTCACTTTAACTTCGTCCTTCATCGAGTGGTAAATATTACACCATCCATCAACAAATTTCCACATTTTGCAGAAGACCTCATCCGCACACCATTGGCCGCATTCAGTTATATCCTGAAATGTCCTCATTTTAAATTCACTGTTCTGCGCGTAAACATTGCTTCCTCCTGGCAATATTTTGTAAGTCCTTGCAACGCAGTCGGTATGCATGTAACTGGTACATTGCAGCAACAGAAAAACTATATTTATGATCAATAAATTGATCACGGCTCCCATAGTCGTACCTGTGGTAGAAAAAGGTAGTATAAGATATAAAGCAAAAATGTAAGCTAAAACAGAAGGTGTGGTTAGTCATGCAATGGAAACCGCCACGTCAGCATGTCGGGTTGGGGATGATCAATGAATAAGTTACTTCTCTCGCCTTTTGTTGGGCGGTGATCACTAAAAATGTCTTAATTAAAAAAAAAAACAAGCATAAACTTACATTGAAAATTGAACCCCCACTAAAAAACCTATTTAAGGGGAGGGATTTTCAAAAAACAAAAGCGTTTTTTCTAGACATTTTATTTTTTAGTATAAATGTATTTATTTATTAAAATGAACCAAGCCCCTGCATATTTGTAACATAAATTGTCCTAGAAATATAAGACTTGCCGTTTAGGCACAGTCGGTGAGAGAGCCGGCCACCGATTACTTGGTCGTGATTTCAAATCACGGTAGGGAAATATAGGTTTGGTTTAACGTGACGGGACAGACAAACAGTTAAGAGTTTACTCCCTTGAATTAAGTGAGGATTGTTCTTGGTGTTACGGTAGAAAAACATAGTCAACTCCAGAATCCGACCAGGACTGGAGTTACACCAAATACGCCTAAACACCTTTTAGCTATACTAGGGGAGGAGCCGAGGGAGAGATTTCGTCAGGGGAGGATCATATAATAGAAGGTATAATGGTGAAAGAATTACTAGATGTCAATTAAAAAAAGTCCGAATTTTCAAAGAAACCTCGTGAACTAATTTAACATAAAATTACGTTGTAAATTGAACCACCAACTGAAAACAATGTTGGTGATGGGAGGGTTTCTTTCAAGAAAAGCGTTTACTAGACATACTAAGGAGTACATGCTTAGCTTTTCAGCCCTCTAGCTCCATTGTTGCGACCTGTACACGTGATACATCGACAACCAGCCAGACCAACTTAAAAACCGAAGAAACCTATGTTGCCAGTTTTAGTTGAAGGTTTCTGACAACAATCAGTAAAACGCTTATATATACTTCAGCAAATCATCCATCCAGGTATAATTGTACCTTTTCACAAAAACAAATGAACATACATTTACAACTACAAACACTTTTACCTAACTCAATGGGCTGGCCATATTGCAAGAATGTTAGACAATGTGGATTCCCAGGGATCATATGCGAAACTGTGGCCGGCAAAAAATAAGACAAGATCAGAAAATATTGGCCGCGCAACGCCCATGGTAGACCTTCTCCAAGATTCGCCAGACCTCTCTATGTCTAATGACGGACGCTAAAAGACTGATGATGAAAATTCAGTTGCGTAGTATCATTAGTCAATAATAACATCGCAACGTTATAGGTGGATTACAGTTAGATTAAGCAAAAGATACACACTAAAGGAAAACTTATGACCAAGACAGTGAAGAGTTCTATGACGACATCAGTAAGATAATAGACAGAAAGAAGAGTAACTATACAATACTCATGGGCGAATGTAATGCTAAGTTAGGTCAAGGTAAAGTTGGAGAATCTAGTGTAGGAAAATACGGAATAGGACAGAGGAATGAGAGAAGTGACATGCTAGTAAATTTCTCAGAAAGATACGGTTTAAAGATAACTAATACATTCTTTCAAAAACGGGAAGGTCGAAAGTGGACTTGGAAAAGCACAAATGGCACAACAAAAAACGAAATCGACTTCATACTAAGTGACAAGATCGATAACATTAAAGACGTTACCGTTATGAATATAGTAGACATAGGTAGCGATCATAGAATGGTAGCGTGCAGAACTAAATTTAATTTTAAAACTGAACGGAATAGATTGAGCCTTAAGAAGAGATGCCCCAATGAGATAGAGAACATTAGCAACTTCAGAGTAGCAACAGAGAACAGATTCCAGGCCTTGTGGAATACCGACAGTGACCTAGAGGGAAAGAGTAATAGTCTGACAAATATAATTAAGGAAGCAGCAGAGATGGTAGGCAATACAAATGTAGACAATAATACAGGGAAATACTCTAAAGCAACATTAAAACTAATCAAACAGAGAAGAAATATCGAGATAGAAACTTAAAGGACGAAAACAAAAAAGCAGAATTTAACAAATTAATAAATAAAAGAACGAGGAAAGAAAACACGAAAAGGATAGGAGAGGCTATCAGAAAGGGGAAGAGTTTAAAACACGCCCAATCCGCAGACCACACTGGCAAACCACAGATGCTCGCACTAAAGGATAAAAATGGCAAAATTATTAAAAATAGGGACAGATTGACGAAAGTAACGGAAGAATACTATGAGAATGTGTACACTTCAAAAATAAACATACCACAAACTACTAAACCTATAGATACTAGCGATATCCCAGACGAGAAGAAGTATCTGCACTACGAAATATGAAACTCGGTAAAGCCCCAGGCGAGGATGGCATAATGATAGATCTTCTAGAAGATGCAGGAGAAATCTTGCACAAAGGACTAGCAGAGCTATTCACGCAATGTATAAAAGAAAGAAAAGTCCCTAAGAACTTCTGTCTAGGAATAGTAATCCTACTCCACAAGAAAGGAGATAAGCACGACCTCGGCAACTACCGCCCGATTACACTACTAACTAACGTATATAAACTATTCACAAAAATACTCACAAGCATATTAACAGGTGCTCTATACGAAAATCAACCAGGCAGCCAGGCTTCAGAAGCGACTACTCGACAATAGATCACCTACATGCAATACAGCAACTAATCGAGACATCCCTAGAAAACAAAAACCCACTCTGTTTGGCCTTTGTAGATTATGAGAAAGCATTTGACTCGGTAGAACACACGGGCGTTTTCAACTCAATGCGAGAACAAGGCGTTAACGAGAATTACATACAAATCATCCAAAACATATACGATAATGGCACTGCAATAATCAGACTACATAAAGATACAAACAAGATAAGAATAGCGAAAGGAGTAAGACAGGGGGATACAATATCACCTAAACTATTTACAGCTAGCCATAAAAGCGTTTTTCGAAAGACTGATTAGGATGGAATGGGAATAAACATAGATGGAGAATACTTAAGCAACTTAAGATTCGCCGTTGACATCTCCATGACATCAGAAGCATCCGAAGAATTACAAAACATGTTAACTGATCTAAATAGGGAAAGTAAAAAAAGTAGGCTTAAAGATGAACGGAACAAAGAAATAAAAAGGTCATGAAGATAGGAGAGGCTCTAGAAGAGGTTGATGAATATATCTACCTAGGACAGGTAATAAAGCTAGAGAAAGACCACGACTGTGAAATAAAATGACGCATAACGATAGGTTGGAAAGCATTAGGTGTGAATAGACATTCTGAAGAGCACCTTGCCAATGACATACGGATGCGAAACATGAAAACTAACAAAACGAGCTGAAAACCAACTTAGAATAGCACAGAGAGCCATGGAAAGAGCAATGCTAGGGATATCTCGAAGAGACAGAAAAAGATGGATCAGAGAGAAGACTAGAGTGAAAGATATTATACAAATAATTAATCAGCAAAAATGGAAATGGGCTGGTCACCTAGCAAGAATAAAGGACAATAGATGGGGGAAAAGACTAACCGGTTGGTGCCCATGGGACAGTAAACGCAGTCGGAAAAGACCAGACGTGGCAGAGGTTAGCACACAGTTTTTTTTAATGCAAAGATATTTTCTTCTTCGGTGGAAAAGGATAAAGTCCAATTCTACACCACTGCATTCAAAGTATCGAAGCACAAACGAACTCCTTTTTGACTCTGAAATAAAACGGTAATTGTAATCTTTGAAATAAACTGTGCATTGTAACCTAGCGTACATCTACAAACAAATAGAGTTTCTATTTGTTGCATCAATGTGTCTCCATAACATTAAAAGCTGACAACATTCTCACAGTTTTTGACAACATTTACGTGCACAGATGTAGACAATAACATTGAAAAATGAAAGCTATTTTCTTTCATTTTTTAAAATGTTAGATCAGGGTTTCTGAACCTTTCTCCCGTATCGTCCCCATATGGTCATTTTTGCGCAATAGGCCCTGTGGAATAGCGACAGTGGAAAAGAGTAATAGTCTGGCAAACTCCTTAAATTCAAATTTAAGAACGCTGGTACAAGATCT
>VCCN01007177.1:4557904-4572564 GCA_006491835.1 Architeuthis dux
AGCAACTGCCTAACCTAAATTTTAAAAGCTGAAATTGGTACTTTGGGTCATGGGGATCAATTTGAGATGAGACAACAATTCTAAAACTTACCAGAAGTTACATGATTGATGACGCCATCAGAGGGGCCTAAATTGTCTTCAAAATGTAGATATCCTCAGTCATAAAGTTCACAATCAGATACAAATTGCATATCTAGACCGTGTGATGTCAGACCTATCAAATGGCACCACTTTGAGAAATTACCGGAGGTCACATGATTGATGACTTCATAAAAGATCCTGTATTTTCTTTAAAATGTCAATATCTTCGGACATATATGTCACAATCAGATACAAATTGCATATCTGAATAGAGCGAAGTAAGACCTATCACAACATACGGCTAAAGTTCTATTTTTAGATTATGACGTAATCATATTTTGATGTTTTTTTATCATCAGTCTTGCTACATAAAGTTTGCTCTAGCAAAACTGCAAGTTACCGAGACTGATCTCAATACTGAAAGAAAACAAGGCGTTTTGCAAGCGTTTTTATTAACAAGAATCCGAATTATCCATGATAAATCTGCTTTCCTTTTTAATGAGCTTTTAGGAGATGTAAAGAACATAGGTGACGAACAGGGGTTGTTAATACGTGCCAGTGAGCACACATCTACATTAAAGAAGAAAATAATCCAAGAATTCTAGCTTTCTTCCCAGCTGGAAAATACTGGGGAATCCTTGCAAATACGCAAATGCAGCCCTACATGGCTGCGGCCTGAGGGATGATGATTTAGCTAGGCCGTTTGGTAGAATGGTCAGACGACAGTTGCAGAGTTCAGCTGAACGAGGGAACCAACGGCCTTTAACTTTAAACAAACTGATAGAAATGCTGGACTGTGGGTCTATACAATGCCATCTACTATACTATGCATGCTTTTGCTGAGAAGAATGAATATGGTTACGCTAAAACTAATCCCCACATTAAAGCTATAAAGATGTGGTCTCTAGCAAGCGATTGGGAGAGCCTTATCACAAGAGAACCTAGTCAAAAGCAAATAGTTACGGGGCTTGTCATTCATAGAATGGTCAGCAGCAAGGAAATTGCAAATATGCTGCACAAATGCAATCACGCCATTTCTTATCAAGACATAAGAACGCATGGCATGGTCTTCAACGGTGCAACAAAGAAATGCATTCAAGTGTATTTGCCAGTAACTGCAGAACCACCAGAATATACCGTATGTAAAGAATATCTTGATATTTTGCTGGACATCATGGTAGATCTAGATATTCCACACATATTTGTTCGTTCTGATGAGGCAGTTTATTCAAAACTGAGTCATTTCCTCTGGAAGAATAAAGATCTGTACCAAAGCGTAATCTTGCTAATGGACGGATTTCACCAAATACGTATCAGACAAAAACTGCTATTCAAACGGCATATTCTGATTCAATAATCAAAATTATGCAAGATACGGTAGCTACCAATATGTCTATTTGCTTTCTTTACAACACCAGGATCATCCAGCATTCGAGGAACTGAGAGTGAAGGATTTTGGAAGAAGTATCAAAGGTGGGAAATTCACGTTGATTCACAGAGATTTAATAATAGAATTGTTTAATAAAGAAACAAAAGCATACCTGCCAAGTCTCACGTATTCTGCGTGAGACACACGCATTTTGATAGATTCTCACGCTTACACACATTAAAGGAAAATTCTCGCGCAATTTATCAAAAGTGTTAGATTTATTTAGATTTCTTAAATTGGTTTAGATTTCTGATAAAAAAATCTATTTTATTGAACTTTAGAACTCACATGATTTTAAAAGATCACAGACAATACAAACCTTTGAAACATATTTCAAACAGACTTCTGACATCACTTATTTTCAGTAGCTGATATGCCCTAAAATGCAACTTTTGCCAATCTTGGATACATAATTTTCTTTGGAGGGGTCCACACGATTCTCACTCATTTACAATATTGGAACTTGACAGGTATGCAAAAGGGACCACAGGATCTTTCAGGGCCGGCTTTTGCACTAACTCTTCAGCAGTTGATACATAGATTCGAGCTATCCATAATCACAGTAAACCCCAGAAGATGTTTAAGGAGCAGCTTATTTTTAAAAAAACTCCAGGTAAAAGAAAGAACCATGCTGATCATGTAAAAAGTCTGAAGGTCCAGCTAAAGAATTACGGCGTCATTCCCTTTGGCAAATGCTCACCAAAATCTGTTCATACTGGTGTAGTGAGCGATATGATCAATGTCTCTGCTACCGGAAATGCCTTGTTTAAGACCTTTGTCAGCAAAAGTCTCAAAAGCAATAGCAAGGGATTTTTTGAATCAATCGATGGGATGAAGCTGAACAATGGCCCCGAAAAGAAGAGAAAACACAAAAAAACTACCATCTTTACTACAAGAAGACCGTCAAGCATTTATGCTACAACCTTTTTGAAACATGCATCAAGTTCATTACATTCTCATCGTTGCTATAATTTGGAGGAGGTCCAACACGTGTCCCAATATAGTACGGTGCTACCTCTGCCGGCTCACTGTCTACGTCTACGCTGTCACAGATGTCAAGTTGTTCCGTTTGTTACCCGATTTTAATGATAGACTCCTTCTTTTCTTTACTTGGTAGTTGAAACAAAATCTTGATTGTATCGTGAGTGGTGCCTGCATGGGTCATTGTTTCGTGCCTTCTGTTGTTGTTGTCTAGAGTACTATGAGTACAAACACATTTGTTTGACAAAAGCAGCTGCGTCGAAGAGACCATTCTTGACCATGCCATGTTTTGCGTTGTTATGTCTTGATAAGAAATGGCATGATTGCATTTGCAAGGATTCATCAGTATTTTCCAGCTGGGAAGAAAGCTAGAATTCTTGGATTATTTTCTTCTTTAAAGTAGATATGTGCTCACTGGCACATATTAACACACCATGTTCGTCGCCTATGTTCTTTTCATCTCCTAAAAACTCATTAAAAAGGAAAGCAGATTTATCATGGATAATTCGCGTTCTTGGTAGAAGAACGCTTGCAAAACGTCCTGTTTTCTTTCAGCATCGAAATTGCTAGAGCAAACTTCATGTAGCAAGACTGATAATAAAAACATCAAAACATAGATACGATAATTATGATGACATTTATTAGTTGAGAGCCTATATTTACCCGGCGCCGGTGTGAGCGACTGCTAAACGAATGGCCTAAATTGTAAATGTGAATAAAGAAACAAACTTTGTGAAGGTAGCCTCCAGGGTGGATGCGGTTTGATCCTCGTACAGAGTTTGTTTCTTTATTTACATGTACGATTTAGGCCGCTCATTTAGCAGTCGCTCACACAGGCACAGGGCAAATATAGGCTCTCAACTAATAAATGTCATCAGAATTATCATATTCTTTTGGATATAAAATTATTCATCATTTGATTTCATAGATAGATACATAGATACATATAAATGTGAAAACACATGAATAACCTAAACCCAGCAACAGTGTTTAAACTAGTGTTGTGGGTAGCAGTGATTAATAAAGTAGAAAAACAAGGATAAGAAATATAGTATTTTTATTAAATTTGACTAGTTTTTACCGTCATACTAATTTTAGTTGCTTTTATGCAACTTATTAATTCGGGCCACTGTTTCTAAGGCAATTGCAATAGAAACAGTGGCCCGAATTAATAAGTTGTATAAAACTTGGAAGATGCTCAGAAACGATAATTATGATGACATTTATTATTATTACAATGTAAGTTTATGCCAAATGTGTTCAGACATTTATATGTATCTATGTATCTATCTATAGCCCAAATTTGCATAAAAGTAACTAAAATTAGTATGAAGGTAAGAACTGGTCAAATTTAATAAAAATACTGTATTACAATAATTCATCCAATAATAATAAAGATTGAAGGATAAGAAATGTTCAAAATGATGAAGAAGAGAAGCAAGAATTAAAAGAATGTTGGATGAGATGATGGAGTAAAAGATGGATGGAACAGAAATGAATCAAGCTGGAGGAAAAAGATTAAAAAGAGAAACAGAAAACTTGTGATTGTTTAAAAAGGCCATAATTGCTTTAACCCATAAGAACCCGGACCCATTTCTACTTTTATTTATACTGTTTTCTGGACGTCTTCCAAGTTTTAAATCTTTTCGTCCCAACACATGACAACCATGAAGGCCCTCAGAATTTTCAGTAAAAAAGAAAAGAGGGGAAGTGCTGTTAAGTAAGTATCATGAGTTATTCCCCTTATGCAGAAGAGTTTCTATCCACTTCCGCTAACAGGTGCTGTTTTACGTTCTGGTCAATGAGCAGCCATTATTGCATTGTGTTATTAATAGAAAACAGAGCTCGGAAGGATACACGTGTGTGGTTGACCGCGGTCATTATTTGAATAAAGGATCTCTGTAAGTACCTCTTCTGTTTTCATTTTTAATCTGTTAATATCTGTCATTAAACCAAACTTACAACAACCTTCAAGACCCCCAGAATGTTTCACAACATTTTTATTTATACTGTTTTCTGAGCATCTTCCAAGTTTTAAATCTTTTCATCTCAACACATGACAACCTTTAAGACCCTTAGGATTTTCCCAAAATTTTTATTTATATTGTTTTCTGAGCATCTTCCTAGTTTTAAATCTTTCCGTCTCAACACATGACAACCTCCAAGACCCTCAGAATTTTTCCCCAAATTTTTATTAATACTGTTTTCTGAGCATCTTCCTAGTGTAGGAATTAGGATTTCTACAAGGTTGTTATTTGTAAGGGATGTAGTAGATGTTAAAGAAAGGATAAGTTAATTGAGTTGCAAGAGAATGTAGATCGTTTCTCCATTCGAAATTAGCAGTGAAAAGGTAATGGCCAAAATGACCTGTCATGGCTGACAGTAGTAGTAATAGTAGTTGGTGTCTTGCCGGTGAGGGAGGAAGGAGGTCACGTGGTCAAAAAGAGGAGGAAAGGCCATCTGATTTAAAATGAAAAAAGGTTGTATTTAATAAAACAATGTAATGAAAAGGATACAATAAAAAGGAACATACATATATGTAAAAGGAGTTAGAATGGGTTTTCTGCCTTTAGCCTGTTTTTGTGTTCCGAAACAGATTTTGTGAGAATGCAGCGTTAGTTATGTGAACTAAATCCTTAGGTGATAAGTGTGCCTACAAATTGCCTGCAAAAGAAATCGGTTAAGAGAAAAAGAAGGCTTTTGACAGAAAGAAGAAGATGCCAAGCATGTAGGAAAGATAGTTTCTAACCAGGAAGACATTTTAAGGAGTTGCTCTGCTAAACCTGATGTTAACAGAAACTAGTCATCAGTGGTCATTGTAAATTCTCGAAAAGGCCTATATTTGAGGCATTAATTCCTATGTAGAGAGAATGACCAAAAGAAGAGACAGTTAAAAGTGGGCCCTAGGCGACCCAAACATTAAGTGGAAAAGGAAGAGATATTTTATGTGCCAGAAGGAAGTAGACACGGGCGAATGAAGCACTGCAGGGAACAGGCTACAAAGGCCAAGATAATGGTAAAACAAGGGTTTTTATACATGTGCTGACGTCACGAAAAAAGGAAGCTAATACTTAGTTTCGTACTTCATAGGGTTCAGAGCTGGCCCCGTTGTGGTGACAAAGTCAGTTTTAACCCTATTTTAGTACTTTGAAAAATATGACCGCTACACTAGTTTTAAATCTTTTTGTCTTAACACATGACAACCTTCAAGACCCTCAGAATTTTCACCAACATTTTTATTCATACTGTCTTCTGAGCATCTTCCAAGTTTAAAACGCAATTTTAGCCAATCTTGGATACATCATTTTTGAAATTTTCTGTAATTTTGAAAGATGATCATCTCAACAGGCTGGATCCGCCCTTGCTCACCCTAGGTGAAAAGGCCTGACCCAGTGGGGAACAAATGCCCTGTTTGCTCCCCCCATTGGATGCCCACGTTTGCGCTCACTTTTACACTATAATATTTTATACTAAAATAAAATGGCTGATAATCAGGCTTACCTGTTTTGTGTCACTCATGAAAGTGTGAGATTCTGTTCTCTTTGTTGAAGTCACTAATTAAAGTGAAACATTGATAAAAGGTTGGGAAAAAAGAGAGTGGGTGAGTTGATCATGTGTCCCCTTTAAGAAGCAGTCATCACAAGAGGCGGCTTATTTTGTATTTGTCCCACAACAATAGATAAAGCAAAGATAGAAGGACAACTGAAGGCAGATTGCTAATAAGAAAGCCATTTTGAGAAGAAAGAAAGAAAAAAAAAAAGAAAGTAGAAAACAGGAAGTTCAATCTAACACGTGTGATCCGTTCCATGATCCCTGGGAAGAAGGCAAAAAGGTCTCGGTGTCTCCTGAATTTTTATGAGCCCAGTGGCTCTTAAATCTTGGCAGGAAGCAGGGTTGCCAGATTAGTTTTATCAAACTCGGACATGAGTTTTCCAAAATTGGACAAACTTGGTCAACCCTGCTCCAAATCTGTCAAATTCGGACAGGAAAAAAATGGATGGCTAAAAATAGCTAATAATGGCTAAAGGCGGCTAGATTAGTATCACTATAATGAAATAAACAGTTAACAGTGGCTAAGGGTAGCTAGATCATCATCACAATAATTAAAATAAATAACTAATATTGGCTAAAAGTAGTTATATTATTATCACAATAATGAAAATAAATAGCTAAAAGTGGCTAGAACTGATATCCGATATCTAAGAACAACAAAAAATATTTAAATTTAGATATAAAATATCAAAGTTGGCAACACTGAGTAGGGCCTTAAATCGGACAATTTTGGACGTCCAATTCTTAAAATTTTTAATCAAAAAGCAGACATGATATCCGATATCAGACATATACGGCAACCCTGGCAGGAAGAGATACAAATGTCATAAACTGACTGTAGATTAAAATTTACCCATAAGAACCCACACCCATTTCTAATTGAAGGAAAATTATGAGGGATATAAAACAGACCAAATGGACCACATGGAACACATTGATGAAGTTGTTTTTAAAATCAGACTTTTAGTGTCTGAGATCTGTAATGTAACATATGTCACATTGGGCATTTAGGGAAAATGTTTCCAGCATTTAAAAATACATCAGATTGACAGATTTGTTTTGCTTAGTAACACTGATTTGCATTTTTATATGCATTTCCACAACATATATAAAATTTATAGCTTTGCTGGTTAGATTTAACAACAAATTATTTTTCAGGTGTATTTTATAACACAAAAAATCTGAAAACTTAATAAAAAAATAAATACAACTGCCTCATATTGGAGGTCTTCTCAACAAGCTACTGTACCTGTAGAAAATTATTTCAAATTATATTTTATTAATAATTTAATTAATTAGACATTATTTTTATGTTTACATTTGTCTAAATTAGTGTTCACAAAATGTATCAAAAATATTGTATAAGGAAGGGACTCTGCAGATCAATTAAATTGTATGAGACACCGGTGTCACTTTGGGTTCTTATGGGTTAACTATGAGCAAATTTCTGTGAACAAGAAATGGACCACAAACTTGCTTGAAATTGTCAGATGAGTCATTATCACTAATCCACTATTCTCATCCTTGCTGGTTTTATGACTCTATTTGGACCAATGTAATCTTCAGCCTTCTACATGTTAATAGCTACAAAAAGAAACGTGTTCTGTTGTTCATAAATATACTAAGTTAGTACCGGAATTAAAAAGTTATGAGGATAGGCTAAACGTGTTAGGATTAACATCATTAGAACATGCAAGAGGTTTTACTGGGTTACATCATACCAATGGCAGGAAGTAATCTCTGACCTGACCTATTGGGAAAGGTTGATTCCTGCACAGGCCTGATCCCTTGGGGAGATATAAACATCTTTTAGAAATAGTCCAGAGACATCCAATTAACTTAGTACTGGAATTAAAAAGTATGAGTTATGAGGATAGGCTAAAAGTGTTAGGGTTAACATCATTAGAAAATAGGAGGGATTGGGGAGACTTAATAGAAATGTTCAAGGTTATGCATGGTTTAGAAGTGGTAAACTCTGATGTATTTCTTTACTAGAATGGGGTACAAGGGACTGAGAGGCCACACATATATGGTAGAAGCAAATAGAAGTAGATTGAATATCAGAAAATTCTTTTTTAGCAATAGAGTGGTGGGACTTTGGAATAGATTACCAGAATATGGAGTGCTATCAACAGATGCAAATGATTTTAAGAAGAATTGTGATGTTTATTACACCACCACAAAAGTTTAGATATTGTGTAAATATGATTGTTATGATGTGTGCTTGTAAAAGGCCCTAGATAGTGTCTAAATATGATTATTATGATGTGTGCTTGTAGATACAAATTGTAAACTTTTTTTCACACTAAAATAAAATGTTCTAAAATATAAAACTAGAAAGCACTCAGAGAGCGCATACCTCTGCCATCGCCATTGTTGCTAAAAACTGAACAATCACGTTACTGATCCCAGACTATGCTGTGACAAAAGAATATAATAATTATTCATCAGAGACATTCCTTTGAACCGTGATTCATTTTTGTAATCAGTGTTAAATCCATACAATTTATACGTGGCTATATACAGAGGGCCATGGAAAGAGCGATGCTAGGAATAACTCTAAGTGATAGAAAAAGATCAACATGGATAAGAAGGAGGACTAGAGTAAAGGATATTATACAAATAATTAAGCAACAAAAATGGAGATGGGCTGGTCACTTAGCAAGAAGAGACGATAATAGATAGAGCAAAAGACTAACTAATTGGTTCCCATGGGACAGTAAACGCAGTAGGAAAAGACCAGACACAAGATGGAAGGACAAGATAGAAAACTTTGCCGGTAAGACATATAAGAGGTTAGCACAATCAAGATCATCATGGAAGGAGATGGGAAAGGCCTTTGTCCAGCAGTGGACCTATAATGGCTGGTGATGATTTTTATCTCTCTCCAAGTAGAGTGACCAGGCCTGTGCCTGAATCCACCTTTCCTAATAGGTCAAATCAGAGATTACTTCCTGCCATTGGTATGATGTAACCCAGTAAAACCTGTTGCATGTTACTTGGAGAGGAGATGGGGCCCCACCGAGTAATTCCCATTGCCCCCAGGAATGCCATGAAGGATCCAGCATGGTACCCCAATGATCAACCTGAGTATTGCCAAAGAAAGCAGCAAAGGCCCGATGAAGGATAACCTGGTCAAACATTTATAATAGATGTGTGTGGTACAAATTACATTTGAACCATAAATTCATTAGAGATATAATCAAAATACATATAATAATTACAAAAGTGTTTTTTTTTATTTATTTGTTTTCTGTCTTGCTTGTTTGTAAATTAGAGTTACCTCCCTTGGCTTGTGCTGTCCTGTCAAAACGGGGTCAATTATTTCTTTTAATCATCACATTAGACTCACCCATATTTGTTTGTTCATTTATTTATTTATTTGATTATTTATATGTTTTCTGTCACAAGGGATACAATTAATTACACGATTAGATACACGTGTTAGCTAATGTGTTAAATTTCTGTAATCAAGCATCTGAATATATGTATCATAGTCAGGTCTTGATTAAGACCACAAAGGGCCCTACACCACCCAAAATTTGGGGGCCCATAAAATTAAAATTGTTAAGTAAGTATCTTGAGTTAATTCCCTAAGGCAGAAGAGCACTTATCGACTTCCAGTAAGACACCACAGTTTACGTACGCATGACAGGGATGCCATATTGGTTTTAAAAAAGGAGACATGTGCACGTGGCATTGAGTGCGGTCATTGTAAATGTATGAATACATTGGATCTGTGTGAGTACGTCTTTTGTTGCATTTTTAAATCTGTTAATATCTGTCATTATAACAACCTTACAAAAATGCTATGAGATTCGAACAGTAAATTTATATTGAAACATAAATATAGTGAAAATAGTTTATTGATAGGAGAAATTTATATTGAAACATAAGCATAATGATAAGATATGTACAAATATTTAAAATAAAGTCAGAACTAATTGTGAGAAAACTGTTCAATTATTTATGATTGATTTCTTTTCCCAAGGGAACAGTGATGACATTCTATATTGCAATTCATTTGTGGGCCCCCTCAATGTCTTGGGCCCTACACTGTGGCATAGTTTGCATATAGGCTAATCTGGACCTGATCATAGTTACAGTTTAATAAACTATAAACTCTTTTAATTAATTATATATACAAGTGTTATATCTTTCAGATTATAGTATATAGGTAAAGTATTGAACCTTTACATAAGAGCAACTTACACATTTCTTGAGGACACTTTCCAGATGACATTAATTAATAAAACTGTCATCATCTTTTACCACATGGGTACACCACTAGGGATAATATATTAACTGAAATGTATAAACAAAAAAGAACAGGTCTGGTTAGTCACTCAATAGAAACCATCACATGACCTATGTCTTTTGGAAGCAGGCCGTGTTAGGGGTGATCAATTAAAAAAATTGGTGAAAGGGGTGGTCAATGGATAAGTTACTTCTCTCACCTTTTGTTGGGTAGTGATCACTAAAAAAGTCTGAATTTCCCAAAAACAAATGTGAATTCTGCTGGAAAAAAATAAGGGATCAATTTAGCAAAAGCTTACATTGCAAATTGAATCCCTCACTAAAAACCTATTTAACGGGGAACTTTTAAAAAACAAAAAAAAACTTTGATGTTGAAAATTTCAGCCTTATAGCTCCATTGGTGTGGCCTGTATGCGTGATACATACACAACCAGCCAGCCGGACCAACTTGAAAACTGAAGAAACCTATTTTGACAGTTTTGGTGACAGTTTTAGTTGATGGTTTCTAACATACTCTGTTAAAACCTGCATCGTTGTTTATACAATTTTTGACAGCGTTTGTCAACATTTGTTTCTGTAATAAAACTATTTGTTTCCAATTGATTTTTCAAGCTAATCTCCGTTAAAATGTCTGAAACAGAAATAAATAATCATTGCATCAAAATAAACAAAAAAATATTGTCTGAAATGAAATATGATTTATTGGAAAATGAAAAGGTTATAAATATATATATATATATATGAAATGCATACATTAGTTATAAAGACTGTACAGTCTGCTTTATTTATTTCTTTCTTGTACTTTGTATTTTTTTATCCAGAGAATTGATCTAAAAAGTGGAATAATATGATGTAGAAAAAGAAGAAACCTATTTTGACAGTTTTCTAACAGATTCTTTTCAAAACCTGTGATATTATTTATACAATTTTTGACAGCATTTGTCAACAATTGTCAACATTTGTTTGAAACTATTTGTTTCCAATTGATTTTTCAAGTTAATCTCCATTAAAACATCCAAAAATTTAATCATAGCATCAAAAATAAAATGAAAAATATATTCCAAAATGCAATATACTTCATTGGGAAATAAAAAAGTTATAAATATATATATGATGTTGTAATGTTCTGGTTTTGTTTAGTGCCTCTGTTCTAGCTGTATGAGATTAGAATGCGTTTGATTCATAACCGTGTTTTAGCGTGTTAAGAAAAGAAGATGTAATGAAAGACACGTGTTGATCAGGGCTATTGCCTGTGTAAAACTGCCGCTTTCCTCGTTCCTACTTCTGGTCCGTGCCTTCTGGGACCGGAAACGGAATGGGAGCTGCTGAGAGCTTGCTCCGGCATGTTTATTGATTTAGCATAACAGTCATATATATAAACATTACAGATGTGTATACATTAGTTATAAACACTGTATAGTCTGCTTTCTTTTTTGTACTTCCTATTTTTTTTCATCTCGAGAATTAATCTAAAAAAGGAATATGACGTAGTGTGACATAAAAAAGAAAGAAAAGAAATTCCCCTTTCTTCACCCACTCTCTCTATCCTTCCTTTCTTGTGAATGCTTTAAACTGATTCAAATTTGGTCCGAGTGAAAAACTTGTTGGCATTCATATAACTGTCAACTTTCAATGCAGTTCAAAATAGTAATTGAAGTGGCTCCACTTTGACCGCTCAATCACTGCAACCGAATATTCTTGTTGGTCACTGCCAGAAATATTTTAGATATTAAGCATACTTATCCACAACTAAATATTAATCACCACTGCCCACAACACTGGTTTCTTGCTGGGTTTAAGTTAAGACTTCACCCACTCCGAACTGTTCATAGTAGAAACTTGAAATTTTGCACACACACTTCCCTAACTGAGTAGGGAAAATGTTTTTTTTTAAATCCCCCCACCCCCGAATAGGTTTTTAGAGGGGTGTTCAATATGCAATGTAAGTTTATGCTAAATTGGTCACTAGCTGTGCCTGCTTGATTTTTTTGAAAATTCAGACCTTTTTTAGCGATCACAGCCAAACAAAAGGCGAGAGAGGTAACTTATTCATTGATCACCCCTTTTTTCCAACTTTTTAATTGATCACCCCCCACAGCATATATGTTCATTTTCCCAGATGTCTATGAAAATCTCTCAAGTCAATGAAAGATAAAAGACTTTCAAATAGTTCTTCAGACGGTTGAACTCCTTCTTGTTGTTTTGGCCGATCCATTCTTCGGCCTTTCTCACCTATAATATCTGTTTTTTAAAACTTTTATAAGTAGGCAACCCTCATAACATAGGATTCGGGTGTCTCTTTGTCTTTGTCTTGTCGGGTTTGGGCCGGTTGAGCAGCGGAATCTTACGTTATAAGGGTTACATCCTTTTAAATTAAAAAACTTCTGTTTATCCCATCACAGTCGGATATTACACCTGAAGAAGGCTGTAGAATGGATCAGCTGAAACAACACAGTTGCAAAAACGATTTAGGGCGATTTTTCATAATGGCGGATTTTCACTGTGGTGCCCTAGTCAGAAAACCTTTCATCAAATATGGGCATATTGTATATCGTTGCAAAGGAAACTTCATGCTGAGTAAAGTTTGCAAAAGAACTATATGCCTCAGAGCAAGTCATTTTGAGCTATTTACAATCAAATATCTTAAACCCTTGTTTTAAAAATGAAGCACCTGTGTGGACTAATAGCTATGATGTAGGGGCGGTAGTTATGCATGGATCCACTCTAAAATCTTCTGACTTCTTTTGTAGCCTATTGCACACCCCTCCACAACATTTCATTGAAATTCATTGAGAACTTCTAGAGATATCGAGTGGACGGAGAAATTTTGAAAAGATTCTATGGTGTGGACAGATAGCTACAATGCAGGGGAGATAATTGCAGATGGATCTGCTCCAAAATTTAATCACTTTTTTCATATCTTATTGCCCGCTCTTCCACAAGGTTTCATTGAAATACATTGAGAACTTTTGTATATATCGTGTGGACAGACAGAGAACTTTGGGAGATATTGTATGGTTGTGAACAGTTAGCTAGGATGTAGGTGAGATAGTTTTGAATAGATCTGCTCCAAAATGACTTCTTTTGTAGCCTATTGCCCACCCTTCCACAAAATTTCATTGACATTCATAAAGAACTTTTGGAGATATTGTGTGGTCAGACAGACTGAAATAACAGCCAGTACTAAATAAAATGCCCCAATCTGAAATTGTGAGACTGTTCTTTCCATATCTCCAAAAGTTTGGCAGTACCTTTTAAGGGATCTAACCTAAAACATGTTTTTCTTTGAGCAAAAACCCTAACCCTATCCCTAACCCCTAACCCCAAACCAAAAACTACAATAAAACATTATTTAAATCAGAGGTATGAACCACTAATGCCAAAATTGAGCATGTGATCTCTCAGTGTTAAGAAAAATTAATTTTTAAGGTTTTAGGAGGGGCAGTCCAAGGGTTAGCACAGGCCTGTGCTGGTCTGCTCGGTGGTGTGTTCCAGCCCCCCACCCAGTAGGAGTGTGCATGGGGGAGACACATACCCTACCCCCGTATTTCATCTAATGAAATCTCTATAAAATATCACATGCTTTCTTGTGTTGTTATATTTTTTAAAAATCATTTTCCTGGGCAATGCCGGGTAACCCAGCAAGTTGTAGAAAAAAAATTGTCCAACAAACCTCCTGAATAATTTAGGTAGCCTCAACATCAAAGACATACTTTATCTTAATTCAATGCCAACTCTTTTAATCACATTTCCAATCAAAACAATTTGTTAATCTAATTATTTTTTTTATTACTGGTCTACTGAAATTCTCTCTCACAAATACTCAGTATCAATAATGGAGTTGAGGTGTTTTAATCTAAATTAAAAGCACAAAAAAGAAACAAGCCCTCACTACGTTATCAAATCGAGATGATTTAATTTAGTGCCTCTGAAAATACTTACATGGTTGCCAGAATATGTTTGTATATCCATGTGTGTATGTACAGAACCTGCATATAAGGTTGCTTCCAGGGTGGACGCAGGTTCGATCCCTGAACAGAGCTTGTTTCTTTATTCACATTTACGATTTGGGCAGCTTGTTTAGCAGTTGTTCACACCGGCACCAAGCAAATATAGGTTCTCAACTAATAAATGTCTTCATAATTATCATATTCGGTCAGATATAAAAATTATCCATTATTTGATTTCATACTGTCGGCATAGAGAACCACATTATATTCATGTCTAAATACGAATGTGAGATTAGAGTGACCAACAAAGTGAAAGACTCCTGCCTACCATGAGAACTTTGTTAGCTCAAATATATCATTATATATTGTACCTATATATATATCATCATCATCATCATCATCAGCCGTTA
>VCCN01007177.1:5000572-5012930 GCA_006491835.1 Architeuthis dux
AAAAAAAAAAAAAAAAAAAGACTTAGGTATTTTTTATACTTTTTTCAATTCGATTTCGTAGATCTCCATTATTTTTTAAAAATTCTATTCACAGAAGAGTTCCACAGCCTATACGAGCAGTATCAAGCATTTCATGACTTTAAGTGTTAAGGCAAGATATTAATTAGTGTCTCATAATGTTGTTTTATTTTGACAACATTGTTTTTTTTTTTTGCATATAAAAAGGGGCTACACAAGGAAGAGTTAATCTGAAGAAATGGTGACCCTCTATATTGCTGCTGTCAAACCAAAAAGCTGTTGAATAGGAATGTTCTCCAGTCATGTGAGTTTGGTGATGACTGAAAAATATTCAGATCAGAAGATTGTTCCACAAAAACAAAACTGGTAAATTTAGTCGGAATAAACTCTGGAAAAGTAATGATACATTGTCTGACAAATATTCAAATACCGATTCTCAGAAATGTTAAACGCACCATCACTTGAACGCCTTGCTTTTGAAGTTGTCTGCAAAATAACTTCATTTTATAGTTTCCTCAGAACAAAGGAAATACATTTTAACAGTGGTTCTCAACCTTTTTTTTTTTAACCATGCACCCTTTTCATCATATTTCAAAAAGCCCCACCCCCCTTCTAATCTGATATTGTTCGATTCAAAAGGTGCATTCCAAATATGCATATAATATTAAAAATGTATTTTTCTATAACAAGTATATTTACTGGAATTATTTTTAAAAAGGGAAAACTATACTAGCAGTGTCAAAAGATCCATATTCCAACAGTTTGAATTTACCGATTTGTGGTCCCAATTGACCCCCTGAAACCCTAAAATTCACCCCCAAGTGGCGGGGGGAATACCCTCCTAGTTGAGAACCTCTGTTATAACATAAAATTAGATGTAGCATCACTGGCTGATAGTGGCTTCAAAATAGCCTAGTTTCATCTAAAACTAATTCTATACTATTTTTTTTGTGTACAAGTTTAAAATCTGACATTTTTAACTTATACCAACACCTTGATTTGCACAATAAATGAAGGATGAATCTTTCGACTAAGAAATGAAATTTCTTGTAAACATCCAAGTGTCTCGAGCCCTTTTGTACATAAGGACTGAGTAACGTTTAACCATCAGGTTTCATACTGTTTTGAATGCCTACATTCAGTCTCGTCAACTCATTCCTATGGATTTAAATCGGGTGATAATATTCAGAAAACTAACAAAAATTTAATGATTGAATAGCAATCATTAGGATGCTAACTTAAATGTACTAAATTTGAGTAAAGATTTCTAAAAAAAATAAAAAAATATCCTCACTTATTAAAGTACAGTCAAACCTCGGTTATCCAAATCTCGGATTATCTGAACAAGAATTCAAGGTCCTGTATTTGTGTCCAATATGGCTTCTTTAGTTTTTTGTGATCGGATCGGTTATCCGAACAATACTCCTTTGGATAAATCGAGGTCTAACTGTATTTGTATTAAATAATGAGACAAGGGATATTTGACTGAATCCCCAATGATCTGAAGCAAGTAATTATTAACAACACCTAGTTTTTGTTTTGTGTGGGGGAATAAAGAGGAGGAGGCAGACATTTTCTGAGAATACTTAAACTTTTAAAAACAATTGTGCATAGAGAACAGATGTTAATTTTAAAAAAAAATTTTAAAAAAGAAAAATTGTGCTTTTGATGATAGTGATGTTGGGGCTCTGCAAAGAGGGGGGGGGAAGTCTTGCAAAGAAGCAGCAAAAAGTGCTTGTATTTGGTTTTAACGGGTATATAACATCTGGCAGTGTGGTTTCTGACATTGTAAACCAATGACAACAACAGTGTGTATGTTTAATACAAATACATCAGTAGACAGACTCATTAACTGACAGACAGGATTGGAATAAGCCGATTCGAATGAATTATACTTTGGACAACAAATGTACATAGAGTTATTGATCATTTCCCGACAGAATGTGTGCATAACAGTCAAAAGATTTCACAGTAATTACTCATCTTGAAAAATGGATTTCACATTTTATTGTTATCAAGTGGATGTATTGCCAAGAGTATTTTATATATATATGTGTATGTATTGCCAAGAGTGTATTTTATATATCTATTTATAGAGAAACCTTGGTTATCTGAACAACAATCATCCAAATTTTGGGTTGTCCGAACACCAATCATCAGAACAAAATACTCCCCGCCCGCCTTATTCGGATAATCAAGGTTTCTCTGTATATATATATACATATATATTATATTTATTGCAGGCTAGCCACAACTTCAGCAAGGAATGTCTAAATCTCATCCCAAAATGAAGATTTTCACGACTGGCTTATTTATTGCATACACCAAAGAAAGCTAGATAGAAATCTCCAGAATAAAGGTTGGCAGTTTTAAGTGCCCTAAAAACATCTCAAATGTTAGTCTATGAATTCATTATTGTTCACATTTCAAAATAAGGTCTATGT
Organism: Architeuthis dux; assembly: GCA_006491835.1. Classification (NCBI taxonomy): domain Eukaryota; kingdom Metazoa; phylum Mollusca; class Cephalopoda; order Oegopsida; family Architeuthidae; genus Architeuthis; species Architeuthis dux. Next base: position 5,003,035 of record VCCN01007177.1, read on the forward strand.
TGCATTTAAATAGTGAACTCACTGAATATAAAGCCATTTCACAGCCCAGTACACATCATTCCTGATTTTCAAATGCAATGCTTTGACACAGGTTTACTGGATTTGGCCAGAAGGGGAGATAATCCAAGCTTTATCTCAGAGACTTACCAGACGCAGGCATTGGAATAGCATCAAATTTTTAAGTCAAGGAAGTCTGGAGGCAGAGGTTCAATACCAGACTCACTCAAATTCCAAATTCAATGTTATTCCAATGCCTGGAATCGGGTAAATCCGAGATAAAACTGATTATCTCCCCTCCTGTCTAAATCTGGCAACCCTAGTTTTGCCAAGTGAGGAAGCAGTAACAACAACCACACAAAACTTTAATTCTAATAGAAATAAATATATAAACCAGCGGTTCCCAAACTGGGGTCCACAAAGGTATTACTGGGGGTCCGTGAGCTTGTTGAGTAGGCAGATCTTTCAAAAGTCAGGGATCTGTGGGAAAATTCCTTTAAATAAAAGGGGGTAATGAAAAAGGTTGGGAACCACTGATATTAACAGTTTATGGAAGTAAAGTGTCTACTGAAGAAAAGATTTTTTTTCTTTATGTATCCCTATATTTCAATAATCATTAGGAAGAATTCCACAATAGAAAAACTGACAAAGGAAAAATTATGAATAGAAATTGAAAGAAGAGAAGGATTTACATTTTTAAAGGTCCTACTGTGCTGGATTTCATGAGAGAAGACAAAATTTCATATAAAACAGCATAGAACCTCAGTTCTATTATTAAAAAGGTGGACTTAAAGTTTTGAAAGTTTGGTTATTTTTTTTTTTTTTACTTGTAAAATCCTCACAGAAGACGTCAAAGGTCAACTACACCTTTACAAAATTTGCTGAAAAACTGGAGAGGACAATTATACGATTGTAGTATCATAGATTGAGGAGATGGGGTATGGGTGCATGAAAGACGTTACCTAGATACCAACTCATAGGCCCCAACCAATTCTGCTGGTTAGAGAGAACCACTTTACCCACTGCAGTTAAAAAAAAAGGAACATTTCTCAAAAGGTTAATCACCTTTTTGTAAGGAGTGACATCTCTTCTTACAAGTCGAGAACTTTAGGAAGATATTTTGTCCAAAAAGAAAACAATTTACTGTATATTTCAGTGGATAAGGTGACCTTCAGATGAGCCGAGATCCCAATTTCAGTCTGAATTTCATGGTTTTTAGCCTCACTGTTTAGTCAGTGTTTTTCGGCCTAAAGGACAACCCCATTTGTGTTGTCTTATCTGCTGAAATATACAGTAAATCATTTTTAGAGTTGTGTGTATGTATGTATATCTCTGGCCTTGTGCTAGACTAAGGTGAGCAGAGTTAATATCTACATGTGTATATCTATCTACAATAGAAAGATTCTAAGATTGGGACCATGGAGTCTTTGTATGCTGTTTACTTTACTGCTTTAAGTGTTGTCATATCTGCTAAAATATACAGTAAATAATTTTTAGAGTTTTGTATGTATGTATATATCTATGGCCTTGTGCTAGACGAAGGTAAGTTAATATCCATCTATCAACAGTAGAAAGATTCTAAGATTTGGTCCGTGGAGACTTTGTAGGCTGTGTTTAACTACCATATTTTACATCCGTATAACCAAGGATTACTATTATTTGTTTTGATATGTCCAACAACAAATTCTTTTTAAACGTTATAGAGATTCTGACTTGTCTTTTAAATGATAGCATAAAATGTTGTCCCAGGAAATGGTACAGAGTAAAAAATAAAAATAAGGTGAGGTGGGTCCTTATTTTTGTTTGTATATTCCGGCGTCTCCATCTTAATGTGTGTGTATCTCGTTTTGGTTTGTTTGGAACGCAAAGTGATCAATTTTCACAGCAGTGTAAATAATAGTCAGTGGGTTGGTAGCTATTAGTATGTAAATTTCATTGTTTATAGGTGTCCTGTGTAACAGCAAAAAACAGAAAAAAGAAAAAAGAAGAAGAGAGAGAGAAAAATATCTTTATCTGTCAGATACAGAAATTGTATAACCCATTTTGAAAAAGAAAGGAAATCTTTTTTTTTTCAGGATTAAATGGTCATTAAATATTGTTGGCATAAACTGCTGGAATAAATTAGTACAATTGACTATTATACACTTTTTATTAGATGAAGTATTGTAAATAATCATTATTAAATTTTTATGACTATTTACCTCCATCTTAATTTTTCAGTTGCTTTTCATCCCAACTCTACTCAAACCAGCTTCCTTCAGCACCGAGTAAACAGTGTTGATTGGAAATAAGAAATAAACTCCAGGTGAGACCTGAACTGACATCCGTCATGGGAGCTGGAACCTGTTCTTTATTTCTGGTCAATATTGTTTACTCCCCGCTGAAGGAAGCCAGAGTTAAGTCGAGATAAAAAGCAACTGAAAAATTAAGATGGAGCTAAATAGTAGTCATAAGCATTAATAATGAGACATTTTCTTTCATAAATCTTTCAGTAAAATGCTAGCTTTTTTTATAAATGACATGCCTCGAGCAAGTCTTCTGTGTGGTCCAAATATTTACTACCGATAATGTTATTAAATCTACTACTACAACCAAGAGTTTAAGTGTAAAAATCAACACACAAATGGAATGTTAAAATCCTGATTAAAGTTGTAAACACTAGATTTTATCAAAATAGGCTATGGTCTTTTTATATCTACAATTTTCTTTTTAAAAAACATCCTTTAAGGTCCGTTATTGGGCTTAAGCCTTTCCCCAAGTAAGTATAAGACAATTCAAATTAGATTTCCAAATTGCAAAATCAATCACTAAATTAGCATCTGTAAAGATTTATTCAACTTTTCAACGAAACCAAATGTGCTGATATAAGCCAAGAATAAGGTAATTTTCTCGCAGGTTAGAATAGGGTAAGGTACCAGCACAAGGGGTTTATGTGCCCTAGGCAAGACTTAAAATTTGTGACTCTGGTTGTGTTCTAACGACTATATTTGCACCGCTAGGTCCTTTGTGCCCTAGGCAACTGCCTAGTGGACGGGCGAGCCCTGAAAATGGTACAAATTTTAAATAATTAAATTTCAATCTGAAAACTCAATCGTAAACTAAGTCGAATAGGACCCACCTTACTCCAGAGAACTGCCCGATTTGAAACCCTCTAGATTTGGGCTTTTGGGAGATGTAGAGGAAAACATCTCTCCACAATTAGATGAAAAGAAAAAAGAATTTGTACCTTTTTTTTTATTGCATAGTGTACCATCCTCTTTACCCAACTTCTCAAAATTCAGTCAATATCTGAATGTTAGCATATTGCACAAATTCAAAGGACCACACACACACCAATACTAAAATTCTCAGTAAAAATTTAACTTTAAATATTTTACAAGCATTAGCAAAAAGTAAACTCCAGTTCTCAAAGTATAATCGGAGCTTCTTCGTTATCTTCAGGCCACTCATATTCTAACAATTTCTTCTGTTCAACTGCAAAATGGATACAACAACCTCTTTCATCGTAGGTAAGTCTCATATATCCACAGCTACAGAGTCCTCAATCGCTTTATCCACCTAAACAACCGATAACAGTGAATTGAATTACTGACACAGGTTCGTTTAGTCACTCAATAGAAACCGTGACTTGACCAACATCTTTTGGCAGCCTGCCGTGTAGGGGGTGATTAATTAAAAAAAAAAGAAAAAAAAAGGGGGGTGATCAATTAAGAAGTTACTTATCTCGCCTTTTGTAGAGCAGTGATCACTCAAAAAGTCTGAATTTCGTATTGGGGTGATCAATTTAAAAAATTGGAAAAGGTGTTGATCAATAAAAGTTTTTCAAAAAACCTGTGTGAATGCTGCTGGGCACAAACTAGGGATCAATTTAGCATAAACTTGCATTACAAATTGAAAACTTATTTTGGAGGAGCATTTTCAAAAAAACGAAAACATCTTTTCTAAGATATAATAATGAGTAAATGTTCAAATTTTTAGCCCTCTAGCTCCATTGGTGTGGCTTGTACACATGACAGATAGCCAGGCAGAACCACTGAAAAACTGAAGAAACCTATGTTGACTGGCAGACAGTTTTGGTTGGTGGCTTCTAATGTTGGTGAGCTCGTATATGTGCATGTACAGAACAAACATGAGTAGCCTCGAGATAACAAAGAAGTATGTATAATCATTATTGATTTGCAAATGTGATATAATACTTAAATATTATCATAAACCATTATTGATTTGCATATATGACATAATAGTTAAATATTATTTTTACTGCTAACGTTGATTTGAGTGTGAGCATATTTGAGGTTGTATTACCTTACTTACGGATCTGTAATATTAAACGTCATAAAAAACATTTTCAGGAAGCCAATTTGCAATATGGCATCACCCAAATATTAACTAAATTCATGAAGATAATATTAAAGAAAAAAAAGCAGGTAGAGAAATAGTATTGAAAGAATAAAGGAAATATGTTTTAAGCACAACATAGTAAGTATTTAAGTAAAGATCGTAAGGAAGATGGCCGAGATTCAATATCAGGGATGCCAGATTGGGCCAGAAGGGGAGGTAATCCGAGCTTCATCCCAGAAACTTACCCAACACAAGCATTGGAATACTGTCAAATTTGGAAATCTAGCCTCAGGAGGTTGGTATTGAACCTGACTCCAGACTCTCGATTTCCAAATTCAATGCTATTCCAATGCCTGTGTTGGGTAAGTCTGACATAAAGCTCAAATTATCTCCCTTCTGGCAAAATCTAGCAACCCTGTTCTATATTAACAAGAACTATCAGATCTACACTGTTATCTTTTGCTCAATCAGACTTCACATACAAAACTTTGTGGCACAAGGTGGAGGTGAGAGAGAATATCAAATATGAAACCCAAATTAAAAATATGTAAACCACTGCGATATTTTACCTTAAATATTGTCGATTATGTCTTTTTCCATATGTGTACATCCCCCATAGGTTAGACAACATTACGTCTTAAGATAAAGCATGGCCCACTTTATTATTTTAGTTATTCTTTTCTATGTTTCGTTTCAGGCTTCAACCGTTGTAAATTGGAGGAGCAGTATTAAAAAGGGAAAGAAAAGCACGCAAAATTCTTCCCCTCCCGAAGGCACCAGCAACAAAGAAAGAGAGATCTAAGCCAAAATTGAAAAAAACAGATTAGCAGCAGCAATGGTGGTATTGTTAGTGGCTTTATTTTGTCTTTTTAGTGAAGCAGAAGTGAACTAAGATAAAAAGGTGGAAAAAATTGAATATAAATCTAGAGTTAGGATCAAGAATAGCCCTCTGCTAACAAGAAGTCATTAACAGCATAAAAAGGGCATTTTTTTTCTCTACTAAATTATTGTACTAAAGAATATTAATGCAAATGTAAGAGTCAAATCAGCAAAGTACTTACTACCACCAGAGGGAAGGTTGGTCAGGAGACAGCAAACCAGACCCTACCAAGCCAACAACATATTATACGAAGAAATAAGATTAAGTCACTTATTAAAAAAAAAAATTTTTTAAAAATGTTGTTTATCTAAAATTTACTATTTCTAAAAATTTATCACATCATTTTTGCATATACATTTTTAAAAATCTTGATTTAAAAAAAAAAAAAAACATCGCAAAGAAGAACTGCATAGACAACATATGAATTAGACCTTTTTTTACCCATCAAACTTTGTTCATTTTTATATAAATAAAGACGAACAAAAACTTTAGTTGTTTGTATGTCGGACCTAAAACCTAGAATTACGAGGGGACATTTATAAAAATTAAAAAGGGGATCCTTTGATAATTATTGTATTTATTCAAGTAAAAATGCGATCTCGAATATAATACAACCCTCACTTTCGGTAGCTAAAACCAGTACGTTACCATTTTTATTTTTACTCTCTAGAATAATACTACCCCAAATTTTGACCCTGATTTTTTATATTAAATTTCTCGCATTATACACAAGTAAATATGGTATTTTTTATCTACAATCTCATTGTTTTTCCCTTGTATCCTGATAATTTACAGACCCCTTTTTCATCAATATTTTTTGTACGTTTTTCAGATGCCACCATATTTTTTTTTTCCTTTCTTTCCACTTTTAAGACGTTGCATTTGGAATGACAATATGGAAAAATAAATTACTTATTTGGACCACACAGATATCGGTTTTGTTTTTCCATTATATCCACTTGGTTGGGGATCGGGGAAGTGGAGAGAAATACACTTTTAAAAATATGTTTCACAGACATGGATAGGAAAAATCTACCAGATTCCACCCTTTATTCATTTTTTTAAATATATAATAATGGCTCTTTACTATATATTATATTGTGAATATGCCTCATTCAAAACTCTTGGAAAATTTTCATCACCATGATAAAAACTTACACAAAAGTTAGTCCATAACGGTCGTCTCTAGATTATTATCATCATGGAACACAGACCAGAATGTTTTTTTTTGGTCAGGTGATCACTTCACCACATTATATGCCAGCACGAAAAATAGATTCTGTGGTTAGTTTTCAAAGATAATTTAGGAGTTTGATTAAATTCTTGACGTTCCTTTTTATTTGTCATCATGATCTCGAAAAGGCTTAACCCTTAAATTCATATAAAAAAATTCGAATCCTAAATCAAGGGGAATAAGTTCTGATCGAATTTACTTCCCTTGCACTTTTAGGTGAATTTTTTCATTTTTTTTATATTCAATTCACAAAAGAGTTTGTTTTTTAAAAATTCTATTCATTGAAGAGTTCCGCTGTGTTTAGGAGCGGTTTCAAGTGGTTCATGAATTTAAGAGTTATGCACTAATTTTAAATGAAGCATATTCACAATATGATACTGGGTAAAAAATAAATAAATTTTTTTTTTCTTTGTTTTTGTCTTAAGTCTTCAAGTCGTGCCATTTTTCGAAAACTGGAGGAGTGGGGCGGGTGGATATGTACAACTTACAGCTCATAAAATTCGCACACCTGTTTGTTTGCCTGTACCTGGGTATGTATGGGTACATATACACATGCATCCATTTCTTTACAATTTTAAATAAAAACTGTCCAGTGTTTAAGGCCAGCCATAAGTACAACTCGGTTGGTCATAAAAGTGGTCAGTTAGGCTTGGCCTGGACATGCTGCCTACTACCATGCCTAGCTGCTGTTGGTGGTATCGGCAGAAGAAGAAGAAATAGTAGTAGTAGTAGTGGTGGTGGTAGTCAATGCCGCGAAGGAAGAATCATTAGTAGTAGTAGTAGTAGTAGTAGGAATAGTATTTCAGCATCCTTTCGGTCTTTTTATGCTTGCGTGTTTGTCTGGCATCCTGTAACTGTTGTAGCGGTTTGACCAACCTATTGGTTAGTGGTGATCACTTCAGTTTTGCGGCCATTTTTCTCAGCCAGGTTCTAGGCTCTGAAATGCATCTACATTTTAAACTTGCTTACACTGCTACCCAAATGCTGGCAGCGGAGACGGGCTGAAGCTTACCTAGCAAAGGTCTTGAAGGCTACCGAGTTTGGATTCAAACACAATGGAATCCGTTTATTCCTTTGCTGCTGCTCCACTATGAATTTGTGTAGTTTGTCTGCAAAGCAAAAAACAAAAACAGGAATTAAAAGAAAATTCAAATAGGCATCGTCATCGATAAGGGTTAGGGAGGGAATTAGCTCTTAAATTCAAAAAATTTAAATGTTAAATCAAGGGGAAAATTTCTGATCAGAGTTATTTTTCGTTTGCACCTTTAGGAAATTTTATTTTTATTAAATTCAATTCACAAAAGAGTGTTTAGGAATGGTTTGAAGCTGTTCATAAATTTAAGAGTTTTTTTAATAATAATAGTATTAATAATATTAGTAATAAAAAACTCAGGACCAAAATAATACCTGCAGGTGTTGGAGCCCTTGGATTACTCAAAATAGGAATCAGTGAATTTGTTGACTACATACCTGGAAAGTCTAGTATATTTGAAATACAGAAAATAGTTCTTCCTTCCACTGCGCACATCATTAGAAGATCTTTGTCAATGTGAATGAATTTACTACACCTAGCATACATCATTTTATGTATATGTATGTTTATGAAAGTGTTGTATCTTCTGTATATGTAAAAGCCTGCTGTTTTTTCTGTCATAACTGATATAAGGTTGCCAGCCTTAGATCTCTGCGTGAGACCTGGCTGGTAAATATCATGAACCAAAATCAAAGTAATAATAGTAATTCTTTTTACATGGACTGTGTTTGTTAAGATGTTTAAACATACCAGCTGCTTTGACTGAGCTACAAGAAACCTACAGTGGGCAGAAGATCAAATCTAACATTTAAACCCATCATTCATTCTTCCTCAATCTCCTTTGGTACCATATTGTTATTTTTTTTTACACTTAAAAATTAAGATGAAAGAAAATACTAGTCAATAATAATAAATAATAAAAAATTAAAAAAATAAAAAATTTTAAAAAAATAAATAAATAAAGGTTGACAATGCTTATAAAAAAATTTAAAAAATAAATATTGATATCAAAACATTGATGCATAAATTTAAGAACAAGTATAATTTCTTGCTTATATATAGTGTATGTCAACTTTTTAAGCAACAAGTATTTCTCCTAATGGATCATATTAGTCTGTTTAGACACCATGAACTTGACATTTATGACTTGCAATTAACACTTTAGTTTTGGAGTTGACTGATACGCTGGCATATATATGGTACGTTATAAACAAGACTGTCACTTGGCAAGGTATTTCTGTCAACTTATGTATGCAATTCAAATATAGTAAGAAAAAAAATGTTGTCAGCTCTTACAAGACTGCAGTAAAGAGACACAGGGCAATATGGTGGCATTTGGACGATTGCTTCACTTCCAAGTTTAACTTTTTATATAAAAGACGAGTCAAATATAAAACAAGTATTGAATAAGAAAAAAAAAAAAAGTAATGGAATCATTCTTGTAGGCGGGTTTGCCAGATTGGGCTACAAGGGGAGATAATCCGAGCTTTATCTCCAAGACTTACCCAACACAGGCATTGTAATAGCATTGAATTTGGATACCTCAAGGAGGCTGGTATTGAACCTCTGCCTCCAGATTTCAAAATTCAATGCTATTCCAATTCCTGTGTTGTGTAAGACTGAGATAAAGCTTGGATGATCTGCCCTTGTAGTCCAATCGGGCAACCCTGCTCGTGGATCCTTTGTAAGTGTTTCCTCCATCTTGTAATTCCATACCTTTAACTTTTTGTACTGATGTCAAGTCATCTTCAAAATCATAGCTGAAAGGTTGGTGACAAGATGGCTCAAACTCTGTGGTGTATTGCCGGGTGGAGGGCCCATTGTGGCAGCATTTGCACATGCAGGAATGATATCGCAAACGGCCTTCATCGATGTATGGATGCGACAAAGCATCACTAGCTGATATTCGTTTGTCCTGAAAAGAAACAATAGATTTTGATACAATGGGTGAGGAAAACGTCAACAGTTGTTCAGATAATTGTTCGGATAACTGATCCAATCATAAAAAAAGAAGCCATACTGAACAATTACAGGTCTTTGGAATCTTGTTTGGATAATCCGAAATTTGGATAATTGACATTCAGATAAGCCAGGTTTGACTAATGAAGATTACAAATTTGGAAGAGTTATTCCCCTTGCATATAAAAGAGTTGCAAAGCCGTCCTTCGTTTTATATTTGATCTCCCACCAATTCCCAGACTTGGTTTTCTCTTGTCATTTTCATAATTGAAAGCTTTCAGATAACATAATTCATAAAGTAAACAAAAATATTGTCATATTTATTTGTACTAACATTGTGAGGATAAACACTTTCACCTTTTGACAAAGTAAGAATATTTAAAAATTCAATAAATTTTGAAAGAACTTCGAAACTTGTGTCATGTCTCATTTGATCATCTGACAACAAATAA
>VCCN01007177.1:5020229-5031279 GCA_006491835.1 Architeuthis dux
GGGGGGGGGGCTCTTTGAAGGGGATGCAGGGGGTGTATTCTAGGCCCCAGCTGACAAGGCCACATTAAAAGAGTTTTGAGAAGTTAAGTAAATATTGTTCATACAGCACAAGGAATTTTCTTCCACCTTGACAAATAAAGATTTTAAGGTTATTTTATAAACCAACTGATAAAACAGTTCTATATCCTTTGTAGTGATAGAAAAAAAAAAGAAAAAAAAAACTGAAATCTATGATCTTTATTCAGAAGTCTTTGAGGGAACCAAATTCTTATAGAATGAGTGGGCGCGGAATAGGGTGTCTTGCAGACAATAGTTGTTGACTGGTAAGATTTATCCTTTGAACGAGTCTATCCCAGAATGCCCATGACATTGCTAGGTACTTATAATCAATAAGATTGTTTATGGTAGGAGAAAGAGGAGAGGTGTGTCAGACACGAGCCTCAGTACTATGAATTCTTCAGAAGATAATATTGATTACGGCTGAACTACATCGTTTGACAAAGCCTCCTGAGGACATTCAGAATCACAATAGCACCAACGCACAAATGGTTGGTACTGTACATCTTGTACCGCAGTTTGAATTTCTCTTGTGATTTTCTACAAGGACCAGAGTGCCATTCCCTACTCTGGGAGGTACGGACAGGCAATTGTATCGTCTTTAGAAAGCTCTCTTCGTGATTTGCCAGTTGCGGTCCGCACTGCAGCAGCTTTGTAACTCACTTTCAGATTTATCACCGATGGAAACTTGGCACAAACGAAGACATTCAAGCAAAGATATATTTCTCAACGAGAATGAACACTTGAGCCAGATATCGAACAAGAGAGATACGAAAAACATTTACGAATTTGTGGATTTGGTCCAATGGTTATGGGATGGTCACCTAGCAAGAAGAGATGTCAATAGATGGGCGGGGGGGGGAAAGACTAACCGATTGGTGCCCATGAGACAGTAAACGCAGTAGGAAAAGACCAGACAAGATGGAGGGACGAGATAGAAAAGTTTGCCGGTAAGACATGGCAAAGGTTAGCACAAGATAGGACGTCATGGAACGAGATGGGGAAGGCCTTTGTCCAGCAGTGGACTTATAGATGATGATTCCCAAAGTGAGTGCTACCACTCCCTTGGAGGCACAGGAAGGCAAGAGGGTGGGTGCTGGAAGACAAGGGGTGGTGAGGGGGGGGGGAACAAGGGGCAACGAATACCAATCAATACCTACTGCATGCACTTTGATACTTTTGTACAATTATATTTGGGCTGAGTAAGTAGAAATGTGATATGTGGAGCTTAAGCAGGGATGGCTGAAGCAGTAGCCAGCATAAGGGCATTACTTGCATCACAAATGCTGTCAACAAGATTTTTAATAATAGGAAACAAAGAAAGAATTAATAAACTGAGAGATATACTTAAGGTATACCTAGAAGCTACAAAGGTGAAAGAGGTATAGATTGCAGTACAGGTGTGAGGAAGTAAGGCAGCTGGCAGATAGATTAAAAGGGATGGCATGTCATGTCATGTCATGTCATGTTGGAGAACTTAACGCTCACAGGGCTGCACAGAGAAGGCAGAAGGCGCAACGGTAGACGATGAGTAATCTACTTGAAGGGTTTGAGCAGGTGGATCGCAGAAAGAACCCCGGAAGGCGTGGATGAACGGAAGTTGCTGAGAGCGACAAGGGGAAAGAAGCTGTGGAGAGCCATGATCGTTCAAGTCCTGGAGGGACATGGCACATAAATGAAGATGTCATGATTGTTATATCCAATTCCAAACAAACCAACCTTAGCTTGAATGGCAAAGCTTGCAAACATGACAACACATGCGAATCCAGATTCTCATCCTCATGTATAATTGTATTTATAATTATAAGTATAATAATGATAGATTAGGATTATACTTATTGAAAATAAACTGTTTCTGTTAACTAGTTGGTTTTTCAAATCCCACATTGGTACATCACTAAGTTCTTGTTTCGGTTTGCACAGCACAAAATACTCATGGATGTTATGAGTAGTTAGAGATAGGCTGTGGCAAAATTATCTTGAAACAATTTCAAGTTTACATTTACGCAAGCATTCAGGGCGTACATACTTTTGTCGCATGAACAATATCTATACAACATAAGATTTTTGCTCACATTGACAACTAAAAATTAGAGGGAACATTAGTTAAGATAAATTTTCAGTGATTCCACCCACACCTTAGGCCATTTGGTACACATTTGAGCCAAATTGATCATTTTAACACTCGAATGAAAGCCCAGACCCAAATCAGTTTATTTGAGCAACCAGAAATTAGCCAACGGATTATTATCCCTTCAAAAGAACATTAATGCAGCCATAATTATTTTATCAGATACACGAATTGACAAGTTCAAGGCCAGGATATAAAGTCAACAATCTCTTAAAAGAACTAGAACAAACATTTGAAACATAACTGTTCCATCTTACGTGGGGCAAATTTAAATTCTGATAGACTTCATTTACCAAACCATTTTTTATTCTCCTTTCGTAAAAGGGAGATAACTACAAATACCAATCAACTGCTTGCACCTGACCACCTGTCTCAACGATCTGGGTCAAAAGCAGTAAGCAAACAGACCTCCTCCTACCCACATTGGCTGAGCATGTCAGTTAGGGTCAGAATGGTGGCCTCAAATTAGTGGCTGGTCTTTCCTCTGTATTGGTATCTTATCAGAAGAACTATTGCTGGGTGTTGGTGCCGAGGTAAAATTCTCTGTAGCGGAACATTTTTAATAGAGAGACCAAAGATTTCATATCTTTCATGCCATTTCTATCCATCACATAACTTATTTCACAGTATGTTCCATTGTTCCATTTTATTATCGTGGCCGATTTATAAATTAACCTTTATCATGTGTATATAGGAAAATAAAACAATATATATATATATATAGGATCCAGTGCTATCTGCATTTTCAAGCATCCACTGGGGGTCTTGGAATATATCCCCCACAGATAAGGCGGAGACAACTGCAGTTTTATATTAGAGTAGGTGAAAATTTCAGCAAGAAAAAAAAGTACATTTTCAAATACCTTGAAACAAAGATGGCTTTCTATGTGCTACATTTTAAACATGTAGATCAGTGATTGATAGATTTGTCCTAACTCACAATTAGTAACTAAACTTAAACTATAGTAATTTGTTTTACCTAACACAAAGGGTAAGTCAGGTTTACTTAATATGCAACTATTTCTGATGCAGATTTTACTGTCACACTAGAGTCTTCCACATGATTTTGAGGGCTGCATAGATTTTAAGCAATAAACAATGACATATCTTAAGGATTGTTTCAAGATAATTTTGCCACAGTCTATCTCTAACTACTCATAACATCCATGAGTATTTTGTGCTGTGCAAACCGGAACAAGAACTTAGTGATGTACCAATGTGGTATTTGAAAACCCAACTAGTTAACAGAAACAGTTTATTTTCAATAAGTATAATCCTAATCTATCATTATTATACTACTTATAAGTATAATTATTAATTACATTATTTTAGCTAAATAACCTTTTGTGTGCATATTAATTTCCTTTGTGCACTGGTTGCAAAAAAATGTGTGTACGCGCATCCACCTGCTTTAGAGGGAATTGTGCTTACAAGTGCCTAAGTTCCTTGTCAAATATCCACATAAAGCCTTCATAGCTTAAAATCGAGACAAGATTTACAACATTCTCTAAAGGATAAGGCTTTAATTATAAACCCTACAAACAAAAACTTATAAAACAAAGCATAATAGCCCAAGGATAATAATAGCTTACTGTTTGATCATCAGACGAGAAAAGCCATAAAGTTTTCATTTCATACCTGAGTATGAAGGAGATTATCAAACAACAAAAAAAAGAAAACGTCTACAACCTTAATAGCAAGTTCTTTGTATAAAAAAAAACCCTTTAACCAAAATGGCGTGAATATTTGCTTTTTAAAAAAGTGAAACAGCTGGAAACTAAATCAAAGGCACTTTATACACATTATGTATTTTTAGACAATGTAACAAAAATGAGGGATTATACAGTTATCAATCATTCACAGCAGCTGGTGGATGGAAAGAGGTCTTTGTGTGTCTATTATGTGTATGACATAGATAAGAGGATATATATATATATATATATAAGAAGGAGAGGAAGATAGAGAGATATAAAAAGGGGAGAAAGAATAGAGAGTCGATTGAAAAAAAGAGGTCATTATTAGGTACAAACTTAAATTCATAGTTTTGTGCTTGTTGAATGCAGATGGTTTCATCTAATATGAAACTTCCCCACTTTGATTTAAATCTATTCTAAAGAATGTGATGAATTTATTTTTACCAGATACAAAACAGTCATGAATATTGTTCTATGAAAGAACAGGGATGAAGGTGATAGTGTAACATTCTGAAATACCTACGTATTTACTCATGTTAAATTTCTACCATTGTACACAAAAAAGAACGGGCACAAAATTCGGAGGTTAGATATTCGAGTGTAAAAAAAATGATAACATGATATATTACCTGGCCCGTCGCCAGGAGGGGAGGGGGGCTGGCCCCTGGCCCCTCCTGTAAATGTCTCCCCCCCCGTCATGAATGCTATGTGAATAATTTGTGCTAATTTTATACAACATAAACCATTTTTACAAGATCTCCAGCGCTTGAAACTGGTTCACCTTTATTCATACACTGCCATTTTTTGTTTTGACAACAAAAATACGCAAAAAAAAAAAAAAAAAAAAAAAAAAAAAAAAAAAAAAATGGCCAAAATGTTTAAGCAAACATTCGTTTTGGCCATTTTTAGTATCTTTTTGGGCTACTTTAAAAAATTTAGCGCTATTTTAGAAACATCGAGCACTTCTACTCACGCCCCCCTCGCTGTACCCTGGCGACGGGCCAGTATATTACTGATTTTTAGCTACAAAAAAAAAAGATGGGGGTCGCATTATATTCAAGATTGCATTGTAAAATCGAACGAATACGGTAGTTGGTTAACTGCTTAATATTATACATGTATACTTTCAATAGTGCGGTTAATTCGTTCCGAGATCTTCCGTAACTGTTCAAAACCGTACTGTTCAAGGTCTTATAATTTAGCGTGGTTTTTCCCCAGCTTATACTTAGTTACATTAATTTGTACAGCAATACCGTACTACATCAAAACCAGCACTATTCAAGGTATTGCTGTATATATACATGAATGGTTGAGATCTGTTTCGGTGGCTGAGGTTGCATATCGTATTCACTGACATTTAAGATTAGATATTCTTTTTTTAAATATGCAAATGTTACACTTTGTCCAATGCGGTGGTATTATGACTAGGGGGCACACCTTGTAGCTCGAAATGGACAGCTATGTGGCTTGGGTGAGTTGCAGTGAGCAGTCATAATTTAACGTGGTTTTGTTTTCATCTCATACTTAGTTACATTAATTTGTACAGCAATACCTTAACCGTACTACATAAAAACCAGCACTATTCATCAAGGTATTGCTGTACTCACTTTCAGATAATAAAGGACTGACAGTGTTCATTAAGCTCACAAAACCAGCAAGCCAGTGAAACTTAGTACGTGTTGCAATGTTGCCAACTAAAAAAACATTTGTGCTAGTTTGACTACCAAAAACGGCGAAAAGAATAATTTTAAAGGCGAAAAACCACCAAAATGACGCTAAAAATGGTCAAAATGGACAGAAAATTGCTAAATACGGCCAGAATGTTTTAGGCGCAAACGCGCTAATTTAGCGCTTTTTGCACTGTTAAGACAAGAAACGCGCTAAATTGGCAACACTGAATGTAACTTGTTGCATCAGATCAATTTTAGGACTTTTCTATTAATAAGAGAGGGAGAAAAGGTGAAAGGGAGAAAGAAATATATATCTTCACCCCACCCCTCAGTAGGAGAGGGTCAGTCACATTCATCACTACTTATATTCATGTATGGAACGAAAACTATAATTTTTAGAGATATCAACTAAAGTATCTTTGAGTAGAAGACACCAACTCATTGTTTTTATGAGAAAACTAGTCTATGCGTGACGTCAGAAATGACGGCATATATGAAATAGATATACACATTGCATTTTATATACGTAGAGATTTGCATTGCCGTGAGCTTAGGGAATAAATGACGTTGTTGAACACAAACGGATTTTTTCTTATTTATTTTTGTTTTATTACTTTGTATTATTGTTTAATTAAGCTTTTTTATAAACAATTCTTTACTACGTCATCATGTGGTAACCTACTTAATAATGTACGAGTTACGTCCCTTAGTGTGACAGTGACCAAATAAATACACATCGCGTATTATTATAGTTTGGTGAGAGAAGAAAGAAAGAAAGATATAGTGAATATAGTACGTAGTGTTTCATATTGCAACAAAGAATGAATTCCAACCTTTAACCATAAACCGAGAATTTGAATTATTCAAATTATCTCCTCTGAGAGGTGCAACTTGGTTTTTCATACCATTATTTAAACTTTCGTGAATGACTACAGCACAGAGAAACAGTATTTTCAGAAAAAAAAGTTTAGAAAGAATGCTTTTTAGTAGAAGACGGACTGAGAAAAATATATTTCAAACACTCAACTAGGCCTGCAAATTATTAACTTCTTTATACAAAGGAGAGCTGAGTATTTCTACACACACACACACACACACAGTCAGGTACAGTGGTAACTTAAATACAGTCACACATACAGATTCTGTTGAGATACCCACACATTTTCTGCCACAAAAAATAAGTTTGAGATTTGCCTGTTTATATATTTGTTTAATTTTCAAAAATATGTATCAAAACATGATTAGGAAGGCGAAGTTACGGACGGGTAAAAAAGTTTGAATTCCAGCTGTGATTGTTAATCACCACTACCCACAACACTGGTTTATTGCTGGGTTTAGGTTATTCATGTGTTCTGACATTTATATGTATCTATCTATGTATCCCGGCTTCGCCCAGCCCTAACCGTTGATAGTAGAAACTTGAAATTTTGTGCGCACGCACGCACACCTCCCCTCAATGAGTAGGGAAAATGTTTTGTTGAAAATTCCCCCCTTAAATAGATTTTTAGATATTAGTTACATATGCAATGTAAGTTGGTCACTGGTTTGTGCCCGCTTGTTTTTGTTGTTGAAAATTCAGACCTTTTTTTAAGTGATCACAGCCCAACAATGCAAGAGAAGTAACTTATTCATTGATGACCCCTTTTCAACAAATCGCAAAAACTTTTTTTTTTTTTTTTTTTACAAAAAAAGTTAAATAAATTTTGCCAATTCGACATGTCACACACACACACACACACACATGTATACCTAGGAGTTCACATTGTGCTAATGTGTGTGTGTATATATATATAATGTGCTTTATGGATTGAATGTTCACTATGTTAACAATGAAAAAGAATGCGTTAGTTTTCATTTAGAGTGTTACACTCTCGCAAGTATTCATCAGAAACAAGGCGGCTGTGTGGGTGAGTGTGTGGGCACAGTTGGATAGCCTTATCTGCTGTACGGAAGTATCAGATCACAACTGCACGGTACAACTCTTCAGGCAGATTCAGATTTAACATTAGATCTCATGTCCATATGGAATAAAGTTGATAAAGAGATATAGAAGATGACATTTTGGTAGACAAAAGGTGGGGTGGGGTGGGACATGGGGGGCTATCAGCATAGAGGGGACAAAAATGCTTGTATGGCAATGTTGACCTTAGTAGCAAACAGTGTGGAAAGTTTAACTGCAAAGATGATGTGTAAACTAAAAATCCACACATAATAATTAGCAATGTGCAGATGTCTTCTGACATACTAAGGAACAGCTGACATAACAAAATAGAATTTCATTCATGTTCTAATGACGTAATAAAAATGCTGAACTTAAAGAATATATAAAAATAGAAAAATATATATACCCTCATAGAGGGTGTCGCAGGGTTAGGCACACGTGGACAATTAGTAAGACCCACTTCTGGCTTGCCAGGACTGTCAAAGCTTCGTTCTGCTTGCGGCACCTGGTATTCCCCCAATGGTCACCCATCTAAGTACTGACCAGGTTCAGCATTGCTTAACTTTGGTGATCTTATGAGAACCAGTGTATCCAACGTGATTTGGTCATAAACCCTTAGCCTCGGGGAGAGGTTCCTCAATGCTAGTCCTTGTGCTGAGTGTTTAGTGGTGTGGCATTGAGTACAATTTTTGAAGTCTTTGGTATGACTTGTAGATGGATTGAACCACGGCCTACCAAACCCAGGGCAAGCACTTTACCACTGAGCCAACTTACAGTGTAAGCATGTTTATAAAAGGTGGCTTACCAAGTTGAGACTTAACATGAAAGTTGTAGGAGAAGAGATAAAAATGTTAAAAGATGGATTTGTTTCTGCTCAAAATGAGTTGTTAGATAAAAGTCAGAGTCCTCCTTCCTGGCCACCTCAACACACTCCTAGAGTTCAAGGAAAAGTGACAAAAACCATAATTCTTTGGTATACTAACATTTAATCAGCAGAGTCATGTAGCATGAAAGATTTATCTTTAAATATACAAACTTTGCTTTTCTGGCCAGTTATAAATAGGAAAGACGTGCTTAGAAAAAGCAGCAAAAATATCTAAACAAGTCTTTAATCTTATTAAGTCCAACTTTATTTTCAAGTGGGCCTCTCGACACAGGATTAACATCTAATGGATAAAATGTTTGGGACTTTTTATCCCAACTGCTCAAAATCACACTTATTAAACAGAATAAAATAATTTTAAATTATAAAACAGGTTCTTTACTCAAACAGCTAGATACACGCAAAGCTCACTACAACACTATTGTCAACAAGACTGGTTGCTGCAGGGTCAAACTCCACTCCTACTTCCAATGATTACTGCAACTTTTTTGTATTGTATATATAATAAATAAATTATAAAATATTTGTATAAATGTATTTATTAGAATTAAATAATCCTGTGCATATCTGTAGGATACATTTTCGTTAATATCTAAGACTTGTCAATTTAGCTCAGTCAGTAAGACGGCTCCAGGCAATCGATTGGTCGTGAGTTCAAATTACAGTAGAGGAATGTGAATTTCACATTGGTTTACTCCCCTAAATTTGGTGAGGATTATTCTTGTTGTTCTTGTTATAGACTTTGTACTAGAGTTTAACAACAATAGAAGCCAAGAAGCAAAGAGAATCTCTTCATTGTTCACGCAGATATACGATCTTCCATTAAATAAAACAACTGGCTCTGCTTGTCCCAGCCCCCAAAACATTGGTGCAGCTCAACCAAATTTGGCATGTATACTCAATGGACCAAGGGGAATGTTTTAAAGTAAAATGTTTGAGGGATTGTTTTAGAGGTTCTATTTACAATGTAAGTAATGATTATCAGAACCCTAAACTTTCTGTCCAATATACATATACTAGCTGGAAACCACCCAATAGGCCAGGTCTCAGGCCGCATCTATATAAAATAAATAAATATATAAATAAAAACCCAGACAAGAATTAGCTTAGGATCATTAGCAATGTAAATCAAGATTCTGTGTCAAAAGTGATTACTTTTAGAACATTAGAATCACATAAAATCATGGTGGATATCTCAGCACCAATAAATATATTTACTTCTTCCAAATAGTCAACAACAAATGTTATTTGGTACATTGGAATCAATAGGAACAGAGTCGAACGTGATATACAAAAAGGTTTTACTTGTATCTCTTGGAATGTTTCCCACATCAGCAGTTTGAATAACAATTGACGAGTGGTCAGTTGATGTTCAACTGGACAAAAAAAATGACCCTAATCAATAGTGATTAAACTGAACAATGAGACACAAATGAATGATCGCTGTGTCCCACTGGTTGAGTGGGAGTCTCCAGGTTTGCTAGGTTGTGGTTCAGTCAACTGCCGAGTCATACCAAAGACTTTAAAAACGGTACTAAACGCCTCTCCGCTAAGTACTCAGCACAAGGACTAGGATTGAGGAACCTCTCCTCGGGACTAAGTGGTTACGACCAAATCACGTTGGATACTTTAGCCCCAAAGTAGACAAAGAAGTGGCCAAGTTTTAAGCCATTTTAAACAAGCACATCAGTATATATAGTAGTCCCCATTTATAATGCAGGTATTGGGGTCCAAGAAAGACAACCGCATTATAACTGAACCGCAGATCAATTAAGAGTGCCAAACAAGTTCACTGGTGAATGAAGGTGTTTTCATCACAAAATCAAAGAAATGTCCAAAACACCATGGAATTAGATGTTGATTGAAAGTTGAAAAAAAAAAAATTTAATATTTTAGTCATATTAAGTAAGTCTTTTGATGAAATTCATGTTTTTTTTTTATATTCATGTTTTTCTGGATGATGGGACAAAAATATAGGAAAAAAAGTTGAGGTCCACCACCCACCTGCCTTAAATAGAGAACAGCGCTATATCAAGGGACTCGTGTAGAGAGATTGTACTATGAGCTGATATTTAACAATCCCTACAAACCTATGGAATAAACAGAACTTAAAATGCTACCAATACAGAAATATTTGATTTGGTATTTTGATAAACAGTCATTAGCATTTAGAAGGTTTTGTTTTTTTTTTCTAACAAAAAGCTGAGGGAAGAAAAAAAAAAAAAAAAAAAAAAAAAAATCTGTCTGAGAAAAGATATTTTTGTATTACACTTTGTGCGGAGTGGCATAGCAGTTAGAAAAAAGAATTGTTTACATCCACTTCAAACTAATGCTCTTGGGAAAAGCATGAATCCACCCCACCCCCCAGCTATGGATAAATAGCTGGGTAATTGGAGCTCTTTAGGTCTGTAAGGCTGTCTATCTGGGGTCTGGGGCTAGCAACTCCACCCTGTTAACCCTAATTTCTACTGAAACCCCAATGCACCCCTATGCTCCACAAGGAGTCGAGAGGATTATTTAAAAATAATCCACTTGAGTGAACCTAAGCATCACATTAACTCTTTCAAGGCTAACCTCTTAAGGTGCTTAAGGCCTGGATTAAAATGTCCCAGTAGGTAGGGACAAAATGGACGAAAATTCCAGTGTGAAAAAAATTTTTAAATCTGCATATTA
>VCCN01007177.1:5044896-5059122 GCA_006491835.1 Architeuthis dux
TTTGTGCTTTAATAGAAGTAAAAAGATGCCATAAATACACTTCATTCATCGGTGCGTATTTAGTTGTACCAACTATACATACATAGTATGTTGGGCAGATACAAGATACAGTTGAGCAATAATTCAAGAAAAGTTGATATGCAAAAAACACTCACTATATACAGTATTGCGTATAAATGAGCACTATTTTATCGAAATTTAATTGTCTTCTAAATCAAACATAGCTGGATTTTATTATTTCTAGTGGAGCATTACACAATCAAACAGCTATTAATATAGGTATTATTTATGACCAAAACTTTTTTTGGAGGGCAACATATTCATATTTCTGGCAGCAGAGTTTCACTGCTTTAGAGTTTGGTCATAAATAATACCTGATAATATCCGTTTTGATTGCGTTTCCACTAGAAATATTAAAATCCTGCTATGTTTTGTTTAAAAGAATATTAACCTATAAAAAAAAGTGGTAGGGACGAATTCATTTACGGCCGACACTGTATAGTATAATGGACTAGAAGTTTTCTCCCAAGCAAAGTAAACTTTAGATCTTCAAATGATTGAAACATGTTATACTCAAAGTTTGTATAGAATCACCGAGCAGATTTTGAAATGCATTACGCGTAAGCATACACGCGCACGCACCAAAAAACCCAAAACAAAATGCAAAACATTATCTCATTAGTCATTCTGTTGAAGAAATCCCACTATTCGCCTCAATCTGCTCTCACCATTCTTCAGCGTGTCAATTCCTTTGTTATCGATTCCTTTTCCTCCTTGTGTTATTTCCTCTTCATCTTTCTTGGAAAAAAAAGATTCACGAGGAAGACTCAAAAACACCACAGATAACATTGGAACTATGGAAGAGGTGAAGGGGAGTGGTTGTAGGGTGGAGTGAGAGAGAAAAAAAAAAGAAAAAAAAAGAAATGTAGGGCTTTAATAGAAATACAATTTTTGGCAACAGAATTTCAATGCTGTAGAGTTTGGTCATAAATAATATCTGTTTTGATTGTGTAATGTTCCACTAGAAATATTAAAATCATACAATGAAACCCATCCTCCAAACAAATGTGTCAAAATTGAGATACAAATTAATTTTGGGTGGTTACCACCTCTTCTGTCCAGGCAACCGATCTGAACATGTCTGGTCTATTCACAAATTAAGGGACTAATTTAGCATAAAATGACATTGTAAATTGAAACCGCAGTTGCCAGGACAGAAGAGGTAGCAACCATTCAAAATTAATTTTTATCTCGGTTTTGACACATTTGTCAGGTTTTAAGCATTACACTTTTTCTGTTTAAATTTTTCACTACATCCTAGAAGGAAATTTGCTGTAAAAATTTAAATGGAGAAGCGGAAGGGGGGGAGCAACATGCTCCCAAAATCCTACCTGTGTCACTGACCTCCACCTTGCTTAAATATACAGAGTTGTAATTCAACTTTTTTTCTTTTTTTTTTAACCCCAGAAGTAAGAGTGGGTCAGGTTTTGTGAAGTGGCCAGACATTCATTTTCAAAACCCAATTGACAAAGTCAAGAAGTGGTTGATGAAACAACAGTATTGGTAAGGAGGTGGTTGGAGAATTAAGAGTAATGATAAACAAACAACCATCTGCATCTACTCTCCACACCAAAAGGGTTAAACAGCTTTGAAATTAACTCAATTTCATATAAGACAATTTGAATGTTATAAGGGGAATATCTAATTAAAGTTACCTCCCTTCCACCTTTAGGTAATTTTTTTTTTTTTTTAAATTCTATTCACTGAAGAGTCCCACTGTCAATTAGGAGTGATATCAAGCGGTCTATGAATTTAAGAGTTAAAGTAATAAAAATAAATTTAAAAAAACCCCCAAAAAAACCTTTTTCAAATATGGAGGATCTTGGTTTATTTGAGTTCCTCATTAAAATTATAACTAAAAGACAGTAAGTCAGTAAAAATGGTCTGACAGATTTTACAAGAACAAAAATGTAGTTGTGGTTAAAGTAAAAGATAAAAGGTAAGTATAACCATGAACTTTGATCAGTTAAAGAATCAGCAGTTTAAATCACATGATGAAACCCATCCTCCCAAGATATCAACTTAGTTCAGAGTGATACCGAGGTTATCAACTTTAGCTAAATTTAAGTTTAATATTAGAAACAGTCAACCAAAACTGTCAACATAGGTTTCTCCAGTTTTCAAATGATTCTGGCTGGCTATGTAAGTATATGTTGTACATACAGGCACACCAATAGAGCTAGAGGGCTGAAAATGTAAACATTTACTCCCTATGTCCAGGAAAAACATTTGTCTTTTGAAAGTTCTCCCCCCCCCCATCGGTTTTTAGTGGGGTTTCAATTTATAATGTAAGTTTATGTTAGATTGGTCTCTTGGTTTGTGTTCATGCTAGTTTTTTTATTTTTTAAACTCAGACATTTAGCGCACACTGCCCAACAAATGAAAGATTAGTAGCTTATTGATTGATTATCCCTTTTTTCCAATTCTTTTTAATTGATCACCCCTGCCAAAAGATGGTCACGGGACGGTTTCTATTGAGCGACTAACCAGACCCGATTTTAGTATATTTCTATCTACACAGCTCAAGGAAGAAAGCATTTATTTTTGCACCAATACCTAGTTAGTGAACAAGTATCTATTCTCTGCTATCTTCTGCAGAGCCCCCCCCCCCAAAAAAAAAGGGGAAGGGTCTCCTTATCTTCATGGGAGATTTGTTATAAGCTAAATAGTGGGTTGCCCTTGATAAGGACGGACAACTGACTTACTTCCTTACCAAACTTCAGTTGTCTTGCTAAATTTAAAGACCAATGGAAATTCAACAGAAATGTTCCATGCTAAGCAGTTATAAGAAAAAAAAAAAGGTTCCTCTTAATATCAACTTAGAATTTAGATTAGATTCTTTACAGGTAGCCTGTTTTATTCACCCCCCCAAGTGAGCACTTCAATATTAATAAGATTTGTTCATTTATCTTTATAATGGATTCAGTGTCGACTTTCATCTGAGGAAATTTTAACATTTACTCTTTTATGTTATAGACTCTTTCTTAGAACATTACATTTACTCAAAACATCCTTAAAAAAAGGGGTGGGAAATGTTCTCAGAAACTAAAATATATCCATGAATTTTTCAAATGGTTCTTCAGACAATTGAACTCTGTGTTGTAAACAACGTTTCGGCCGATCCAATCTTCAGGTGTAAAATCTGAGTGTGATGGGTTAAACAGAAGTTATGTTTAAAGGGGGTAACTCTTATAGTGCAGGGCCCGGGTGTTTCTGTGTCTTTGTCTTGTCGGGTTTAGGAAACGTGTTTACAACACAAACAAGGAGATCAATCATCTGAAGAACCATTTGAATATTAATGACCCTTCTCAAAACTAGAGAAAATATCCAGGAATTGTTTTATGGGATTAACCTGTATTGTATTTGCTTAACTTTTCAGAAGAGGATAAATGAACCTAGGTGTGTGTGTGTGCATGCTTAACTCATAAAAAAATTCAAGGGAATAACTTCCGATAGAAGTTACTTCCTTTGCATTTTTAGGTAATTTCTTTTTTTCTTCTGTTCAATTCACAAAAGAGTTCCATTATTTTTAATTCAATTCATTGAAGCGTTCAGTGTTTAAGATTTTAGGATTTACGGGTTAAGCAGTACACGGATCGAACAGTCGTAACGATTATGTAATCCATGTTGTCATTACTGTAGGAGAGACACGAATAAAAAAAGCGAGATGTAGTTAAGAGGCAGGTAGAATCTCTAAGGCCTGTGCGATAGAGAGATAGAAAGGGTATAGATTGAGATACAAGATTAATCTTGGTGCGTTTCTCTATTAGATAAGCCCCAGGTAGTTGAAAGAGTGCACTTGGCAGAAAGAGCAATCAGATTCCGAGATGCTGGGGACAGGGCAAAGGAGTTCAAAGAGTGCAAGCGGAGCGGCCGCCAGGAGCTGGCAATGATCAAAGATCAGATCAATAGAGAGGAAGGTGGAAAGAAAGAGGAGAATTTGAGGGATCAAATGGTAGCTCAAAAGAACTCAAAAAGGTAAAATACCAGTTGGTTAGCTCATTGCAGGCTCCAGAATAACCAAGGAGACACAATACTCAGTGCCAGATTAAGGGGGGAGAGGGGCTGAAGCCAGGGGCCCCAAAAATTAGTTTTTAAAAAGTCATGAGAAAACTTTGTAAACATACAATGTAATAATAATAAGTACATGGATGAAATCCAATATAATTACAATTCAATTCAATAGAATTTCTTGTTTACTTACACTAGTGATCATTTTGATGGGATGGCCCGTTTGAATTACAGCCAGAGGCCCCATGCTACCTTAATCTGGCCCTGGTAATACTGCATACAGAAAAACCTTGATTATCCAAACAAGATGGGCAAGGACTATTTTGCTTGGATAACTGATATGATCATAAAAAAGAAAAAAGAAGGAAGCCAAACTGAACACAAGTACGGGGTCTTGAAATCTTCAGATAATTGATCTTCGAATAACCTGGATTTCTGTAATAGGGAAACAGAAAGAATGACTCCCTGGCACAAGTTCCTCAGGCCAGGGGACAGATACCTGCTCATAGTATCTCTGAACTTTCCTACTACTTATTGAGAAACCAATGAACAAATAAGAAGAAAAAGAAAAATGGGGGGGGGGGACTACAAGCGAGTATAATTAACATTATGAAGTTTAGAAAAGAATTATCCATGGGTAGAATTTATGCTCTAGATGTACATGACCAATAGTAAACAGAGGGAAAATTCTGTTTCGATAACAAATACATGACAATTGCTGAGCCCTGCAATCTATCTAATGTTGTAAAAAGTAATCACTCAAGGGTCAAGTTAGTATAAGACATACCCAATAAAATTTACAAATTAAAAAAAAAAAACTGCTTCAGGTAGGATTTTCAGAGTTGATATCAAGGGAATAACTACTGATCAAAGTTAGTTCCTCCCCACCCTTTAGATGAATTTTTTTTTATTTCTCATTCTATCAGTCATAATAATTTTAGCCAACTTTATTTCCGCCACAGAAGAGTTCCACTGTCGATTAGGCACGGTATCAATCATTTATGATATCAAGAGTTAATTAGCCGTCTGTATATGTATGTATTTATAGTGTAGACATTCATGAATAGAGGTCTACATACACAGAGTGCACTGAAACCCCGTTTTCAGGCTGTAATAGTTACCTTATAGTTCCCCCCTATCAATTACCTGAAACACTGACCTAAACAGCTGCAGCATCAGCGGTATAAGTAGAAACATGAATTATTAAACTAAAATAAGTAAGCAGATCAAAAGGGGTTGCTGGTTAGGAGGTGAGTAATTGTTGGCAGACAGGCAATAACAAAATTGGAAAGAAAAGTTTGCACAAAGAGTAAAACAGAAAGGAAAAAATAGAGCAAAATATCTTAACTGCATTCCCTCCCCTTTCTTGTAGAGCCACCCCTGAAACACAGTAGCCATTATGATTAGCCAATGATTGATTACTAGACTAAATACCTGCCCTAACAGATGGGAGTAAATTGCTGTCTAAGAAAAAAAAGAAAAAGAAAAGGGGGGTGGGTAAATAAAATAGATAGATAGAAATCAGATAGTTTAATTCAATCCATTTTTAAAAAAGTGATATTTGTGATTTTAGAGGTTTTTTTACAATGTCGGAAAAATATACGCATCCCCTCTCTATGAACGATACCAGAGTACCCACTTACTCTCCCCTCCTCTCAAAAAAACGATACAAAGTCCTCACTATGCAGATAAGCTAGTTTTCAGCAGCAGTCAGTGGATTCAGCTGAAAAACGGGCACAAAAGGTGTCCATTTTAGCCTTAATTTACATTGTAAATAGACAATAAGATCTAATCGTGACCTCGGATGAACAACAAGATCAGGAGGTTTCCCCCCCTCTTTATCTCAAGGTAGCCTTATTGCTAACATATACTTAATCATTTAATATGCATTTCTGACAATAGGTAAACATCTTTCATGGAAATAAAAACATTGAAATTGCACCCACCCCCAGTGGTGACAACATTGCTTTTGAATTCCTCAAGACCAAATTTATAAATTCATTTATACAGATATTTAATAAGTAAACATGAATACACACAATACCTAAACATTGCATTTTGAATTTCATAAGAATTTATGACGGAAAATATTCCATTCTGGAATCAATTATTATTCTTTAAATGTCAATAATATTGCATAAAACTTCATTCCATGCAATACGGATTACAAAAAAGGTCATTTTATGTAATAAGCAGTAAAACCCAACATTACTTTTCTCAATATTCTATAGATGAGGGGTTGCCATTTTCACCATTTCATGGCCAAATTAGCCCTTTTTAAAAGCCATGAACTTTTTGGTTTGGCCATATTTATTTTTACATTGAAAGATGAAACAAACTGAAATGAAACCAAACCATGTCTAAAATGCAATGTCTACTTTATTATTTTGTACATGCCTGGGGGTTGATGATGAGGGTTCAATGGTCTAAAAAGTTTGGGGACCCTGCTTTTGAAATAAGATTGATAGAGTCAGGGCTCCAGACTAACTTTATCTACTACCGTCTCGAAGGCAATATAAACCCCACCAAAAGAAAAAAAAAAAAAGAAGAAAAATCCTCAAATTAAAAAAGATATCCACCCCCACCCCTCTGGGACAGAAGTGATTTTAAGGGGGGGGGGACAAAAAAAAAAAGAAACAAGAAAAACAGAACAAATCACTTCTGTCACAGGGAAGATATTTGTTCACCCGGAACACATTTTTACTGTCCCCGGGATGACAGGACGACGTTAATTTCAAGCCCTGGATTGAGCTAAGTTAACTTTGTTGCTGTAGTATTTTTAATAAATTCTTATTTTTTGGAATGTACAGCAGTATAAACAGTTTTGGCATTTGGCCATTTTTGCCCAGAATCATCTCCATCTAGCAGGCAACCCTGCCTCCATCAGAGTATAAATTCACTGCACGTAATAAGCATCAAGGCCCCCACAATCTGGATTCACTTAGTGCTTAATTCTGCGCCTACTGTATTCAAGCTTAAATCATTGATAATTCACACCAGGCCCGCAGGCAAAACCTTGGCTTTTCTGAATATCTCAGAACCAGAATTAACCTTAGCCCTGACATCCTAACCTATAGCTTAAGCCGGCCTTGAGAGAAAATTGTTCATTGTGACTAATCAGTTTGGAAAAATTTATACAGGCTCAAAACTGAAAGCATTTAGCTTAAAGCAAGTGGAAACGAAACAAAAAATCTCACCCGTGACAATGTGTGGAAAAGTCTGAATAGCCTTTATATTCGTCCCATTAAATTGGTCATTAAAAACACTCCAACCAATTTTTGTCAAACTCCAATACAAAGTCTGGAGTTGACTGTTTTCCTACTGTAACAAGAACAAGAATAATCCTCACTAAATTTAGGGGAGTAAACCGAAATGTAAAATTCACATTTCCCTACAGTGACTTGAACTCACGACCAACGGATTGCCAGGAGGCTGTCTTACTGACTGAGCTAAATTGACATGTCTTAGGTATTATTCATTATTATCATCATACAGATCGATTTGTTTAGCGGCATATCAACCCTTGATGAGTCCTGTAATGCAGAAATCAGTTTAAAATTAAACAAAAAATAGTTTTGAGACTTTGGTGAAAAAACAGGTGGCCCCTGTTTGGGGTGTCTTATCCCTCTACAGGGGATGCAGTCAGCGTATTCTATGCCCCAGCCGACAGAGCCGTATGATTACAGATACACGCAGGCTTATTTTATTCTAATAAATACATTCATACAAAATGTTTTATTTATTATAGACACAATGCAAAAGTTGCAGTAATCATCTTCAGTCGGAATAGAAGTTGGAGTGGAGTTTGACCCTACAGCAGCCAGTCTTGTTATCTAAAAGACTTCAAGATGGAGAGAAACAGCAGTAGAAGGCATTCCTCTCTATACAAGTAGAATTTTCAGCTCTATTCAACAGAGAGCAAAGATTACAAACATGCAGGGTCACAAGATGAAACTAAGAATAATGATAACAGGTCTGGTTAGTCACTCAATAGAAACAGTCATGTGATTAATGAACCTCTTTTAGCAGCATGTTGGGGGTGATCAATTAAAAAAATTGGGGGAAAAAGGGGGGGGTCAATGAATAAGTTATTTATCTCGCCTTTTGTTGGGCAGTGATCACAAAAATGTTCTGAATTTTCAAAAAACAATCCTGAACGGTGCTGGACACAAACTAAAGGACCAATTTAGCATAAACTTAGATTGTAAATTGAACCCCCCACTAAAGATTTGGGGGATTTTCAAAAAACAAAAAATAAAAGCTTTTTTTCTAGACATAAGGAGTAAAGGTTTAAATTTTCAGCCCTCTAGCTCTATTGGTGCGCAGCACATATATAGCCAGCCAGCCAGCCAGAAAAAAAACAACAATTTAACATAAGCTTACATTGCAAATTGAACCCCCATTAAAAACCTATTTTTGGGGAGGAATTCTCAGCCATCTAGCTCCATTGGTGCAGCCTGTACATGACATGCATACATAGCCAGCCAGACCAACTTGAAAACTGAAGAAACCTATGTTGACAGTTTTGGTTGACGGTTTGTAATAAACAGGGGATATCTTGTATAACATTAAAACTAAATGTACCTTATATTTTTTTAATTTGGTGACGATTGCATTTTGGGACAGTTCCAGGACAGTAGTGAATAAAGTTAGTCTGGAGTCCTGGAACATTACAAAAGAACAATGTCATTTTCTCACAGCTTACTTTTTGAATGGATCAGAATTCATCATCAATGCACACATTTTATTGCTGAATACCTTTTCTGATAACCTCTTTAAAGCCTCAGGAACACCTTCAAGAGAAGGCCCGCAAGAGACCACACGTGGCTTTAAAGGAGGACACTCAACTTACACAACGGATAAATCTAATGGTATGCCTAAACAAGGAATAGGACAGGACAGGCACATTCACCCCCTACAGCTTTGAGTACTGAAATATCTGGCTTGCAAATCTTGATACTCTAAAAATAGCAATTGTCAAGCCTTCTCTCACACAACTATGCACACCTACTAAAACTTAGATTTAAAATAGTTGCCCCCCCTTGTCAGTTACCTAATATTCTTTTTCAGCAACATCAGATCAGCCAGGGACAAATGACAGTAAAGGAGATAGCAATTCTGTGCATCTGTATTCAGAGGATAACATAAAACAATCTTTATTTTGGGGTCACTGATAATGATTTGATTTCTGTATTGCTATATATAATTTGCCGAATGTCCCCTCTGTGACAGCGTAACTCAGGTACCACACACATTTTCTGTCTAC
Source organism: Architeuthis dux (assembly GCA_006491835.1). NCBI lineage: Eukaryota > Metazoa > Mollusca > Cephalopoda > Oegopsida > Architeuthidae > Architeuthis > Architeuthis dux. Next base: position 5,054,234 of record VCCN01007177.1, read on the forward strand.
TAATGGGACCCAGGCATGTTTTTAAAAAGTTAGATTTTGAAAATTCATTTAAAAAAAATATAATAGTGTGGGTCTGCATTTGTGCTCACCCCGATAATGATCTGATTTCCATCTATCTATACTATAATTCACCAAATGTGTCTGTATGTGACAAGGTAACTCAGTGACAAATGACAGCAGAGGATGGCAATTTTGTGCACCTACATTCAGAGTATGACAAAACAATGACAAAAAGAAATACTGGCTCAAGGCCACTATAGTTAGTGAGATTTTTACAAAATGAATGAAATCTCTGCAGCATTTTGGTATCTGGACTTGAATATGTAACATTTGTGCATTAATCTTGCCTGTTTAAGTCTTCAAAAAAATTATCTATACCCAAATCAAACTTTATAAATATACTAAAGAAAATATGTAGAGTTGGTCGACTGGAGGTTGAAAAATGGCTTGACTAGATGCAATATATCCGTTATCAAAACATATGCTCAGGAAAAAATTTGTTTAATAAAGTTAAAATTGAATTTTGTATACTTTTAACTTTTTTTTTATTTTAGTTCTATGCCTAAAGCATACTTTATATTTTAAGGAAAACAAGTTTGAAAAAAAAAAAAATCAATCTTTATTATTATTATTATCATCATCATCGAAACACCCGGGCCATGCGCTATACGGTCTACCCCCCTTTAAACATAACTTCTGTTTAACCCATCACACTCGGATTTTACACCTGAAGAAGGCCAAAGATTGGATTGGCCGAAACATGTTTACAACACAAATAACAAGGAGTTCAATCGTCCGAAGAAACATTTGAATATTAATGACACTTCACAACTATAGAAAATATAATTATAACACATTTTTAATTAAATTTGACTAGATTTGATGTGGCTAGAACTGATATCCGATATCTAAAAACAATTTCTTTTACTGTCATCTTAATTTCGGTTGTTTTTGTAATTTTTTGAAAGTTGTATATAAAAACAACTGAAATTAAGATGAAGGTAAAAACTAGTCAAATTTAATTAAAAATAAGTTTGAAAATGTTTTTTTATGGATGACCATTAGAATCAATAGGAATATAATTAGGAATAATACTTTTCCCAACCTCCATTTGTAAATCTGTATAATTTAATAAGACAACTTTCATGACATCATTTGTAGATGTAAAAAAAACCCACTTTATCAATACAGCTTTAGTTGACCAGTGATAACCATCATAATTAGGTCTAAGAATCAGGTTTTAGCCCTCCCCTACTGCCAGTCTTTACATTGAAAACTCATCCATGACCCAATAATCACTACCCAAGAAGGGCCTGAAACAACTTATTAGACCTGTGAATAAGATAAGGCTTACTCTCTGGTATCTTCAGCTGTGCCTGCTAGAAGCTCCCCTTATCTTTTTTGAGGTTGGGGGTCTGGTAAGGTCTGGTGATGGAGTGTTTCAGAAAGCAGGCAGAGGGAGATGTGAAAGGCAGCAAAGAAAACAGAAACAAAACAAAAAAAGGATAATCTGTATCTGATATCTCGGAGGGGGTGAGGTCAGGTCAACTCTTTCTTTTTTCTCTCTCTCTCCCCAGGAGAGGAGAGGCTGAACCTGATATTTGGTTCTAGCTGCCATCTTTTAAAAAAAACTTCCCAGATCTGAGGAGAGAATCGCAAGGTCAAACGAGGTGCCTTAGTAACAGTTTTCGGTTTGGCCTAAAACTATCTTGGCATAGATTCTACCTCCCTGAAAATAGTTCTTACTACAAATCCTTTAAGCACCCTATGCTGCCTTAACTCTTCTGAGATAAAGTCTATGCAGAGTTGCCAGATTTGTTTATCTTAAAATCAGACAAATTAGGTCAACCCTACCGGTCAAATTGGGACATAAAAATTGATGGCTAAAAATAGCTGATAGTGGCTTAAAGTAGCTAGATTATTATCTCAATAATGAAAATAGCTAAAAGCGGCTAGAACTGATATCCGAATTCCAAAAACTATCTTATATTTAAACAAAAAATATCTAAATTTAGATATAAAATATCAAAATTGGCAACGCTGAGAGAGGCCTCAAATCGGACAATTTTGGATGTCTGATACTTAGAATTTTTAAGCGGACATACAGGGCGAAAAAACAGACACAATGTCCGAGATCGGACATATCTGGCAACCCTGAGTCTCATATAAACATGCACCGTTGAGATTCCATTCTGGTTTAATATCTTAGCAGACATAGGAATTATGTCATATTATGACATCCTTTTACTAAAATTGGTTGGAAACAAACAGGACTAATTAATCAATGCAATGAAGATGATAATTATAAGGGTGATGATAGAACAGTTAAAATTAGGTTGAACTTTGATATTCAATACTATACCAATTTAACTAATATTAGAAACCGTCAACCAAGATGGTCAACAAATGTTTCTTCAGTTTTGTATGCATGTATCGCACGTACAGATTGCACCAATGAAGCTAGAGGGCTGAAAATTTAAACATTTACTCTTGTCTAGAAAAAAAAAAAGAATTTGTTTTTTTAAAATAGGTTTTTAGTGTGTGTGTGGGGGGGGTTCAATTTGCAATGTAAGTTTATGCTAAATTAATTTATGTCCAGCAGCATTCAGACTTAAAAATTTTTTATTTTTCTTTAGAGATCATTGCCCAACTAAAAAGGCGAGAGAAGCTACTTATTCATTGATCCCGCTTTTTTAATTTATCAACCCCAGCACAACATACTGCCAAAAGACGGTTACGTGACTGCTTCTATTGAGTGACTAACCAGACCCGTTTTTTTTTTATTAGTTGCAAACTAATTACTCAGCTTTTACAAAGCAGAAAAGCAGAAAAGCCAAGACACAGACTGACATAATGGATAATATTAGGAGTGAATTCCTGTCGAAACTCTTACAGATGTAATGCAAATAAAGATTGCAGGGTTTTAGAGTGAATTATTTCTTAAACACAAACCAGATTTAAAAAAAAAAAAAAAAAAAAAAAAAAAAAAAAAAAATAGATTAGATTAATATTTTCTTCGTCAATGTAAATTATAAATGCAGGGTGTTCATCGTTGTGGTATTTTTACAACACATTACACTAATTGAAAAGGAAAATAATGCTAATTAAAACCAGCTCAATAAAGAAAATTTGCAGACAACATGTTTTAAAAGCATTAACAAAAATACTAAGATTTAGAAAAGCAAAAAGAAATACTAATATTATATAAGGGAACAATTTCTCAACCTGGTAAACAAACAAAAATACAAGAATTTCTTTTGGGGAAAAAATTCAAAGTATTTAATTAGGAATGTTAAAAAGACAACATTTTGAAAAACCAGAAGACAAAATTGATGGAATAAGATTGGTGGTGGTGGATCTGAAGTCAGTTCTAGTTAAAGACGGAGAAATAAAAAAATATAATAATTCAGGGAAAGATCAGATTTTCTTTGTGTGTATTCATGTATATCAATGACAGAAGGAAAACTCTCAGAGAAAAGCAGTTCAATGCAGTTTTCTGAAGAGGGGGGGCACCAAGGTCATGATTGAATCTGCTGCATTGCATCAAGAACAACAAACAAAAAAGATGGGAGGCAAATAATTAAACAACGATCATAATACGTGAGTGTGGCTTTGAAGCATTTCTGGGTTCACTGCATTAAATATAACAGTTTAGTGAAGTGGTGTCACAAGTTCTATAATTCCGTTCTCGATGCAAAATAGAAGAGAGACAGGAATTCAAACATAAAGGAAGACAGTCAAAAGAATCATTTCTCTAGCGTGTCTCTATACAACTAGAAGTATGGAATAGGTTCCGACTGAGCTGGATCTTCAGTTTCAATAATTAATGGAAGCAATCAAGATCCACAATTTTATTTTCAATGAAAAGCATATCTCTCTCATATAGCAACTACTAAAGAAGAGACAGGTTTGGTTAGTCACTCAATAGAAACTCATGTAACCAATGTCTTTTGGTAGTTTGTCGCCTTGAGGGGGTGATCAATGAATAAGTTACTTCTGTCACCTTTTGTTAGGCAATGATCACTTAAAAAAAAAAAAAAAAAAAAAAAAAAAAAAGAAATTTTAAAAAAGCATGAATGCTGCCACACAAACTAAGGGACCAATTTAGCATAAACTTATATTGAAAGTTGAACCCCACGCTAAAAAGCTATTTAGGGGGGAAATTTTCAAAAAACAAAAAAAAGTTTTTTTCTAGATATAATGAGTAAATGTTTAAATTTTCATCCCTCTAGTTCCATTGGTGCGGCTTGTACGCGTGATACATAGCCAGCCAGACCAACTTAAAAACTGAAGAAACCTATGTTGACAGTTTTGGTTGACGGTTTCTAATAAGTGAAAGTTGGAAGAGAAGTCAATGCCAGTAGGGCTGGCCTGGCGATGGGTTACGATTTTAAAGATGGCTCAATCTAAAAATAGGTTCTCACAAAAGGTCAAGCGTCCGTCACATAGGAGACAACTCCCATTGGAGTCTACATGGCCATGTGACGAAGTCCCAGTTTCCTTTGCATGCGTCAGCATAGTGATCCTTGCAAGTTTCAAGTCTGGCCGAGACCAGGACTTTATCCTTACAAGTTTTATGACCACCCCCTTTGCAGGATGCAAGTCCACGGAAGGGATACCTCCACCCTAATCACACAGCTTAGTGGTGTACTCAATTAGCTGCCGAATGCACAGGGAAATTTGTCCTAATGAAGAGTTTTCCATACTCTTCGCTCATAGCTGGATTTGAACCCGGGACCTTCTGCGTGTGAGGCAGATGTGCTAACCCTTACACAATCCATGCAGACTAGACAGTAATTATCCTTTTGCTTGTGAGAACCGAAGTATTGAATGAATTAAAAAATTAAAATTAAGAATATTTACTAAACTTAACTGAGTCAGTATTTAAA
>VCCN01007177.1:5105589-5118582 GCA_006491835.1 Architeuthis dux
GTGTCCTTTTTCTTGTTCTTTAAAATTAAAAACTAAAACTATGAATTTTGATAGTTTTACATGTAAAATTATCGATACTTTTATAGTAAAGAAAATTTAAAAAAATGGCAAACTCAGTTTTCCAATTAACACTTGATGGCCGTCTTATATTGAATTAAACTAAACCAAGTAGAATTATTCAGTCTAAACAAACAGCATTTACCTCTACACCAAAATTCTTTTTATTTAACACAAGTTCAACTCCTTGAGACTACCATTGAGACAGAAAACTGGGTCAGATTTTTACATCAGAGAAGTATAGAAAGTCAAGTACTGCTAGAGAAACAAAGATCTTCATATTTAGTAGTTGTGACACAGGAAAGCTATCTACAAAGATCTTTGAAGAAAACACTGGAAGTATTTAAAAACTGATATTTGGTTAAATTTTAGATGAAATTAGTCAACAATTATTAATATGGAAGCCATTTTAAAAAAAAGGGTAAAGTTGGTAAACCTTGTATTTGTAGAAATATAACAAATTATACACATTATTTCCAAGATGAAATATTTTTCTTCTCTTTCCTACCCACCACGATAATTCCCATGACATCTTTCTCATTGATGCTTGCCAGTCATCCACTTTCATCTTTATTAATTAGACGCTATTCAGTGCAGTTCTGCTGCTATTCCAAGCTTCCATTAACAATACAGACAGATCAGAAATTACAGGCTACATGGTTACAAAATGGCTGTATCATAATTTAAGAATAAAATGACAATCCCAGTTTTTTTTATAGTTAAAACTAGCTGAATACATGCCCTACGGGTTATTCAGCTAGTATATATATATAATGAACAGTTTGATTTTTGGGCCATGTTTCAAAAAGGGAGACCATTACATTTTCGGTGACTTCAACCATTGCCTATTTCTGCTACGGAGGAGCAATCGCGTAACATTTTTTTTAGAAACCGGTTTCTTGTTTGCAAAGATTATTTTTTTTTTATAATACTAAGACCAATCGTGTAAACATTTAAATTAAAAATCGACCATCCTTCGAAACAGAACTTAAACTGTAATTACTTGTGTAAAGTTTGTTTTTGTTAAAAAAAAAAAATTTTTTTAAAAAAATAAATATTTTTTTAAATTAAAAACCTTTAAATTCAGAAATGACCCCACCTAAGGTGATTAAACATTGTTATTAAAATCCTTTGAGATTTTTTACATGATTGAAAAAAAATAAAAATAAAAATTCCCCACACTACAGAAACCAGTTTCTAAAGCAGATCTTTACGTGGTTGGTCATCCGTAGCAGAAATAGGCAATGGTTGAAATCACCGAAAACATAATGGTCTCCCTTTCCGAAACATGGCGGATTTTTTTCTGTTTGTAACAATCGACTCTTCCACTTATTCACCACACCCCCCCAATTTGTATTTGGAAAGTTCTACCGTCTCAGACACATGCGAGGCACCCCCCCTAATACTTGGCACCTGGTTGACATTTCAAAAGAAAAAAAAATATAATAATGATAATAAAACAATAACAATCATTATCTGCATCCAAAGTATGAATTGTAATAAAATATTTTGTGATTATCCTTATTCATAATTAGTATACAATCCTTTATCTATATAATGAACAGTGACTTTTAATGCTTGTTTCTGTCTAACAATGGACTCTTCCACTGCCTGAGTGAGCCGATCTGAAGAGCACTGTCGATGGCATTATATACCCGACTACATGTAAACGACATCTTGCCCAGGATAGCTCATTCGTATACATTTCATATAAAATGCAGAATGATTAAAAACAGTTTTAAGTAATGTCAAGAATACAATTTATTATACAGCTGATTATCATCAACTAAGTTTTATTCGTTATTACTCGAGTGAATTATTGTCCACATAGAAAATATTTACCTACAATACAAAGCCGGCATACAAAAGGGAGCAGACATCACACATCAGTTTTGGTTATGCTTATGTTAGGATCATTATAGGAGGATTCTGTATTGCTGAACCGTATCATTTTTAGGACTTCAAAAAACTAGCCAGACAAATTTAACAAAAGATGCTTATTTTAAAAAAGATTGTTGGAGGGGAAACCATTGTAGTTGCTGATGGCACAAAACAACTGCTTCCAGAAGATTGAGGAAATGTTCCCCATTATCAACACCCAAAATACTCAAATCATCTTAGGTGTATTTTTTTTGAACATTTTAAAGTCCAAATAGATCAGCTAAAACCATTATAAAATTAACGTCAAAACTAGTGAAGAAGGAGAATATTGAATCTTAAAAGGAGATGCGCGTTTAAAAAAAAAAAAAAAAAAAAAAAAAAAAAAAAAAGCCCTAAAACAAACTTTGGTTCTTTTTGGAAATTGGTAGAATCTAAAGTTACCCAAAGTTAAAATGTAAATGCTGTATGCGTGTACCAACGGTACTTCTCAGTAGCACATCTTTTTTATCTTTCGTTTGTCAATTAATTCGAGACCTGAATGTCCTGGCGGTACATGTAGGCACACTTTATTTTCCAATAAAAATTAGGGTTTAATGATTCTTTATCATTCAATGTTAGGTGTCTTTATATGGCCTCCAAATATGAATGAAAAAATATATAATTACAAAAAAATCAGGACAAAGAGTTAAAACTTATGTCGATACCAAAGTGAAGTTTTATTGGCGGAAAAAAACCCGTATAAAGGAAGGGGCTAATGAATAAAAAATAGGGTACTATATTACTACAGCTGGTGCCTATTAATATACATCCATACCCTACATCTGACTAGAGTCTAGCTGTGGTGACCTATATCTTAATGTACGTTGGAGTAGGGATGCGGAAACCTTTTTTTTTTTAAAAACCCCTAAGCTACTCTATGGAGAGAGAGAGAGAGAGAAATAAGATAGTTTATTACAAGCTACTTATCCAGATTTTTATTTAGTACAACAAAGATCCAGAGAGTACATAGTAGTGTTATAGCAAATACTATATTACACATACGCATTAATGAGTATATGTCTGCGAGAATAAAAAGGTATAAGCACAGTAGTACAGATACTAACTTTCAAACGATTCCATTTTTACAGACAGATTCAGCTCCCTAACTTAGTGAATCACCATTTAGTACCAAGGAAGTCTTATCACATTGGACAGTTGCCCGGGAGTCCCACAATTTTAGGGGCCCCAAAATTCAATTTGAAAAATAGAAATTAAAGTTCATATTAAATAACAGACATAGGACCTTTTCTAAACCTATGTGTACAATTATGTTTAAATCATTTCTTGATTCTTTATTGAATCTATATATTAAATCAGGTTTGGCACTACGACCTGTGGACCAAATTCAGTACATTGTTTTACCCAAGGGCCTCTTTTAAGATGGCCCTGTTTAGTACATAACTTGGATACTAGTTATCACGTATTAGTGAATTCAGTCTTTCATATTTCTTAGTAACCTTTGCGAAATATGTTTGGGCCTTTTTTTTAGAGAAAGAGAGGCAGTAAAGGGATAATTACTAAAAATTGTTCCTTTCATTATCCCCCCCACCCAGAATCTTCTTACACCCCCCCCATCTCCTGAAACAAGGGCTTTGTGTTATACTAGGCTAAGGTGAGTAAATATCAAGATGTAATGTAAGAAACCAGCTAAGCATTCATCCATCCTTTCAAGTCATTTGGGTTATTATAGCAATGACATTTGTGATGAATGCAGGCCACCATATGTCAATCCCATTGCCTACTTTAGTGAACAAATGACAAAGATCATTGGGACAGACAGACACACTTAGCAGCACCATTTTTTAGTTATTTCATTTGGTGGAGGTGAGGGCGGCCTAACAGTTAACACCATTCAGCCATTTAACAGCTAATTCCCAATAGAAACCTAATTCCAATTTCCAAATTGAGCCAAGCTCTATTTGGGCCATTTTAAGTGTCTTTTTGGCAATTCTACCAGGTTTTGGCCATTTTGGGCTTTTTTTTTTTAAATAAAAAGATGCGGACCTTGGAAAACTTCCCAAATCCTATAAAAATGGTGGGGAAAATGAAATTCCGGGCTAACACCCTGAACACGGAGCATGGAAATGGAGTTCAAACTCTGGACAGTTGGCATTCACTAATGCCCTTGGAAAAGGCATGAATCCATCTCAGTCTAGGAGGCAGACAATTCCAATTCCAAACCAGAGATGCCAACCTAGACTTTCTTGCATTCAAGCTGATACCAAACATGCTGCTTTCCTTTGGATTACATCAGCGAGGCCAATAGAGGGGTGTTCCAGGATCTCCAGAGGTTTCACCCAAGCTTGTGCCCTGGAGAGGTCACTGGAGAGGTCACTCCATACTAAAATCTGTACGATCATTTGGTTTTTCATAAATATGCAGATCTTTCTAAGTAGATGATGATTTTGAGGTAGAGATTATAAAGAAAATTACCTAACTCGCTATGACTATCACATACATTTAGCCAATTTTGCATGGATTAGAACTGAATTGAAAAGAAAAACTAAAGTCGAAATTATTGTAAAGACACAATGTGTATATGCGAAGATTCATCAACTTTTGAGAGACAATTTTATATTACTTTCAGCAGTGAAAAAAAAAAAATAAATAAAATTTTAATATTAAAAAGTTACGAGAAGAAAATTTAAATAAAATCTGATTGAGATAAAAAAGGGAAGGAAAAAGTAGAGATATTCTCATTCCAATACAACATTAAGTTAACTTGAATGACGCAAATAGCAGTTGGAAATGTTACTATATTTCAAAATGAATAAAAGAAAAATCTATCCCAAGATCCCACAGATATTTTTGCTTTTTTCTGCACAAATTTTGAAACATAACATCCATTTCGTCCAAAGTTCACAGAAATTAACAAAATACGCAGACAAATTTTGATGGTTTCTTTTCTGCTACATTATTACATGTAGAGAGTACCAAACAATACATTCTTTTTAAGCGCTACCTTGGGTCAGGTTTCAAATTTCAAGGATGGCACCTTATCTCCCTACTAGCAAGCGACATGACATTTTTAGCAGTCAATGCATTTCTGTGCTTACAAAATAATGCATACCTTTGTTTACAAAACATTATAAACAAACATTTATTTAAGACTGTTTTCTTTGGTCTGACCTTATCAACTTTCAAAGACAAAAACATTGTATATTCTTCAGTATCATCTTCAAGCATAAACTTTGATGAAAATAGAATAAGAAGAATCTTGGAGGTTGTAAAAAATATATCCCAGCTTCCAAGCAAAGCCTCTCTTAACTTCATTATCCTTGTCAGGGTTAATGTTTGTCCCAGAGATTTTCTCTATAATAAAAATGGGTTTGTCTATAACTGAGAAGAGTCATTAACATTCCAACTTTTGTTCCGACAATCTAATCTCTTCTTCCCATCTTTTATATTGTTAGCACTGTTTCGGACAATCTATTCTATAAACTTCTTCAGGTTTAATACGCAGTACAAAGCAACAAAAAAAAAAAAATTAGGGTTTTTTTTTTTATAGCTTTGCAGTGAGAGTGAAAAAAGAATGTGTCTCCTTACAGATATCACATCCGACCCATTCTACGGCCTTCAGGTGTAAACTCGAAGGCCGTGGAAAGGATCGACCAAAATGTTGTGTCGACAACATCAAAGTTGGGAAGACAAAAGTTAGAATATGGGTTTGCCGAGGAATCCTTTTCAAGGAACAGAACAAAAGGTCCAGACATGGAGTATTTTTTCTTATCTATTATTTGAATATGGAAAAACACTCCGCTTGAATGAGTAACTGACCAAATGTGGCAGTTCTCCAATAAGCAATTATTGGACTTTACTGGTAACTTGTGCAGAGCTGTGTTGGAAGGAAGATGACGGTTAACTTAAGTGTACAAAGGTTTGTAATATTAGGTCAAAAATTGCCAAAACTGATATATTGGTTAGGGGTAATTTAAGAAGAGTTCAACCTTACCACGACAACGCTTTAATGACATCATTGTCTTCAATAAATATACGTGTACCCCTGTTGTCAAAAATGATGACTATTTTATTATAAAAAAGGTGAAATGCTGTTTAATTTCTCATTTTAAAATTTATTAAAATATTGATTGGTTAGATTTCAAAATCAATTTCAATTGCAGTGACCTTGAAGAATAGCGTTCTGTTGATCACAAACAGATTTTTATTATTTTTCGTTACTTTTTTAAAATTTTATATCATTCTTTAAATTCAGCATTTTTATTACGTCATTAGAACATGAATGAAATTCTATTTTACTACGTCAGTTGCATCCCTTAGGATGACAGAAGACATCTGCACATTGCTAATTATTATTATATGTGCGGATGTGGATTATGCTATTTACTTACATGCATATCAACCAATTATTTCTTTATAGACAACATTTGTTAGCCCCCCCCCCTCTTCATGATGTCTACGTATTCCTCTCGTTCGGATTCCTCCCCTTGGGTATTAAATTTTAAAACAAAGTCCTCTTAAGTCAACATAAGTTTAGATTAGAGCAAGATTATGTTGATCAAAATTTTTCATTTGATTAAACCAAGTATGGCACAATGCACCAATAACAAATAGTATCAAACTAGTAGTTACTTCTTACAAGACTAACGGGTATCCATAGTGATAGGAACGTAAAATAGTAAAATAGAACGCAGTGAATCTCATGTTCAGTTCATAAGTGACACCGATGATTATTTTTCAAATATATATACCTAAAAATAATGACCAACTGAAGATCCATTTAACAGATGTAAAAAGGATTAGCATTTAAGGTGGGAGTATTAGAAACCGTCAACCAAAACTGTCAGGTTTCTTCAGTTTTTAAGTGGGTGGCTATCTATTTATGTATGGGTGACGCATACAGGTCGTACCAATGGAGCTAGAGGGTTGAAAATTTAAATATTTACTCCTTATTATGTCTAGAGAAAGGTTGTTTTTTGAAAATTCACACCCTAAATAGGGTTTTAGTGGGGGGGGGGGGATTCAATTTGCAATTGCTAAATTGGTCCCTTAGATTGTGTCCGGTATCAAGCTTGTTTTTTTGTTGTTGAAAATTCAGACTTTTTAAGTGATCACTGCACAACAAAAGGTAAGATAAGTAACTTATTGATCACCCTTTCTCAAATTTTTTTTTAATCAATCTCCCCCAACACGGCATGCTGCCAAAAAGACGGTCACATGACTGTTTCTTTTGATAGATTATTTCTGTTAACATGTTTGAAAACAGAGTTTATCTGAAAGGGAGTTCCACTATGAAAGATCTTGAGTTTCCAGATTTTATTTTCTACAGCTGCTTACTATCAATGTAACCTTCATTTTGGGGATTTGTATTAATGAAAGAAATTTTTAAATTCTTTAGCTGACATAAACAGGTCATAAGTAAAGTAGGTATCCAAATGTTCACAATATCTATTTCAATGGATAACGTGCTTTGGGTGACCAGTTTTAATATTTTCTAAACTTCAATGAAAAACACCCAATAAGCAAATTCTCATTTCTTAGATTATTGTGTGTTTATATCCAAAATGCATTTTCTGTTATAATTAAGTGATACAGCGTTGTAATTAAATAGAAAACTATCTCGTGGTGTAAGGTTCTATACTTTTCCTGACCAGTGACTGGACAAAACCCTCCCCCAAAAAAAACAGCAACCCATCTACAATACAATGTGTGTTGGTTACTGTCATAGGAAAAAAAAGGGAGTATGGCATTTTCAGAGCCTTAAATTTCCTCAGGTCCTACTTCGCTTCCTTCTTCAGACAGTCAATGCAGTGTTGCCAACTCAAAAAATATTTTGGCGCTAGTTTGACTGCCAAAAAGTGCTAGATTTTTTAAAATAGTCAAAAAGACGCTAAAAATGATCAAAAATAGAAAGAAAAAAAATGGCCAAAATGTTTTAGGCTTTTTGCACTGCCAAAACAATAAATGTGCTAAATCGGTAACACTGAGTCACCGCCCCTCGCCCCTCACCCTCCACCAGCACAGCAACCCCCAACTAACCCAATGTAAAAGGTGAAAATGGGACAGGCAAGACCTCTTAAAAGATTATTTTGTCTGTTGAAAAGCAGAACTATTTAGGATTAATCATCTATAATTAATAAGACAGGCGTCATATTTGACGACACGGATACACTAGTTGCGTTATAAAGATTATGACATTAGCATTTCATGTTACAACAGTCGACTAATTTGCAGGCAACCGAAAATACAGATTTTTCTCTTAGCAAGATGTAATATAAATTGCTTTTCTTATGTAAAGATCACTCAATCATCATCAATTTCAATGGATATAAAATCTGTCTGTAGATTCGAGTTGACATTTAACTTCTTAGAATTAGCACGAATGACCTTTTCTTCCAAAACAACTAATAACTGTCAAAGAAAATTAATCGACCCAGACACTAACACTCACGTCACATCAAAATACTTAAATAGTATTTAAGTATTTTGATGTGACAGGACTCTTGCAGAAATGGACTTATTTGTATTTAATTAACAAAAATAACAAGTCACAATTTCTGCAACAGGTTTTCCTAGAAAATATCACCAACCTCTCACCGGAAAAAGTAAATATAGACTGTCAAATTGGAAAGCGAGAGGAGAAACGTTGGGGTTATGGTGTAAGTTAAAGTTATATAAGACCCCGTCACGTAATCCTTGGGTTTGTAATAGCCTTTAATGATTTCAAGGATATTTCTTTGTACCATGTTAGGGTTAGGGGTAGAGATATGTAATTGGGGACCACGAGTGTTGCCAATTTAGAGGTTTTTCATCTAGATAAAAAGTATTTTTTTTTAAATTTCATTTATAGTTATAAAATAAGTAATATTTCAATAAAGTAAATGGTGATAACTAAAGTCACGAAAAAAAAATTAATATCTAATATATTTCCTAGATTTTATATATATATAGTGAAAATCTATATGTGAAACTGGCAGTACCACTTGTAATGAACTATTAAAATTTATTCCCACAAATATCCGCTCTACTTTTGTATTGAGTGCTCTTTGGATCATAACTAAGGTCTACAAGGATACTGATGCATAAGTGTATCATACATCCAATATTACATATACATGGAGAATCTAGATGTTTTTTATCAGCAAAAGTGTTACCTTTAAGTGGAAGAGTCCATTGTTACCGACAGAAAATATCATTACGAAAGAAATAAAATCTAAGTACAAATTTGAAAATGACATGCCTAGCTGCTGCAGGGTCAAACTCCAACTTCTATTCCAAATTGAAGATGATTACTAAAACTTTTGTATTGTATATATAATACATGAAAAATTATAAAAACTAGCATTCCAAGGGAAATTATGAATCACTGCCACCCATATGCGGTGATCAATGAAGAAGTTACTTCACTTGCCTTTTGTTGGGCTGTGATCACTAAAAAAAGGTCTGAATTTAAAACAAAAACAAGCAGGCACAAACCAGTGACTAATTTATCATGAACTTAGATTGCATATTGAACCCCCCCCCCCTCTAAAAACCTAATTAGGGGGGAATTTTCAAAAAACAAACATTTTCCATACTCATTTAGGGAAGTGTATGTGCAAAATTTCAAGTTTCTACTATGAACGGTTAGGGCTGGGCAAAGTTCAGACACAGATAGATACATATAAATGTCAGTACACATGAATAATATAAACTCAGCAATAAACCAGTGTTGTGGGTAGCAGCAATTAATTTTCTTCTATTTATTTATTAGAATGAAATAAGCCCATGCATATATGTATGATAAATTTGTGTTAATATCTAAAATCTTGTCAGCTTAGCCAGTCAGTAAGACACCTGGTTAGCAATCATGTGGTCGCTAGTTCAAATCACGAGGGGAATGGGAATTTTACATATCGGTTTACACCCCTAATTTTGATGAGGATTGTTCTTGTTCTGACTCTCCTCGAGTTCGACACAGAAAACAACATTCTGACAATGACCAACTATTCGTGTGCAACGAAAATGACTTAAAAGAGAGAAGAGATTAGAGATAGTTTCTGTGCAAGAAAGGGAATTCTATAAGAAGAGTTTTCTAATAGCAAGTTTCGTTTGGAGTTTATATTTAGCACGGAAAATGCCGCAGCCTTCCAGTGTGTGGGTTAGTAGTAGTAAAAGTAGTGGCGACGAGTGTCGAGGGGAAGGGCGACGAGTGTCGAGGGGAAGGGCGACGAGGATATTCTAGTAATACACACACACAATGTCAATGGCAAATGCACCGCTAATATCAGCAGCAGGCAGGGTGGAGGGGGGAATAGCAGCCAAGTGGGGTGGACTGGGTGGGTTGTTAAGAGGGTGGGTGAGATAGGTGGGGTGTTGTTGGTAAGGTTTCTCGTGCAGGAGACATAATGGTGCTACCGGGTGTTGGTCAAATCTTTTGAAAACTAGAAAAGTGAAAGACTAATCTGAATGGGAAACCGAAACTGAGGACACCAGGGATTTTTACAATCAGAAGTTATTGCCGAATTTATTTGTATTTTACAGCTAAAACCGAGTAAAAAAAAAATACATCTAAAAACATTTAGATTATCTAGATATAGATCTAAAAAAAAATTAAACTAGGAAATATATTTACATAATAAAAAATTAAATGACTTTAATAAGTAATATTTTAATGAAGTAAATATTGTTATCAAAGATATTACTTATTTCATTAAAAAACCATCTGAATATCAATTCGACATCTAGACGCAACCAAAAACATCTAGATTTAGATGAAAAAACATCTAAATTGGCAATATTAGGTGGTAGAAGGGAGAAAAACGCCTGACAAACAAATACAAATGTGACAATAGCGACGTCGTGAAGACAAAGAATAGAAAGAGATTCATTTGCAATAAAAGCATTTAATTATTAACATGAGGGGGGGGGCAAGCTTGACTTTCACGGCTGTTTTTGCCATAAAAAAGCGTTAATAAAGAGGCTGGCACTGCAGATATTGCACAAGTATGGTTTAAGAACTGTGTTGCCAAGTATGGTTTGTTATTTATGGCTAAAACTTTAAAAATGGCTAAAATCAGCTAAACCTTTTCATTTCCAGCTAACCGTTAAACGTATAGCTAAAAATGTTATACTCATTTAAAGCCAACTTATCAAATAAAATACACAGTAATCGAGAACATTAACAAACTATTAATACAATTATACATTTATTTATTAAACTTACTAATTATTTTAAAATGGTCAGATTTTCGGCTATCGTAGATTTTTATCGGCTAAATTGGGGTGGTCAGCCAGATCTAGCCGAAAAATGGTTAATTTGGCAACCCTAGTGTTTAAGAAGAAGCAGGTGCGTATTGTACACATTAGTTTAACGGTATAAACCAATAAAGTGCTATATTTATAGAAGTAGTATCTGAAATTTGAAATACTAGAAGCAAGGGTTGGTTAATCAAAACAATAATCTCAAAATTTCAACGTACAGCATTAGAAATATTGGCTACACCAAGTTTTATGATATAAAAGGGGGCACATGATAAAATGTATCACAAATGTCAATTTTTTTTTTATGGTTGTTTTATTCATATCCAAGCAAGGATGGAAATGAGTTTTTGGAACTAGGTATACGGTAAGGTTGTAGGATTTGTGCTCGGGGATCACAGGGGGGGGGGGGGAGCAAAAGGTAAACTGGGGTTCTGTAAGACCCCGTGAGGACACTGACAAATGATAATATAATAAGTGTCTCCATTAGACATTGAACATACAAAAAAAATCTGGAGATTAATAGGTATACGCCGTACCCCCACTGATGTCAATCATCCATTAAAAGATGTAAAGCAGACATTCTCAACGTGAGCCATATGACCCCTTTTTAAAGGGATCCATAGACGGAAATAAATTAATTTCTGTCCGTATGTTTGTGTTGTCCCTGTTTGACAGAGGTGGGTTGGAACCTGAAAATAGTTGTTTTGGAGGGGTCGTGACAAAAAAAACAAAAAGGTTGAGAATGGCTAATGTAGAGTAGTAGTATCCAAATCAATGCTAGTATTTTGAATAAAAAGATTTAAAACTACTATTTGCTCTAATTTAAGACAAAGTAAACGCATTTTTAAAAAAAAGGGTCACAATTAGACTGGATATTAAGGGTGGGTCCAGGAGGAGAAAAAACACCAAACGAATATTGGAAGGACTTCAATTTGTGACTTTGTTTAAGATTTGTGTATGCTATCAGGAAAAATCTGTCACATCTCGATTTGTTATGCTTATTACGAGTTAATAATCGGGAAAAAGAATCAGATAGATTTTAATTTTTAGTCTAAGAGATGAATTTTTTTAACAAAAAAAACCTACAGAACTAAGAGTCCATTGTGTCAAATAGTGGGTAGGAGATATTTATCAGCAGAATTGTTACATTTATGTGGAAGGGTCTATTGTTACGGACAGAGAAATAGAAAAAGAAATCACACCGTTGAATATAATTAGATTCGTTTAGATATTACGTGGTGTTTCTTTAACAGAAAGGGTTTAAATGTTCAATTGTTAAAAGCAAAAAAAAACTTCAATAGGGAAAGCGTCACACACACACAAGTCACATTGTCATCAGAGGTAATTTTGTTTTTCTCCATCCCCAAAGACTAGAAAAGAAAATGTGTTGGTAATTTCTAATGGAACTAGTCTTTTCATTAAAGGAAAATACAGTGACTAAATCTAGTTTTTAAAAATATAAGCTTAATGAAGGATAGCGATATTTCCTGAGAGAAAAGGGAAACTAAGGAAAAGAAGCCTGACACCAGAGAAACAAAGGATTTCTTTTCTCAAGTGTATAAAGAGGCTGTTGTCGTCAAAAGGAAAGATTCCAGTTAAGGAAATAAACTTTATTATACTCAGTTCTATGTTGTTAGTGACATTACTACCAAAAGTTATATCCTACGATTATTAATGTTTTCAAATAAAAATTCATAGTGATGTCAAAACCAGAGAAACGTTTACCCCAATTAAAAGCAAAAGAGTACAAACAATGAATGCGACCACTGATAATAAAAAGATTCTAGACCAACGGTTTTTGCAATAAGTTCTAAA